>CM025792.1:23255856-23855856 GCA_014635995.1 Sarcophaga peregrina | reverse complement strand
ACGAAACTCTTATCATGTGTTAAAAAAAAAATTTCATTTGTAGCTGAGATCATCATATATTCAAATTAAATATTAAACAAACAAACAAAATTATAAACAAATTTATTATAGAAAGAAAGAAGAAAAAAAAAACAACAACAAAAACAAAGTCGATGTGATATTAAAATATAAAACAAAATAATAATAATAATTATAATGAAATTAATTTATAATATTTAGGAGTTACAATAATAAAACAAATAAGTCTAAAAATGTTAAAACTAAAACAATTTATCAATTATACTTTCTTTTTCTTTTTTTTTTAATTCATTTATTTTAAGCATGTACGAATATCAAAAATTTATTAATTACGGTTCAAGAAGAAAAGAAATACACATATCCCTCGTATAACGCGGTGGTTACGTTCCAGGAAAATTTCGCGTTATAGAAGACTTATGGTGTTTTCTTTTCTACAAAGAAAATGTCAAACTCTCACAAGGTGCAATTACAAAAATTTTAACCAACCCTGTTGTAATGTCATTTTTTATTTGAGAAGAACATAACCCAAATATTTAAAAAAGGGTATGCCCTGTATTCACCACGGCGACTGTTGACTATGTCTCTTGAAATAACTTCAGTAATTCTTCTTCATCAGATGACAAAGATCAATCTTATAACTGATTTATTTAAATTTTTGCAAATAAAATAGATGCAGCAATATCCACATTTATATTTTTTTCATAAAAAAGGTGATTGCCAAATCGCTAATTTTTCAACTTTATTTTTTGAGAGCTTTTTTTATAACAAAAAAAAAATATTTTAAAACTGTTCTAACATTGAATGCAATTTTTTATATTACGGACCATGTAGCTTTAATAATGTAATGTTTCCTTAAGGTTACTTAACAAAACAATGAAAAAATTAACTTCAAATTGGATAACAATACCAGGCGACTGTTTTTAAATATCATCTGGAAGCCCTATGAATAAACATAAGTCATTTGCTTTACAGGGCATTATCAGCACTCTCGATTTATACAGGGCATAAAATGCAATGCCCTCCACCATTGGCAAGTCCGAATTACTTAGAATAAAACATACCACCCTTTTAGAGGGCGAAACATTTTTAAGAAACAAACGCAAAATTGCACTTTGCCTTAATAAAATACACATTTTTTGGTACAAAAGAAAACCCCATTAGCTTTCATATAAATTTAAGGGTTATGTTCCAATAAACTTTTTTCAAAATAAAATAGGCACTAAATTAACGATGTATGTGCGTTAACAACTCAAAATCAATACTTTATTAAAAACATAATGAAAAAACACAATCGGAAAACAATTCAGGTTATAATATTTTGTACAATTTAAAAGAAATTCGATATTTTAGAAACAACAAATACATACTAAAATTAAAATACATTCCTAGTATAGTTAAAAATAAAATTTAATTTCAGCGATTATTATGATATTATTAAAAATTAAACAAAACGGTAAATAAAGGTAAAAAATTCATACGACAAAACATATTGGATTATGCAGCATTATCTCTATATTATATTGCATAATCGCGATTTTTCAAAACTTCAGCAAATCTTCTCGGCATAGAACTAATAAGATTCTCTCTTATATTCATTGGAATAGCTGACCATGTCTCATTTATAACTTGATATAATTTATTTGGATCCCGATGTGCCGATTCCCGATTTATCTTTCTATTTACTATTTCCCATAAATTTCATATAGGGTTAAGGTCGGGAGACTGTGCAGGCCACTGCATGACGTTATAACCTGAATTTTGTATATTCACTAGTCTGTGTCATATACTGCGAACATCGTGTTACGTCGAAATAGCGTATAACATCATCAGAAGAAATTTAATCAGAAAAGTTTTCGTCATTTGATAAAAAAAACCTTTTGTTATACGTTCTTCCAGTGATTGTGCGACTGTGAAATCAGTTATCAGCCTTTGTTTGCTTTTTTTCTAGGTTAGGTTAGTGGACGTGTACTTGTCAATCGTGACAAGTACAGTACCCGGAGGTCGAATTGACCCATTGTACTGTTTTTTTTTTTTTTTTTTCTAACAGTTTTTTGATTTCGTAGTAAGGCACTAGTAATAAGGCGCGTTATACAAGTCGAAATTTCGTGTTGTAATGAAACTATTTTTTTTTTCTAAGTCGCGTTGTAGAAGTACCGCTTTATACGAGGGATACCTGTATATACTTTTAAGGTTAATCGTTTTTATTTATATATTTGTATACTCACAATATTAATTATTAGTCCTTTTTTTTCTTTGAGAACTGTATGAAGATTGTAGTTTGCAAAAGAAAAAAATATTTCTTGTATTTTATATACACTCAAGCCTCGTTTTATGCGATTAATTCGTTTCGTAAACAGTCGGATAATTCAAATTCGACGATATACTAGCTCCATACAAAAACCACCAATTGGGTTTTCATAAAAAAAATTGCATAAATACAAATTAAAGAAATAAAACTCATACAAAAACGCATATAAAAAATCAACGAAAATTTTATTAATTCATTAAAGTAGTAGAAAATAGCAAAAGAAAAGAAAACAATGAATAAATAATACGAATTTCAAATAATGATTAAAATACAAAGCATTTGAACTGGGATTTATAAATCAGAATAAGAATTGCTAAAAAAAAATCCAAAACGCTTGCATTACTAGATGTAAATGATATATTATTATCACCTGGAATATCATCATTTCCATTGCTTGAAATATGTTCAATAGGACGAATAGGCGAAGAATTCTCAGGAGCCGGATTTTTTTTATTCATTAATTTGGAAATATTTTGTCACTCTTGGTATCCTAAAAAAAGATTGCCAAATCCGCGTTGGAGCTTTAATGCTCTCACCTTATCGGGATCAACATTATTAAGAATTTCGTTTTCTAGAATAGCGACTTTGTTAAGAACTACAGTATCCTCAACATAATTTTCGCATAGATTTTTTTCAATATTGATTATTAAATTAATAATGTTTTCGTCAGACAATGGCTCTTCTACAAGTAGTTCTTCAAAATGCTGATTATTAAGTGAAGCAAATTCTTCACCTCCAAATTGATGAGCTATGCTTAAAATTTCATTTGTTAAAGCAGAAATTTCGTTTTCATGACTGTTCTCAACGCAATCTGGCCATACTGCTTTCCAGAATGCATTAAGTGTTTTCGGTTTTATTTCTGATATGGCGGAAGCAACCTGAAGTATACAGTCAAAAATAGAAAATTTCTTCCAAGCTGCGTTTAAAGTTAATTCATCCTTTTCGTTTTTATTGAAACTAACTTTGTATGTAATGCTTTTTAAATGTAGAGATAATTCCCTGGTCCTGAGGCTGAAGAATGCTGGTAGTATTGGGGGGCAAACATTTAATTTGATTGTTCGGATGCTTCAAATGAGGATGTCCAGCTGCTTTGTCTACAAGAAGCAAACTTTTAAATTCAATGCCTTTTTTTGCATAAGCTTCAACTTCAGGTACAATACATTTGTAGACCCATTCAGAAAATATGGCGAATGTTACCTAAGCCTTATGGTTTGCCTACCAGTGAACAGGCAAGCATTTTAAATCTTTGCCAATAAGAGCTCGTGGTTTTAAAAAGGTCTTACCAAAGCGTTGCTACATAGTAAAAGGGTTAATCTCTCTTTACTTGCTTTAAAACGTCTTGCTTGCTTTTCTAATTTAGGAATATACGTCCCTACTTGGCATTTTTTTTTTAGGCCTGTCTCGTCAGCATTGAAAACTTGTTCTGGACTGTACCCTCCACTTTCAATAAAGTTTTTAAATTGCTGATTCACCTATAATCTGCACATTGTGTAGATTTGTTCCTTTTAAGAATAGTGTCCGCCAACCATTGCTTGCACCAAATACTTTTGGATTGGAAGTAGACGTCCTCCGTCCGTTTTATTTCTTCATAAAATACTAAAGCCTTTTCTATTATCATGTACCCACTGATTGGTATTCTTTTCATTGTTAAATCATCTATCCAAAGGGCAATGCAAGATTTCATTTTTTCAATTTTCTAGAATAGACTTTCTGATGGTCTCTTCATTTTTTTTTTTTTTTTTTTAATAGATCTTATTGTTGACTGCCCTAATTTGTATTCCTTCCCCAGCGCAGTGCAGTTCGCTCCTTTTAATAAACGATCTAAAATTTCGATTTTTTTCTCTAATGAGATCGTTTGCCTCTTATTACTTTTTTTTCCATAACTAACGCTCTTTGTATTTTTTTTTTTATAAACTTACATTGCTCAAATAATAAATAAAATCCAAGTCGATCCAGGTTTGAGTGTATGTTTTAAAATTAATTTTTCAAATACACAGTTACAGTGATGTGAAAAATTATAAGGACACAAATATCCAACAATAATATTTGATTAGAAAATAAGTAAAATGAGAGAATTGCTAAAAAATAACTGTATTTTTCGGTAATATATTACAAAAATAAATTATATATTGTTTATTTATTTATTAATTACAATACAATTACAAATTATATTCTATTCATATACGAGCTAAGTAACTTCGACCATATGCCCGGTGTAGTGTGTCACAAACCAGAGCCTCTGGTCTGGTCGAACCCACGACCCTCACGCTAATAGTCTAGCATACTACCCACTAGACTACCAGTGGTGCGATTCACTAAGCTTTTTTAACGACAAATGTGTCTTTTAAAAATATTAACCACAAAATTAACCATTCTACTATTCACTAACACTTTAACGATTTCTGTTGTCGTTTAAAGTCAGTTGTTTCAATCAGCTGTTATATTTAACCACATAAATAGTAGTTTATAAACGCCAACATTTTTTTGAGGTTTAAAGTGTTTTTAGAAAATTGTGACTATAATGGCGTTTGAGTATTTAGCCTACAATTTACCTGATAATGAGCCAGCTGATAGTGCCCCTTCAATAAACTCATTTTTGCTTATGTAAAACAATTTGAAGGCAAAGTATATAAATTAATGTCGTTTGTAGAAATATCTAAAATATGGGCATATTTTATTAAATAAAACAATTTTTTTTATAAATTTTTAAGTAAAATTATGCATTTATTTATTACAATTGTACATTTTTTAATATACACATAATTCCCAAAACACTCTATATGGAACAAGGACTTCTTTCATTACATTATTTGTAAATAAAAGGAAGTATTAGCACTGTCATATTGGGTACTGTTGATAAATAAATTTTAATAAAAAAATATATATTAAACGCCATTCAAAGAAATAAATATTTATTTGGTAACAAAAACAAAAATAAAAGGAAACAATTCATTTAAAAACAATAAAATGCATTAACAATAAAAACAAGTATTTACAAGTAAATAAGAATCATATATGTACATATATACAAAAACCAATCAACACAAACCACCCAATAATGAAAAAATTAAAAAAATGAAATTAAAAAATTAAATGAAACTGGTTGACTACTTTATGTGTACCACCAAGACAATTTAAAGATTCGACCAATTCAGTCCACATCTTATCGAACTCCAATTTTCCGTGGAGCTTCTTTATCTTGCTAGCAGCAAGTTCCAGATGCGTCATCATGAAGTCAACCATTTGATTTAACTGCTCAGCAGACGCCCGGCTTCTTTTGGTGGCAGTAACAGTGTTCATTCTATCAATATAAATAAATAGTTAAAATAAAATAATTATCTGTAATATTTTACTTACCTTGCTTTTTAAAATTTCCAAAATAATTCTTTTCGATTTGTTTTTTCTTTATTCTTCTTTGTGCTTTTTTCGTATTTTAACATGTAGTTGGACAAGGTTGCCATAAAACTTTAATTTGAATGTACAGAAAAATAAAACTGTTTACCGTGGCTTAAAAAAAGTTAGTGAATCATATAGTGGTTAGTGCAAACCCCAAAATGTGTGGTTAATGGTAAAACCTGTTAAAAGTGTTAAAAGTTAGTGAATCGCACCACAGGGCTCTCTATATTTTTTAAAATTGTTGTTTTTGTGTCAATTTTTTTTTTTTTTTTAATAAATTTAACTTAAAATACAAATTCATCCTGTGGAAAAAAAATATCATGAAGTGTCCATGTTATTACCTAAAAAAAAAATATTATATTAAAAAAAAAGAAGAGGTCCACAATTAATACTGTTTTCCAGTGGTTAATTTTTTGTTCAGGCGCCGTTGTTTTTTAACACTGTTCTAACATTGAATCCATATTACTGACCATGTAGCTTTGTAATGTTTCCTTTAGGGTTACTCAGCAAAACAATGAAAAATTTAATTTGGATAACAATACCAGGAGACTTTTTAAATTTCATCTGGTAGCCCTATAAATAAACAAAAGTCATCTGGTTTACAGGGCGTTATCAGCACTCTCGATTTATTCAGGGCGTAAAATGGAATGCCCTCCACCATTGGCAAGTGCGAATTATTTAAAATAAAATATACCACCCTTTTAGAGGGCGAAAAATTTTTAAGAACTTGCATTTTGCGTTAATTTTTTGGTAGAAAAGAAAACACCATAAAATGTACAAAAATAAATGCGTGTGATAGTAGGAGTTCTTTGAAATTCGACTTTACGTCGCCTTTTTCCTGAACATTCTACGACGTAAATCGGGGAAATACTGTAATCCAATATGCATATTTGAAATATTGTGAAAACTGTCTTCGCATGCTAGATGTACGGAGACTTATTTACGTTAGTGTGTGGTCTATTTTGATTGTTCTGTTATATAATCAAACTTTCAGTTCTAAAAGTATTTCGAATCAAATTTAAACTGAATTTTCAACCAATTTGCAAAAAACAATTTTATAAGAAAGAAGTGAAAATTTTTAAAAAATTATATTTTCTAAATTTAATTGATTTCTTATTACATGCTTAATATTGTTTTAAAAATGTAAAATTTGAATTTTTCATATTTTCCATTAAGGATTTTTTTTTTATTAATTTTAGTTTTATTTATTATATTTTGTTTAGCATTTTAACTTTAGGCATAAAATTAAGAAAAATTAAAAAAAAAAAACATTTTGCAAATTTAAGAACACTGCAAAGCAAATTCTTAAATAATAAACACAAACCTTAAGATGAAAATAATAATAATAATAATTACAAAATGTTTTTTTTTTTTTTTTTGAAAATAAAATGAGATAAATAAAGTCATCTGTGTTATAAAGTTAGCTTAAGATATAATGAATTAAGAAAGAAATTTATATTTTAATACTATTGATTGTAGATATTATGTTTTATTTTATAATTAAAGATTTGCTTAAAAAATCCAAAGTATTAATCATAAAATTTGAAAATTTTTCAAACTATTAATTATCTATTTACTTATTGTATTAGTTAGGTACGAAGGAATATGAATTTTTATTTTGATTTTTTGAAATTCAATTACAATATATTTTGGTAAAAAGCAAAATATTGTAGTAAAGGAGAAGGCGATTTATTTTATAAATTAATTTTTATATTTTTGTCTATATACATATATTTTTGTCTATATCTATACATCTCGGACAAAACTAACTGAACAAAATACTAATACATAATATATTCACTCGATTAAATACAACAAACATATAAAAATAAAAGGCTTAAATAACTCTTGTAACAAAAACATAAATGTATTTGCAAAATTCTTTTTTTTTTTAATTTATAACAAAATAAAATATGATGATTATATATTCAAGCGCCAAAACAAACTGAACAACATTTCGACTTCAGTACTTAGTGGCAAAACCTTTGTTCTTGATAGCCACTTGACAACTTTTTGGCATTGAATCGACAAGATTATCGATAATTTCCATTGGAACATTTAACCATGTATCTTTGATGGCAGTAGGTTAGAGGACGTGCACCTGTCGGTCAAGACAAGCACAGTACCCAGAGGTCGAAATTGACCCATTTAGTCGGTAGAGCATGAGACTCTTTGATGGTAGTAAATAATTTCTCTGGTCTTTCCCCAACCTCACCCCGATTAATTTTGTGATTTACTATTTCCCATAGATTTTCTATGGGGTTAAGATCAGAGGACTGTGCAGACCACTCCAAGACAACGACCTTTTGTTGCTCCAACCAATTTTTTTACAACTTTTGAGGTGTGTTTTGGGTCGTTGTCGTGTTGAAGTATCCACGAGCATGGCATTTTGTCTTCAGCGTGCGGTAGCATCACGTTCTGCAAAATTTCTCTGTACATATGCTTGTCCATAATGCCATCGATTTTATGTAAGGGTCCTAAGCCGTGCCCCACACCATTACGTGGCCACCTCCATGCTTAACAGTACCTCGACAGTATCGAGAATGCAAGCTTTGGTTAGGTGGGCGCGACGTACTCTTTTCATCCCATCTGAGCTTACGGTATTAAATTTGTATTCATCGGAAAACAAAACCTTATTCCACTGATCTCTAGTCCAGTTTATATGTTTTTGTGGAAATTTAAGTCGAGCTTTTCTATTTTTTTGTGAAATAAATGGTTTTTTTGCTGATCTATACGATTCAATCCTGCTGCTACAGCTCTTCTTTGAATGGTACGCGTGCTAATATTTAAACCTAATGACTTGAGAACACCGAGAACGGACTGGAATGGATCTTTTTTAAATTCTCGAACTATACGAGCATCTCTCTTGAAGTAGTGCATTTTGGCCGTCCACCAGTTTTTTCTTTTTTGCTACTGACCAGCTTTGTTCAGTTGGTTTTGTCGCGTTGTGGGTAGAGTTTACAAGTTGTTTATTTTATTAATAGACATTAATTATTTTAAGAAAAGATAATCGTTTTATTTTGAAAATATCGAAATTTTCTTTTTTTTTCGTATGATTTAACGTCGAAAGTAAGATTTGTTCAGTTAGTATTATCCGACACTGTATGGATGTATGTATGTATGACTTTTAATGAAGTGAAGGTGATTGCGCTTTTTTTTAAATATTTGATCTTTTTTTTTAATTTTCGTTTTTTATTTTAATTTAATTAATATGAATTTTAAGTATGATAATAAGAATAAGAAATTAATAAATAGAACCGTATATGTGATCTATTTAATAATAAATACAAATAATATATGAAATAAAAAAAAGAAAAACTAAGAATCTGTCCTTGCATATAAGCAGAAAGGTCTGCCGTCGTAGAAAAACTAATTTTTAGTTCGAAATACAGGTAAAAATTTTAATCGTTGAACAAAGATGGGTTTTATTAAAAAATTTTTTTTAAATTTAATTTTTTTTCACAATATTTACCGAATTGATTCTTTTTATTTACAAACAAGAAATTAAATACTCATGAATTTGCTACCAAATAAAAATGAATTAACAATTGAAAGGGCTTAAAATCTAATTTATCAAAACTGTTAAATCAACTGCATAATCGATTATCTTAAAAAAAATGAAAATTTTGTGTAAATCTTTGAAACTCGGATTTAAGTTGAAATAATTAAAATATACAATTTCATGCAAGACAAAAAGTTGTACAATTATTAAAATAAACTTAATAAATTGTGATGAAATATGAAATATTAATTATAACTGTTTCAATCACACCATTTTTAATATAAAAATTAGATACAATAAATTTAATTTAAATAAAAGATGCTACAATAAAGTAAAATGCTTTCATGAAATGATTTGCTATACATATTTCTAAATCGGTTTTATCTTAATATTTTTGTTCGAATTAATAAAAAGTGTTTAATGGTGTTTTCTTTTCTACAAAGAAAATTTTCTCCCTCTTACAAGGTGCATTAAAAAATTTTTGACCAACCCTATTGTAATGTAATTTTTTATTTGAGAAGAACATAACGCAAATATTTAAAAAAGAGTATGCCCTGTGTTTACCACGGCGACTGTTGACTATGTATGTAATAAATTCAGCAATTCTTCTTCATCAAATGACGAAGATGGATCTAATAACTGATTTATTTCAATTTTCGCAAATAAAATAAATGCAGCAATATCCATATTTATATTTTTTTCAAAAACAAAGGTTTTAGATCTAAAAATATATTGTATTTTTCGATTTGCGATTCAATAAAAAATGTAAATATGAAAAAGGTGTTGCTAGATCGCTAATTTTTCAACTTTATTTTTTGAGAGCTTTTTTATTACAAAAAAAAAAAAAACAATATTTTAAAACTGTTCTAACATTGCATTCAATTTTTTGTACTACTGACCTTGTAGCTTTAATAATGTAATGTTTCCTTACTGAAGAAAACAATGAAAAAATTAACTTCAAATTAACAATACCAGGCGACCTTTTTAAATTTCATCTGGTAGCCCTATAAATAAACAAAAGTCATCTGCTTTACAGGGCATTATCAGCACTCTCGATTTATACAGGGCATAAAATGCAATGCCCTCCACCATCGGCAAGTGCGAATTATTTAGAATAAAACATACCACCCTTTGAGAGGGCGAAACAATTTTAAGAAACAAAAGCAAAATTGCATTTTGCATTAATAAAATGCACATTTTTGGTAGAAAAGAAAACACCATAAGATTCTTTTATTTATTCCATACAATATACTGATATTAATAAAAAGAAAATATATACGTATTTAATAGACATATTGACAAATATCATACAAGCCCAATGGCTCCACAAAGTAAAATTTAAAAGCAAATAAATAGATCGTGTAGAAATTTTAAAATGTAATGATGACATTAAGTTTCTTACGAAAGAATAAAATGCTTAAATACAATAACACAACAATTACAACAAACAAATGCAATTATTTAAATAGAAACAAAATGGAAATCACTTAACTTTGGCTTCAAAACCAATAAATATTTAATATTCCTTTTTTAAATATGTAACGTCTAAAAACAAAACCTAACCTAACTTAACTGAAATTGTACTAAGCACATATAACTCTAAATTTTTTTTTTTGTTTTTGTAAATTGAAACAAGGGAAAGTGTGTTAAAAATGATAATTAATTTTTATATTAATCAAATTTATACGCAAAAGCAAAAGAAAACAAATAAAATAAAATAAAAATTATTAAAAAAAAAAATATGGTTTTGAGAACAACGCAAACAACAAAAATATTATAAAAAATTATTAAACTTTTTTCTAAGTAGTTTGAAATAATTTTTAAAAAGTAACAACCACAACAACAACAAATATTCTATATGTCTATCCCACCATGTGATTATAAGCAAATATTTTTATTAATTAATTTAAATTTAAATCGATTAGCTTCAGTAACAGTCAATAAAAGAGCGTATATTTCATATCTTTTAATCAACGACAGACAAAGTTGTATAGAAAAATTTATAAAAATAGGGCAAAAAAGAAGAAAAAAAAATTGGAGAACTTAAGAAAAACTATATTTAAATGGTATATTTAAATATGTAATGGAAAAAATAATTAAGAGATTTTCTTATTAACAGTAGTACATTAAAAAAATTTATGTTACCAACTAAAATAAGGAGTCCTTTTCTGAAACAATGCAAATAATTTTAAACAAATATTTCCTTAGGAAAAGCCATAGGTTTTATTTCAGCAAAGATAGTACATTGCTTCACTTCATTCTCACAACTTACTACAGCTGTAGTCTGATTTTCGCGGATTAAAGGTTCAATTAGCCGTGACTTAACCACAACCATATAAATCAGCTGTTTTAACCAACTGTATGGACATCACTGTTTTCGATTATAGGTGACTTACCATAATGCCATAGTCATAACGATAACCATATGTACCAATTAAATTTTGGTTTTTTTAACATAACCATAAACAGCTGTTTGCTGAATTTACTTACATGTATACACATTTTTTTTTTGTTTACTTGTGTACTTTTGAAAAATACATATGTGCAATTAACGTAAACAACTGTTTATGGCCTTGGCAGCACTGATTGCTGCTGATAGTAAATTTACAGTTATGGATTATGTTACGACTGCAGCGTTATGGTAAAGTCACGACTAATTGAACCTTAGCGGAGCCAAAAATTTAATTGAAAATTATATTTTATACATGCAAAGCTGACGAACAAAACCAGACATGGCCATAGCAAACGATTCGCTGTTTATATTGATTCAAAAACTGTGCATAAGAGATCAAGTGGTTTAGGGAAATATTTTTTTTTATTAAAGTTGAAGAAGAAAAAATATCAATTATCTGGACCGTTACGGTGTTAGAGCAGCCGCGAAAGTCGATGTGAACTAAAAATTTGTGAAATATTTTAACTCTATAATTGTTTTGTTTTAAAAACTTTTAAACTGATTTATATAAAAAAAAACCAATATCAGTAGTGTTTTAAGGCTCATGTTGTTGCAACCTAATGTTGTCGAAGTCATATTCTACAATTGTAGACGAACATAACTCAGTTATTATACACAATGGCCCTACAGTTTTTCTTCCATTTACGTTGTTTCGATTAACGTCGTCAAAAATTTTGTTCTCTTCAACTTCGATTTGCGTCGCGCCTCTGTTGCTTAAATCAGGAGAAATCCCTCTTTAGAAAAATTTAATACATAGAATAAAAATTTTATTATTTTAGTTTCTTTTTTTATGTTTTTTTTAGTTTCTTATTTTTTAGTATGAGTTCTTTGAAATTCAATTTACGTCGCCTTTTTCCGAAACATTCTACGACGTAAATCGAGGTAATACTGTATTTATAAGCAATGACAAGTATACTCGGCAAAAATGGTAAAAATAGTTCTGCATAGAAAGTATGCTAATCGGTCGAAGAAATCGAACACTGAGTTTGTAATTTTTGAACTCTAAGTATGTTTTTATTCTTTGTTTAAAAAACAGAATTTATTTTAATAATCAAAAAAGTACAAAAATTAATAGCTGTATGTGTTTTAAATTTTAATACCTTATTTTAAAACATTTGAGGCTCATTTGTTTGCTTAGATAACGAGATAACTCGTATTTGGCACCCTAGAAGGGAACGCAATCAAATGGTCATCTTTAATCAGTTTTCTGAAAATTGTCGTGCCAATTAACGTGTTAAGTATACTCAAATTACAGGACTAAAGTTTACGCAGAATGTTGCTACTACTGAGTATAAATATCCAGCAACTTTACCATATTTGTAGCAGACATTATAAGAATCAAGAGACAAACTTCATTATCGCTTGTGGGAATCTATAGTTCCATCATTCTTTGTACGCATAATATGTAGTACATTAGATTTCTATTAAAATTAAGAAATGTTAACAACACTCGTAAACCATTGTACAACAGTATAGAAGGGAGTTGTGTGAAGAGTGCAACAAAAATATCTTCATAGAGTCACAACATGCATTTCTTTTTTTGCTCTCGGCAACCGAACATCTTCGTCGACGCCAGCATTGCCAGTAAATTTTTTAAAAATTTTATTTCTGGGGTAAAACTTTTTTTTACACTACTGATATTCATATGGCAATACTGAAAATGTAGCTTCAGTAGTAAAATATGTTCTTACAACACAAAGCATAGTTCCGTTATTTCACAGGCAAACGAGTGCCGTTGTATACATTGAAAAAATGATAAATTTACATTTCAGTGCACTAGTAAAATCAAGAGCAACATAAAAGAGTACACTACAGTATTGCATTCGGTGAATTGTAAGCTAGCAGAATGTTTTGTGCACACCTCTAGTAGATACATATTATTGAATATTCTATAATTTTGTAATCTGCTTGTTGACGTTAGGTAGATATATGGCGTACCAATTTTCAAATTGAGTCTGCAACAAATTCCAAAAATGTGTATCTCTTTATATGGACATAAATAATTTAACTATTATGTTTATATAACTAATCTTTAATTTTAATCAATGTTTCTCAAACTATTTTAAAGTACAAATCAATGAAACTAAATTTCAAATATGGTTTCATCAAATAGGTCATTAAACTCTTGTTAATAGTTTAGGAATTCCTAATTACTGATAAAACCATTAGGAGGAGGAGGTAATCATTTCAAAAAAAGAAATTTAATTTTTTACTCCTAATATTTGCGAAAACAACCACATTTTCAATTATATGCAGCTGTGAAATTATAATTATGAATTAAAATAGTGACTCAGTATAGAATCAGGTAAATAAATCTGAGCTATAATACAATTAAGAACACGCATTATTTGACTATTTTGTTAAAATGTTTTATTTTGACGATCTTTAGTTTTATAACATAACTAACATTTAGTACTACAATATATCAATAATAACAACAAATAGTATTTTAAAAGAATTATTCAAATAACAAACAAACATACAAACAATATTAGTTAGTAAGTTAGTCGTTTTTTTCCAATTTTTAATATATATAAAGATGTCTATTTAAAATAAATTATCATCAAAAAAACGAATGAAAATAAACAAATCAAATACAAAAACAAAAACAAATATTTAATCAATCAATCAATCATTTTTTTTACAAGAAAAAAAAAATAGTTGTTACTTAAAGCTTTATTGTAAATAATAATAATAATTTCTGCAAACATTTAATTTAATTTCGTTGTTAAACAATTATGTTTATTTTTAATTTAATTTAATTTATTTTATTGAATTTAAGTAGTGCTTGTGCATTGTTGTTCAAATGAGATAAGCCATTTAATTCACAAGTAAAATTCAAGAAATTGTAAGCAAAGAAAATATATAACAAAATAATAATATTAACAAATTTTTTTTAGCAGTTAACTAATTATTCACTTAACAAAAATAAATAAAATAAAAATAAAATTTTCAAATTTGTATTAAATGTGCGTCGTGTGTATGTGTCTGTTATTATTATAATCATTTAAACAAACAACAAGAAACAAAATTAATTTTATTCAAAATATTTATGGTGATAAATAAAATCCACAAAAATTATTTTGAAAATAATAAAAAATACAAAATATCGAATGATATATAACGAATACGAGAATGTATTAATAAATTTCAATAAAACAAATATATATATCTACATACATGTATAAAATTATTTTATTTATTATTAGTGCTAAAAGTGCGTGAGTATTACTTTTTATAGCTACCAAACATTCACTCAAATAAAATTTTATAGTCAGTTTCCTTAAGTTAGTGTGGTATCTTTACATCTTGGCAAAATACTTTCTTTAACATCTTAAAACTTTATAACGCTGCACGATTAGGGTTGCCAGGAATTTTGCATAGAAAAACTGTTTGTAAGTGCGGGTGAATAAATACTACTTCACACTTTTATACACATTGAAAGTTAAATTTTCGGGTCTTACTTGGACTTATGTTTGGACTAGGACATGGATCTTAAAGTACGACTTCTGATCTTTCCGATGGCAACCATTTCACTTTAATACGTCCCATGGATCCGGAGTTATTAGAGGCTAAGCATTTCTATTTACCGGCAAGTGATTGCCGCACGATTAGGGTTGTCAGGTAAATTTATTTTGGCACGATCTGAAAGTATGGCCTCAGACCTTTCCATTGGCACCCATTTCCTTTTAATAGGTCCCATGGATCGGAAGTTGTAAGCGCTTAAACATTTTTGTTTACAGAAATTTGCTTGCTGCTTAATTCTGTTGGCCTGGTATTTGAAAAAAATTTTGATGAGAATTTTGCATAGAAAAACTGTTTGTATGTGTAAGTGAATAAATACTATTTCACACTTTTATACACTTTTACAGTTAAATTTTCGGGTCTTACTTATACTTATGCTTGGACTAGTATATGGATCTTACAGTAAGACTTCTGATCTTTCCGATGGTTACCATTTCACTTTAATAGGTCCCATGGATCCGGAGTTATTAGAGGCTGAGCATTTCTATTTACCGAATAAAATCTATTTTACAATTTCAAGGTTAAATTTTTGGGGTTCTACTTGGAATTACGCTTGGACTAGGACGTGGATCTTAAAGTACGACTTCTGATCTTTCCGATGGCAACCATTTCACTTTAATAGGTCCCATGAATCCGGAGTTATTAGAGGCTAAGCATTTCTATTTACCGAATAAAACCTATTTTACAATTGCAAGGTTAAATTTTTTGGGTTCTACTTGGACCTTCGCTTGAACTAGGACATGGATCTTAAAGTCCGACCTCTGATCTTTCCGATGGTTACCATTTCACTTTAATAGGTCACATGGATCCGGAGTTATTAGAGGCAAAACATTTCTGTTTACCGAATAAAACCTATTTTACAATTTCAAAGTTAAATTTTCGGGTCTTACTTGGACTTATGCTTGGACTTGGACATGGATCTTAAAGTACGACTTTGGTCTTTCCGATGACACTCATTTTACTTTAATAGGTCACGTGGATCCGGAGTTATTACAGGTAAGCAATTTCTATTTACCGAATAAAACCTATTTTACAATTTCAAGGTTAAATTTTTGGGGTTCTACTTGGACTTACGCTTGGACTAGGATATGGATCTTAAAGTACGACTTCTGCTCTTTCCGATGGCAACCATTTCACTTTAATAGGTCCCATGAATCCGGAATTATTAGAGGCTAAGCATTTCTATTTACCTACAAGTGCTTGCCGCACGATTAGGGTTACCAGGTAATTTTATTTTGGCACGATCTGAAGGTATGGCCTCAGATCTTTCCATTGGCACCCATTTCCTTTTAATAGGTTCCATGGATCGGGAGTTATAAGCATTTAAACATTTTTGTTTACCGAAATTTGCTTGCTGCTTAATTCTGTTGGCCTTGTATTTGAAAAAAATGTTGATGAGAATTTTGCATAGAAAAACTGTTTGTATGTGTGAGTGAATAAATACTATTTCACACTTTTATACGATTTTACAGTTAAATTTTCGGGTCTTACTTGGACTTATGCTTGGACTTGGACATGGATCTTAAAGTACGACTTTTGATCTTTCCGATGACACTCATTCTACTTTAATAAGTCACGTGGATCCGGAGTTATTAGAGACAAAAAAAATTTCTATTTACCGAATAAAACCTATTTTACAATTTCAAGGTTAAATTTTTGGGGTTCTACTTGGACTTACGCTTGGACTAGGACATGGATCTTAAAGTCCGACTACTGATCTTTCCCATGGCAACCATTTCGCTTTAATAGGTCCCATGGATCAGGAGTTATTAGAGGCTAAGCATTTCTATTTACCGAATAAAACCTATTTTACAATTTCAAGGTTAAATTTTTGGAGTTCTACTTGGACTTAAGCTTGGACTTAGACATGGATCTGAAAGTACGACTTCTGATCTTTCCGATGACACCAATTTTACTTTAATAGGTCACGTGGATCCGGAGTTATTAGAGGGAAAAGATTTCTATTTACCGAATAAAAGTTATTTTACAATTTCAAGGTTAAATTTTTGGGGTTCTACTTGGACTAGAACATGGATCTTAAAGTCCGACTTCTGATCTTTCCGATGGTTACCATTTCACTTTAATAGGTCCCATGGATCCGGAGTTATTAGAGGCTGAGCATTTCTATTTACCCAATAAAACCTATTTTACAATTTCAAGGTTAAATTTTCGGGTCTTACTTGGACTTATGCTTGGACTTGGACATGGATCTTAAAGTACGACTTTTGATCTTTCCGCTGACACTCATTCTACTTTAATAAGTCATGTGGATCCGGAGTTATTAGAGGGAAAACATTTCTATTTACCGAATAAAACTTATTTTACAATTTCAAGGTTAAATTTTTGGTGTTCTACTTGGACTTGGACTTGGACATGGATCTGAAAGTACGACTTCTGATCTTTCCGATGACACCAATTTTACTTTAATAGGTCACGTGGATCCGGAGTTATTAGAGGGAAAACATTTCTATTTACCGAATAAAACTTATTTTACAATTTCAAGGTTAATTTTGGGTTTACTTGGACTAAGCTTGGACTAGAACATGGATCAAAGCCGACCTGATCTTCCCATGGCAACCATTTCACTTAGTTCCCATGGATCCGAGTTATTAGAGGTAAGCATTTCTATTTACCGAATAAACCTATTTTACAATTTTTCGGTTTTACTGGACTTAGCTGGACATGGACTAAGTTCTTTGTCGTTGAGGAGCTCATACAGCTCACTGTTAGATCGGATGCGGAAATCATCGCCAACTCGCACAGGACCGAAGATCTTACGTAGGACTTTCCTCTCGAATACCCTCAAGGCTGCTGCATCAGTTCTTAATAGGGTCCATGCCTCTGCGTCATAAAGAAGCACGGGTAAGATGAGCGTCTTGTAGAGTATTAATTTTGTCGCACGAGAGAGAGAGACCATAGTAGCACCTGTTGGCAAGAGACTGACATCATTTTTGGTGGTAGCGGCGGAGCCAAGATAAATAAATTCCTTGACTGTATCAAAAGTATAGTTATCGGCTGTAATCTGAGAATCAATACGCCGCACGTCTCTACTTGTCGACAACATATACTTTGTTTTGCCCTCATTTACTGCCAGACCCATCTTCTTAGACTCCCGTTCAATAGCGCTAAAGGCAGCAGTAACATCTCGCTTGGTACGCCCTATGATGTCGATGTCGTCAGCGTACGCAAGCAATTGGACACTTTTTTGAAAGATAGTGCCATTGCGATGCACTCCTGCCTTTCGCAGAACACTCTCCATGACGAAGTTGAAGAGGTCGCATGATAAGGGGTCGCCTTGTCTGAAACCTCGCACGGTATCAAAAGGTTCGGAGAGGTCCATTCCTACCTTGACGGAGCTGCAGGAATTGCTCAACGTCATTCTGCATAGTCTTATCAGCTTCGCAGGTATACCGAGCTCAGACATTGCGGCATAAACACGATCCCTTATGGGGCTATCGAAGGCTGCCTTATAGTCGACAAAAAGATGGTGTGTGTCGACTTGTTTTTCGTGGGCCTTTTCCAGGATTTGGCGCAGTGTGAAGATCTGGTCTATGGTGGATTTGCCAGGTCTGAAGCCGCACTGATAAGGTCCAATCAGTGTTTTGACGAGTGGCTTCAGTCGTTCACACAATACGCCTGTAAGAACCTTATATGCGATAGGGAGAAGGCTAATACCCCTGTAGTTGGCGCAGATTGTGGGGTCTCCCTTTTTCAGGACAGGACAGAGGACACTGAGGTTCCAATCGTTGGGCATACTTTCTTCTAGCCATATTTTGTAGATGAGCTGGTGCATGCGCCCTACCAACTCATTACATCCGGTCCTAAACAATTCAGCGGGGAGGCCATCAGGACCTGCCGCTTTATTGTTTTTAAGACGCGTAATCGCGACTTTGACCTCTTCATAGCTAGGCGGCGGAATCTCCACGCCGTCATCATTGATCGGGTTCGGAACATCATCTCTAGAGGCGGTATTGGTGTCGTCATCGCCTTGTAGCAGAGTAGAGAAGTGTTTCCTCCACAACCTCAGCACCCCCTGCGGATCTGTAACCAGGTTTCCGTTCTCGTCCTTGCAAGAAGACGCTCCGGGTCTATAACCCTCGGTTAGACGCTTAACCTTCTGATAAAATTTTCTAGCGTCATTCCTACGTCTATGCATCTCGACTTCCTCACGCTCACGCCTTTCCTGCTCCCTTTTCTTGGCACCTATTTCATTTTAATATGTCCCATGGATCGGGAGTTATAAGCATTTAAACATTTTTGTTTACCGAATAAAACCTATTTTACAATTTCAAAGTTAAATTTTCGGGTCTTACTTACTTACTTACTTAATGGCCATAACAACCCGATTAACGGATTTCGGCCTGCCGCAATACATCCTTCCAGGCGCCTCTGCTTCTTGCGCGCCTACGCCAGTTGGTCACACCAATCGATGACAGGGCTTCCTCGACTTGGTCCTTCCAACGGATACAAGGTCGTCCTCTTCGCCGACTTCCGCAGATCCCCGCATCAAATACCCGTTTCGCCGGAGCATCCTCCTCCATTCGAACGACATGGCCGAGCCAGCGCAGCCGCTGGATATTAATACGCTGCACAACATCTATGTCGTTGAGGAGCTCATACAGCTCACTGTTAGATCGGATGCGGAAATCATCGCCAACTCGCACAGGACCGAAGATCTTACGTAGGACTTTCCTCTCGAATACCCTCAAGGCTGCTGCATCAGTTCTTAATAGGGTCCATGCCTCTGCGTCATAAAGAAGCACGGGTAAGATGAGCGTCTTGTAGAGTATTAATTTTGTCGCACGAGAGAGAGAGAGACCATAGTAGCACCTGTTGGCAAGAGACTGACATCATTTTTGGTGGTAGCGGCGGAGCCAAGATAAATAAATTCCTTGACTGTATCAAAAGTATAGTTATCGGCTGTAATCTGAGAATCAATACGCCGCACGTCTCTACTTGTCGACAACATATACTTTGTTTTGCCCTCATTTACTGCCAGACCCATCTTCTTAGACTCCCGTTCAATAGCGCTAAAGGCAGCAGTAACATCTCGCTTGGTACGCCCTATGATGTCGATGTCGTCAGCGTACGCAAGCAATTGGACACTTTTTTGAAAGATAGTGCCATTGCGATGCACTCCTGCCTTTCGCAGAACACTCTCCATGACGAAGTTGAAGA
This sequence comes from Sarcophaga peregrina, assembly GCA_014635995.1. NCBI lineage: Eukaryota > Metazoa > Arthropoda > Insecta > Diptera > Sarcophagidae > Sarcophaga > Sarcophaga peregrina. The sequence continues at coordinate 23,835,477 of CM025792.1, read as the reverse complement.
GGTCGCATGATAAGGGGTCGCCTTGTCTGAAACCTCGCACGGTATCAAAAGGTTCGGAGAGGTCCATTCCTACCTTGACGGAGCTGCAGGAATTGCTCAACGTCATTCTGCATAGTCTTATCAGCTTCGCAGGTATACCGAGCTCAGACATTGCGGCATAAACACGATCCCTTATGGGGCTATCGAAGGCTGCCTTATAGTCGACAAAAGGTGGTGTGTGTCGACTTGTTTTTCGTGGGCCTTTTCCAGGATTTGGCGCAGTGTGAAGATCTGGTCTATGGTGGATTTGCCAGGTCTGAAGCCGCACTGATAAGGTCCAATCAGTGTTTTGACGAGTGGCTTCAGTCGTTCACACAATACGCCTGTAAGAACCTTATATGCGATAGGGAGAAGGCTAATACCCCTGTAGTTGGCGCAGATTGTGGGGTCTCCCTTTTTCAGGACAGGACAGAGGACACTGAGGTTCCAATCGTTGGGCATACTTTCTTCTAGCCATATTTTGTAGATGAGCTGGTGCATGCGCCCTACCAACTCATTACATCCGGTCCTAAACAATTCAGCGGGGAGGCCATCAGGACCTGCCGCTTTATTGTTTTTAAGACGCGTAATCGCGACTTTGACCTCTTCATAGCTAGGCGGCGGAATCTCCACGCCGTCATCATTGATCGGGTTCGGAACATCATCTCTAGAGGCGGTATTGGTGTCGTCATCGCCTTGTAGCAGAGTAGAGAAGTGTTTCCTCCACAACCTCAGCACCCCCTGCGGATCTGTAACCAGGTTTCCGTTCTCGTCCTTGCAAGAAGACGCTCCGGGTCTATAACCCTCGGTTAGACGCTTAACCTTCTGATAAAATTTTCTAGCGTCATTCCTACGTCTATGCATCTCGACTTCCTCACGCTCACGCCTTTCCTGCTCCCTTTTCTTGCGTCTGAAAAGGCGTCTCTCTTCCCTTCTCTTCTCTCTGTAGTTCTCGACAATGGCTCGCGTAGCAGCAGACTGCAACGTCTTCTTGTATGCGGCGTTTTTCGCTGCAGCTGCCTCGCGACACTCCTCATCGTACCATTGATTTCGTTGGGGTGGGCGCTCGAAACCAAGGACTGTTTCCGCAGTAGTGCGCAAGGAGTGGGAGATGTTGGCCCACAGTCCTCCAATGTCGTTGAGATTAGGTGGGGATCGACGGAGCTTATCCGAGAGTTGAGCGGAGAACGCCTCAACTGTCCCTTGTGATCGCAGCTTCCTGACATCCAGCTTCCGCAGTGTACTAGAGCGCGCCATCCTCGAGGCGCTAATGCGCAATCGAAACTTGGCTGCGACAAGGTAGTGGTCCGAGTCAATGTTCGGACCTCTAAATGTGCGCACATCTAGTACACTGGATACATGCCTTCCGTCAATCACAATATGATCGATCTGGTTGGAAGTTGATCGATCGGGGGACATCCAAGTGGCCTTGTGGATGTCGAGATGTTGAAACCTGGTGCTACATACTACCATGTTACGCGCCGCAGCGAAATCGATCAGCCTCATACCATTGGAGGTAGTGTTCGCGTGGAGGCTGAACTGTCCGACAGTGGGGCCAAAGATACCTTCCCGCCCGACCTTTGCATTAAAATCCCCGAGGACAATTTTTGCGTCATGGGCCGGGCACTTATCATATACGTCCTCGAGTTTAGCGTAGAAGGCATCCTTAACCACTTCGTCCTTATCTTCCGTCGGGGCGTGAGCACAAATCAGGCTGATGTTGTAGAATTTTGCCCTGATGCGGATTGTGGCTATTCTTTCGTTCACAGGTGTGAACCCAGAGACAAGGTGGCGAAGTCTCTTATTAACCACAAATCTGCATCCAAATTCGTGCTTATCAACATGGCAGCTGTAGTACACATCGCAAGATGCTAGCCTTTTGCATCCTTGCCCTATCCATCGCATTTCCTGTATGGCAGTGATGTCAGTCCTACATTTCTTGAGGGCATCCGCCAGCTGGGCGGAAGCGCCCACCTTGTGAAGGGTGCGGACGTTCCAAGTGGCTATTCTTAAATCGTTGTCCTTTGAACGTTTGCCGTGGTCGTCAACTTTAAAGGGGATCTTTTTGGAATTATGTATATTAGTTTTCATTGGAGTAAAGTTTTTACGTGGTGGGTTCCAAGCCCTACGCACAACCCAAATTTAACGTCCAGGGGATTGGACTTCGCTGCACGCATTAGTTAACATCTAGCGGGTACTACTTGGACTTATGCTTGGACTTGGACATGGATCTTAAAGTACGACTTCTGATCTTTCCATTGGCACCCATTTCCTTTTAATAGGTTCCATGGATCGGGGGTTATAAGCATTTAAACATTTTTGTTTACCGAAATTTGCTTGCTGCTTAATTCTGTTGGCCTTGTATTTGAAAAAAATGTTGATGAGAATTTTGCATAGAAAAACTGTTTGTATGTGTGAGTGAATAAATACTATTTCACACTTTTATACGATTTTACAGTTAAATTTTCGGGTCTTACTTGGACTTATGCTTGGACTTGGACATGGATCTTAAAGTACGACTTTTGATCTTTCCGATGACACTCATTCTACTTTAATAAGTCACGTGGATCCGGAGTTATTAGAGACAAAACATTTCTATTTACCGAATAAAACCTATTTTAGCAATTTCAAGGTTAAATTTTGGGTTCTACTTGGACTTACGCTTGGACTAGGACATGGATCTTAAAGTCCGACTACTGAATCTTTCCGATGGCAACCATTTCGCTTAATAGGTCCCATGGATCAGGAGTTATTAGAGGCTAAGCATTTCCTATTTACCGAATAAACCTATTTACAATGTTCAAGGTTAATTTGGGGTGCTACTTGGACTTCAGCTGGCTTGGACTTGGACATGATTGAAAGTACGACTTCTGAGCTTCCGCAGTGTACTAGAGCGCGCCATCCTCGAGGCGCTAATGCGCAATCGAAACTTGGCTGCGACAAGGTAGTGGTCCGAGTCAATGTTCGGACCTCTAAATGTGCGCACATCTAGTACACTGGATACATGCCTTCCGTCAATCACAATATGATCGATCTGGTTGGAAGTTGATCGATCGGGGGACATCCAAGTGGCCTTGTGGATGTCGAGATGTTGAAACCTGGTGCTACATACTACCATGTTACGCGCCGCAGCGAAATCGATCAGCCTCATACCATTGGAGGTAGTGTTCGCGTGGAGGCTGAACTGTCCGACAGTGGGGCCAAAGATACCTTCCCGCCCGACCTTTGCATTAAAATCCCCGAGGACAATTTTTGCGTCATGGGCCGGGCACTTATCATATACGTCCTCGAGTTTAGCGTAGAAGGCATCCTTAACCACTTCGTCCTTATCTTCCGTCGGGGCGTGAGCACAAATCAGGCTGATGTTGTAGAATTTTGCCCTGATGCGGATTGTGGCTATTCTTTCGTTCACAGGTGTGAACCCAGAGACAAGGTGGCGAAGTCTCTTATTAACCACAAATCTGCATCCAAATTCGTGCTTATCAACATGGCAGCTGTAGTACACATCGCAAGATGCTAGCCTTTTGCATCCTTGCCCTATCCATCGCATTTCCTGTATGGCAGTGATGTCAGTCCTACATTTCTTGAGGGCATCCGCCAGCTGGGCGGAAGCGCCCACCTTGTGAAGGGTGCGGACGTTCCAAGTGGCTATTCTTAAATCGTTGTCCTTTGAACGTTTGCCGTGGTCGTCAACTTTAAAGGGGATCTTTTTGGAATTATGTATATTAGTTTTCATTGGAGTAAAGTTTTTACGTGGTGGGTTCCAAGCCCTACGCACAACCCAAATTTAACGTCCAGGGGATTGGACTTCGCTGCACGCATTAGTTAACATCTAGCGGGTACTACTTGGACTTATGCTTGGACTTGGACATGGATCTTAAAGTACGACTTCTGATCTTTCCATTGGCACCCATTTCCTTTTAATAGGTTCCATGGATCGGGGGTTATAAGCATTTAAACATTTTTGTTTACCGAAATTTGCTTGCTGCTTAATTCTGTTGGCCTTGTATTTGAAAAAAATGTTGATGAGAATTTTGCATAGAAAAACTGTTTGTATGTGTGAGTGAATAAATACTATTTCACACTTTTATACGATTTTACAGTTAAATTTTCGGGTCTTACTTGGACTTATGCTTGGACTTGGACATGGATCTTAAAGTACGACTTTTGATCTTTCCGATGACACTCATTCTACTTTAATAAGTCACGTGGATCCGGAGTTATTAGAGACAAAACATTTCTATTTACCGAATAAAACCTATTTTACAATTTCAAGGTTAAATTTTTGGGGTTCTACTTGGACTTACGCTTGGACTTGGACATGGATCTTAAAGTACGACTTCTGATCTTTCCATTGGCACCCATTTCCTTTTAATAGGTTCCCATGGATCGGGAGTTTAAGCGCTTAAACATTTTGGTTTACCGAAATTTGCTTCGCTGCTTAATTCTGTGGTCTGGTATTTGAAAAAAATTTGGATGAGAATTTTGCATAGAAAAACTGTTTGTAGTGTGTGAGTGAATAAATACTATTTCACACTATAATACAATTTTACAGTTAAATTTCGTGTCTTACTGGACTTATGCTTGGACTTGGACATGATCTTAAAGTACGACTTCTGATCTTTCCGATGACACCCATTCTACTTTAATAGTCACGTGGATCCGGAGTTATTAGAGGCAAAACATTTCTATTTACCGAATAAAACCTATTTTACAATTTCAAGGTTAAATTTTTGGGGTTCTACTTGGACTTACGCTTGGACTAGGACATGGATCTTAAAGTCCGACTTCTGATCTTTCCGATGGCAACCATTTCACTTTAATAGGTCCCATGGATCCGGAGTTATTAGAGGCTAAGCATTTCTATTTACCGAATAAAACCTATTTTACAATTTCAAGGTTAAATTTTTGGGGTTCTACTTGGACTTAAGCTTGGACTTGGACTTGGACATGGATCTGAAAGTACGACTTCTGATCTTTCCGATGACACCAATTTTACTTTAATAGGTCACGTGGATCCGGAGTTATTAGAGGGAAAAGATTTCTATTTACCGAATAAAACTTATTTTACAATTTCAAGGTTAAATTTTTGGGGTTCTACTTGGACTTAAGCTTGGACTAGAACATGGATCTTAAAGTCCGACTTCTGATCTTTCCCATGGCAACCATTTCACTTTAATAGGTCCCATGGATCCGGAGTTATTAGAGGCTGAGCATTTCTATTTACCGAATAAAACCTATTTTACAATTTCAAGGTTAAATTTTCGGGTCTTGGACATGGATCTTAGAGTACGACTTTTGATCTTTCCGCTGACACTCATTCTACTTTAATAAGTCACGTGGATCCGGAGTTATTAGAGGCAAAACATTTCTATTTACCGAATAAAACCTATTTTACAATTTCAAGGTTAAATTTTGGGGTTCTACTTGGACTTAAGCTTGGACTAGGACATGGATCTTAAAGTCCGACTTCTGATCTTTCCGATGGCAACCATTTCACTTTAATAGGTCCCATGGATCCGGAGTTATTAGAGGCTAAGCATTTCTATTTACCGGCAAGTGATTGCCCCACGATTAGGGTTGCCAGGTAATTTATTTTGGCACGAATCTGAAGGTATGGCCTCAGACCTTTCCATTGGCACCCATTTCATTTAATAGGTCCCATGGATCGGGAGTTATAAGCGCTTAAACATTTTTGTTTACCGAAATTTGCTTGCTGCTTAATTCTGTTGGCCTGGTATTTGAAAAAAATTTTGATGAGAATTTTGCATAGAAAAACTGTTTGTATGTGTGAGTGAATAAATACTATTTCACACTTTTATACAATTTTACAGTTAAATTTTCGGGTCTTACTTGGACTTATGCTTGGACTTGGACATGGATCTTAAGAGTACGACTTCTGATCTTTCCGATGACACCCATTTCTACTTTAATAGTCACATGGATCCGGAGTTATAGAGGCAAAACATTTACTATTTACCGAATAAAACCTATTTACAATTTCAAGGTTAAATTTTTGGGGTTCTACTTGGACTTAAGCTTGGACTAGGACATGGATCTTAAAGTCCGACTTCTGATCTTTCCGATAGCAACCATTTCACTTTAATAGGTCCCATGGATCCGGAGTTATTAGAGGCTAAGCATTTCTATTTACCTGCAAGTGATTGCCGCACGATTAGGGTTGCCAGGTAATTTATTTTGGCACGATCTGAAAGTATGGCCTCAGACCTTTCCATTGGCATCCCATTTCATTTTAATAGGTCCCATGGATCGGAGTTAGTAAGCGCTTAAACATTTTTGTTTACCGAAATTTGGTTGCTGCTTAATTCTGTTGGCCTGGTATTTGAAAAAAATTTTGATGAGAATTTTGCATAGAAAATCTGTTTGTATGTGTGAGTGAATAAATACTATTTCACACTTTATACACTTTTACAGTTAAATTTTCGGGTCTTACTTGGACTTATGCTTGGACTTGGACATGGAATCTTAAAGTACGACTTCTGATCTTTCCGATGACACCATTTACTTTAATAGTCACAGTGGATCCGGAGTTATTAGAGACAAAACATTTCTATTTACCGAATAAAACCTATTTTACAATTTCAAGGTTAAATTTTTGGGGTTCTGCTTGGACTTACGCTTGGACTAGGACATGGATCTTAAAGTCCGACTTACTGATCTTTCCGATGGCATCCATTTCAGCTTTAATAGGTCCCATGGATCCGGAGTTATTAGAGGATTAAAGCAATTTCTACTTACCAACAAGTGCTTGCGCACGATTAGGGTTGCCAGGTAAATTATTTTAGGCAGCGATCTGAAAGTATGGACCTCAGACCTTTCCAATTGAGCACCCATTTCATTGCAATAGGTCCCATGGATCGGGAGTTATAAGCGCTTAAACATTTTTGGTTTACCGAAATTTGCTTCGCTGCTTGATTCTGTTGGTCTGGTATTTGAAAAAATTTTGGATGAGAATTTTGCATAGAAAAACTGTTGTATTGTGTGAGTGAATAAATACTATTTCACTCTTTTATACACTTTTACAGTTAAATTTTCGGGTCTTACTTGGAAGTATGCTTGGACTTGGACATGGATCTTAAAGTACGACTTCTGATCTTTCCGATGGCACCCATTTTACTTTAATAGGTCACATGGATCCGGAGTTATTAGAAACAAGCAATTTCTATTTACCGAATAAAGCCTATTTTACAATTTCAAGGTTAAATTTTTGGGATTCCACTTGGACTTACGCTTGTACTCGGACAAGGATCTTAAAGTCCGACTTTTGATCTTTTCGATGGCAACCATTTCACTTTAATAGGTCTCATGGATCCGGAGTTATTAGAGGCTAAGCATTTCTATTTACCGAATAAAACCTATTTTACAATTTCAAAGTTAAATTTTTGGGGTTCTACTTGGACTTAAGCTTGGACTTGGACATGGATCTTAAAGTACGACTTTGGTCTTTCCGATGACACTCATTTTACTTTAATAGGTCACGTGGAACCGGAGTTATTAGAGGCAAAACATTTCTATTTACTGAATAAAACCTATTTTACAATTTCAAGTTAAATTTTTGGGGTTCTAACTTGGACTTTACGCTTGGACTATGACCATTTGATCTTAAAGTCCTACTGCTGATCTTTCCGATGGCAACATTTCACTTTAATAGGTCCCATGGATCCGGAGTTATTAGAGGCTAAGCATTTTCTATTTACCGACAAAGTGCTTGCCGCACGATTAAGGGTTGCCAGGTAATTTTGATTTTGGCACGATCTGAAGGGTATGGCCTCAGACCTTTCCATTGGCCCCCTTTCCTTTAATAGGTCCCATGATCCGGAGTTATTAGAGGCTAAGCATTTCTATTTACCGACAAGGTGCTTGCCGCCACGATTAGGGTTGCCATGGTAATTTTATTTTGGCACGATCTGAAGGTATGGACCTCAGACCTTTCCACTGGCACCCATTTCATTTTAATAGGTCCCATGGATCGGGAGTTATAAGCGCTTAAACATTTTTGTTTACCGAAATTTGCTTGCTGCTTAATTCTGTTGGCCTGGTATTTGAAAAAAATTTTGATGAGAATTTTGCATAGAAAAACTGTTTGTATGTGTGAGTGAATAAATACTATTTCACACTTTAATACATTTTTACAGTTAAATTTTCGGGTCTTACTTGGACTTATGCTTGGACTTGGACATGGATCTTAAAGTACGACTTCTGATCTTTCCGATGACACCCATTTCACTTTAATAGGTCACATGGATCCGGAGTTATTAGAGGCAAAACATTTCTATTTACCGAATAAAACCTATTTTACAATTTCAAGGTTAAATTTTTGGGGTTCTACTTGGACTTACGCTTGGACTAGGACATGGATCTTAAAGTCCGACTTCTGATCTTTCCGATGGCAACCATTTCACTTTAATAGGTCCCATGGATCCGGAGTTATTAGAGGCTAAGCATTTCTATTTACCGACAAGTGCTTGCCGCACGATTAGGGTTGCCAGGTAATTTTATTTTGGCACGAACTGAAAGTATGGCCTCACACCTTTCCAATGACACCCGTTTCATTTTAATAGGTCCCATGGATCGGGAGTTATAAGCGCTTAAACATTTTTGTTTACCGAAATTTGCTTGCTGCTTAATTCTGTTGGCCTGGTATTTGAAAAAAATTTTGATGAGAATTTTGCATAGAAAAACTGTTTGTATGTGTGAGTGAATAAATACTATTTCACACTTTTATACACTTTTACAGTTAAATTTTCGGGTCTTACTTGGACTTATGCTTGGACTTGGAAATGGATCTTAAAGCACGACTTCTGATCTTTCCGATGACACCCATTTTACTTTAATAGGTCACATGGATCCGGAGTTATTAGAGGCAAAACATTTCTATTTACCGAATAAAACCTATTTTACAATTTCAAGGTTAAATTTTTGGGTTCTACTTGGACTTACGCTTGGACTAGGACATGGATCTTAAAATCCGACTTCTGATCTTCGATTGGCAAACCATATGCACTTAATAGGGCCCATGGATCCGGAGTTATTAGAGGCCTAAGCATTTCTATTACCGACAGTGCTGTGCCGCACGAATTATGCGTTGCCAGGTATTTTATTTGGCACGATCTGAAGGTATGGCCTCAGAACCTTTCCATTGGCACCCAATTCATTTGTAAGAGGAATCCGCATGGATCGGGAGTTATAAGTGGCTTAAACATGTTTTGTGTTACCGAATTTGCTTGGCCTTGCGTAATTCCTGTTGGCCTGGTATTGAAAAAAATTTTGATGAGAATTTTGCATAGAAAAACGGTTTGGTAGTTGTGAGTGAAATAAATACGATTCACACTAATTATACATTGTATACAGTTAAATTTTCGGGTCTTACTTAGGACTTATGCTTGGAACTTAGGAAATGAATCTTAAAGTACGATGACTTCTGATCTTTCCGATGACACCAATTTCACTTTAATAGGTCCCATGGATCCGGAGTTATTAGAGATTACATATTTCTATTTACCGGTCAGACGCTGTTTTACAATTTCAATGTTAAATTTTCGGGTCCTATTTGGACTTACGCATGGACTTGGACATGGATCTTAAAGTACGGCTTCTGATCTTTCCGATGGCACCATTTCACTTTAATAGGTCTAATGGATCCGGAGTTATTAGAGATTACACATTTCTATTTACCGGTCAGAAGCTGTTTTACAATTTCAAGGTTAAATTTTCGGGTCCTATTTGGACTTACGCATGGACTTGGACATGGATCTTAAAGTACGACTTCTGATCTTTCCGATGGCACCGATTTCACTTTAATAGGTCTAATGGATCCGGAGTTATAGAGAATAAACATTTCTATTTACCGACAAGGGCTTAATGCCCATTTCACTTTAATAGGTCCCATGGATGCGGAGTTATTAGAGGCTAAGCATTTCTATTTACCGACAAGTGCTTGCCGCACGATTAGGGTTGCCAGGTAATTTTATTTTGGCACGATCTGAAGGTATGGCCTCAGACCTTTCCATTGGCACCCATTTCATTTTAATAGGTCCCATGGATCGGGAGTTATATGCTTGCTGCTTAATTCTGTTGGCCTGGTATTTGAAAAAAATTTTGATGAGAATTTTGCATAGAAAAACTGTTTGTATGTGTGAGTGAATAAATACTATTTCACACTATAATACATTTTTACAGTTAAATTTTCGGGTCTTACTTGGACTTATGCTTGGACTTGGACATGGATCTTAAAGTACGACTTCTGATCTTTCCGATGACACCCATTTTACTTTAATAGGTCGCATGGATCCGGAGTTATTAGAGGCAAAACATTTCTATTTACCGAATAAAACCTATTTTACAATTTCAAGGTTAAATTTTTGGGGTTCTACTTGGACTTACGCTTGGACTAGGACATGGATCTTAAAGTCCGACTTCTGATCTTTCCGATGGCAACCATTTCACTTTAATAGGTCCCATGGATCCGGAGTTATTAAGTGTAAGCATTTCTATTTACCGACAAGTGCTTGCCGCACGATTAGGGTTGCCAGGTAATTTATTTTGGCACGATCTGAAGGTATGGCCTCAGACCTTTCCATTGGCACCCATTTCATTTTAATAGGTCCCATGGATCGGGAGTTATAAGCGCTTTAAAACATTTGTGTTTACCGAAATTTGCTCTGCTTATTCTGTTGGTCCTGGTATTTGAAAAAAATTTTGATGAGATTTTGCCATAGAAAAACTGTTTGATGTGGTGAGTGAATAAATACTATTTATCCACTATTATACAATTTTTACAGTTAAATTTTCGGGTCTTACTTGGATTATGCTTGGACTTGGACATGACTCTTAAAGTACGACTTCTGATCTTTCCGATGACACCCATTTCCTTTAATAGGTCACATGATCCGGAGTTCTTAGAGGCAAACATTTCTATTTACAGAATAAAACCTATTTTACAATTTCAAGGTTAAATTTTGCGGGTTCTACTTGGACTTACGCTTGGACTTGACGTGGATCTTAAAGTCCGACTTCTGATCTTTCCGATGGCAACATTTCACTTTAATAGGTCCCATGGATCCGGAGTTATTAGAGCTTAAGCATTTCTATTACCGACAAAGTGCTTGCCGCACGATTAGGGTTGCCAAGGTAATTTTATTTTGGCACGATCTGAAGGTATGGCCTCAGACCTTTCCATTGGCACCCATTTCATTTTAATAGGTCCCATGGATCGGGAGTTATAAGCGCTTAAACATTTTTGTTTACCGAAATTTGCTTGCTGCTTAATTCTGTTGGCCTGGTATTTGAAAAAAATTTTGATGAGAATTTTGCATAGAAAAACTGTTTGTATGTGTGAGTGAATAAATACTAATTTCACACATTTATACACTTTTACAGTTAAATTTTCGGGTCTTACTTGGACTTATGCTTGGACTTGGACATGGATCTTAAAGTACGACTTCTGATCTTTCCGATGACACCCATTTTACTTTAATAGGTCACATGGATCCGGAGTTATTAGAGGCAAAACATTTCTATTTACCGAATAAAACCTATTTTACAATTTCAAGGTTAAATTTTTGGGGTTGCTACTTGGACTTACGCTTGGACTAGGACATGGATCTTAAAGTCCGACTTCTGATCTTTCCGATGGCAACCATTTCACTTTAATAGGTCCCATGGATCCGGAGTTATTAGAGGCTAAGCATTTCTATTTACCGACAAGTGCTTGCCGCACGATTAGGGTTGCCAGGTAATTTTATTTTGGCACGATCTGAAGGTATGGCCTCAGACCTTTCCATTGGCACCCATTTCATTTAATAGGTCCCATGGATCGGGAGTTATAAGCGCTTAAACATTTTTGTTTACCGAAATTTGCTTGCTGCTTAATTCTGTTGGCCTGGTATTTGAAAAAAATTTTGATGAGAATTTTGCATAGAAAAACTGTTTGTATGTGTGAGTGAATAAATACTATTTCACACATTTATACACTTTTACAGTTAAATTTTCGGGTCTTACTTGGACTTATGCTTGGACTTAGGACATGGATCTTAAAGTACGACTTCTGATCTTTCCGATGACACCCATTTTACTTTAATAGGTCACATGGATCCGGAGTTATTAGAGGCAAAACATTTCTATTTACCGAATAAAACCTATTTTACAATTTCAAGGTTAAATTTTTGGGGTTGTACTTGGACTTACGCTTGGACTAGGACATGGAATCTTAAAGTCCGACTTCTGATCTTTCCGATGGCAACCATTTCACTTTAATAGGTCCCATGGATCCGGAGTTATTAGAGGCTAAGCATTTCTATTTACCGACAAGTGCTTGCCGCACGATTAGGGTTGCCAGGTAATTTTATTTTGGCACGATCTGAAGGTATGGCCTCAGACCTTTCCATTGGCACCCATTTCATTTTAATAGGTCCCATGGATCGGGAGTTATAAGCGCTTAAACATTTTTGTTTACCGAAATTTGCTTGCTGCTTAATTCTGTTGGCCTGGTATTTGAAAAAAATTTTGATGAGAATTTTGCATAGAAAAACTGTTTGTATGTGTGAGTGAATAAATACTATTTCACACATTTATACAATTTTACAGTTAAATTTTCGGGTCTTACTTGGACTTATGCTTGGACTTGGACATGGATCTTAAAGCACGACTTCTGATCTTTCCGATGACACCCATTTTACTTTAATAGGTCACATGGATCCGGAGTTATTAGAGGCAAAACATTTCTATTTACCGAATAAAACCTATTTTACAATTTCAAGGTTAAATTTTTGGGGTTCTACTTGGACTTACGCTTGGACTAGGACATGGATCTTAAAGTCCGACTTCTGATCTTTCCGATGGCAACCATTTCACTTTAATAGGTCCCATGGATCCGGAGTTATTAGAGGCTAAGCATTTCTATTTACCGACAAGTGCTTGCCGCACGATTAGGGTTGCCAGGTAATTTTATTTTGGCACGATCTGAAGGTATGGCCTCAGACCTTTCCATTGGCACCCATTTCATTTTAATAGGTCCCATGGATCGGGAGTTATAAGCGCTTAAACATTTTTGTTTACCGAAATTTGCTTGCTGCTTAATTCTGTTGGCCTGGTATTTGAAAAAAATTTTGATGAGAATTTTGCATAGAAAAACTGTTTGTATGTGTGAGTGAATAAATACTATTTCACACATTTATACACTTTTACAGTTAAATTTTCGGGTCTTACTTGGACTTATGCTTGGACTAGGAAATGGATCTTAAAGCACGACTTCTGATCTTTCCGATGACACCCATTTTACTTTAATAGGTCACATGGATCCGGAGTTATTAGAGGCAAAACATTTCTATTTACCGAATAAAACCTATTTTACAATTTCAAGGTTAAATTTTTGGGGTTGTACTTGGACTTACGCTTGGACTAGGACATGGATCTTAAAGTCCGACTTCTGATCTTTCCGATGGCAACCATTTCACTTTAATAGGTCCCATGGATCCGGAGTTATTAGAGGCTAAGCATTTCTATTTACCGACAAGTGCTTGCCGCACGATTAGGGTTGCCAGGTAATTTTATTTTGGCACGATCTGAAGGTATGGCCTCAGACCTTTCCATTGGCACCCATTTCATTTTAATAGGTCCCATGGATCGGGAGTTATAAGCGCTTAAACATTTTTGTTTACCGAAATTTGCTTGCTGCTTAATTCTGTTGGCCTGGTATTTGAAAAAAATTTTGATGAGAATTTTGCATAGAAAAACTGTTTGTATGTGTGAGTGAATAAATACTATTTCACACATTTATACACTTTTACAGTTAAATTTTCGGGTCTTACTTGGACTTGGACATGGATCTTAAAGTACGACTTCTGATCTTTCCGATGACACCCATTTTACTTTAATAGGTCACATGGATCCGGAGTTATTAGAGGCAAAACATTTCTATTTACCGAATAAAACCTATTTTACAATTTCAAGGTTAAATTTTTGGGGTTCTACTTGGACTTACGCTTGGACTAGGACATGGATCTTAAAGTCCGACTTCTGATCTTTCCGATGGCACCAATTTCACTTTAATAGGTCCCATGGATCCGGAGTTATTAGAGGCTAAGCATTTCTATTTACCGACAAGTGCTTGCCGCACGATTAGGGTTGCCAGGTAATTTTATTTTGGCACGATCTGAAAGTATGGCCTCAGACCTTTCCATTGGCACCCATTTCATTTTAATAGGTCCCATGGATCGGAGTTATAAGCGCTTAAACATTTTTGTTTACCGAAATTTGCTTGCTGCTTAATTCTGTTGGCCTGGTATTTGAAAAAAATTTTGATGAGAATTTTGCATAGAAAAACTGTTTGTATGTGTGAGTGAATAAATACTATTTCACACTTTATAACATTTTACAGTTAAATTTTCGGGTCTTACTTGGACTTATGCTTGGACTTGGAAATGGATCTTAAAGTCACGACTTCTGATCTTTCCGATGACACCATTTTACTTTAATAGGTCACATGGATCCGGAGTTATTAGAGGCAAAACATTTCTATTTACCGAATAAAACCTATTTTACAATTTCAAGGTTAAATTTTTGGGGTTCTACTTGGACTTACGCTTGGACTAGGACATGGATCTTAAAGTCCGACTTCTGATCTTTCCGATGGCAACCATTTCACTTTAATAGGTCCCATGGATCCGGAGTTATTAGAGGCTAAGCATTTCTATTTACCGACAAGTGCTTGCCGCACAATTAGCGTTGCCAGGTAATTTTATTTTGGCACGATCTGAAGGTATGGCCTCAGACCTTTCCATTGGCACCCATTTCATTTTAATAGGTCCCATGGATCGGGAGTTATAAGCGCTTAAACATTTTTGTTTACCGAAATTTGCTTGCTGCTTAATTCTGTTGGCCTGGTATTTGAAAAAAATTTTGATGAGAATTTTGCATAGAAAAACTGTTTGTATGTGTGAGTGAATAAATACTATTTCACACATTTATACACTTTTACAGTTAAATTTTCGGGTCTTACTTGGACTTATGCTTGGACTTGGACATGGATCTTAAAGTACGACTTCTGATCTTTCCGATGACACCCATTTTACTTTAATAGGTCACATGGATCCGGAGTTATTAGAGGCAAAACATTTCTATTTACCGAATAAAACCTATTTTACAATTTCAAGGTTAAATTTTTGGGGTTCTACTTGGACTTACGCTTGGACTAGGACATGGATCTTAAAGTCCGACTTCTGATCTTTCCGATGGCAACCATTTCACTTTAATAGGTCCCATGGATCCGGAGTTATTAGAGGCTAAGCATTTCTATTTACCGACAAGTGCTTGCCGCACGATTAGGGTTGCCAGGTAATTTTATTTTGGCACGATCTGAAAGGTATGGCCTCAGACCTTTCCATTGGCACCCATTTCATTTTAATAGGTCCCATGGATCGGGAGTTATAAGCGCTTAAACATTTTTGTTTACCGAAATTTGCTTGCTGCTTAATTCTGTTGGCCTGGTATTTGAAAAAAATTTTGATGAGAATTTTGCATAGAAAAACTGTTTGTATGTGTGAGTGAATAAATACTATTTCACACATTTATACACTTTTACAGTTAAATTTTCGGGTCTTACTTAGACTTATGCTTGGACTAGGAAATGGATCTTAAAGCACGACTTCTGATCTTTCCGATGACACCCATTTTACTTTAATAGGTCACATGGATCCGGAGTTATTAGAGGCAAAACATTTCTATTTACCGAATAAAACCTATTTTACAATTTCAAGGTTAAATTTTTGGGGTTGTACTTGGACTTACGCTTGGACTAGGACATGGATCTTAAACTCCGACTTCTGATCTTTCCGATGGCAACCATTTCACTTTAATAGGTCCCATGGATCCGGAGTTATTAGAGGCTAAGCATTTCTATTTACCGACAAGTGCTTGCCGCACGATTAGGGTTGCCAGGTATTTTATTTTGGCACGATCTGAAGGTATGGCCTCAGACCTTGCCATTGGCACCCATTTCATTTTAATAGGTCCCATGGATCGGGAGTTATAAGCGCTTAAACATTTTTGTTTACCGAAATTTGCTTGCTGCTTAATTCTGTTGGCCTGGTATTTGAAAAAAATTTGATGAGAATTTTGCATAGAAAAACTGTTTGTATGTGTGAGTGAATAAATACTATTTCACACTTTTATACACTTTTACAGTTAAATTTTCGGGTCTTACTTGGACTTATGCTTGGACTAGGAAATGGATCTTAAAGCACGACTTCTGATCTTTCCGATGGCACCCATTTCACTTTAATAGGTCACATGGATCCGGAGTTATTAGAGATTACACATTTCTATTTACCGAATAAAACCTATTTTACAATTTCAAGGTTAAATTTTCGGGTCCTACTTGGACTTACGCTTGGACTAGGACATGGATCTTAAAGTACGACTTCTGATCTTTCCGATGGCAACCATTTCACTTTAATAGGTCTAATGGATCCGGAGTTATAGAGAATAAACATTTCTATTTACCGAATAAAACCTATTTTACAATTTCAAGGTTAAATTTTTGGGGTTCTACTTGGACTTACGCTTGGACTAGGACATGGATCTTAAAGTCCGACTTCTGATCTTTCCGATGGCAACCATTTCACTTTAATAGGTCACATGGATCCGGAGTTATTAGAGGCAAAACATTTCTATTTACCGAATAAAACCTATTTTACAATTTCAAGGTTAAATTTTTGGGGTTCTACTTGGACTTACGCTTGGACTAGGACATGGATCTTAAAGTCCGACTTCTGATCTTTCCGATGGCAACCATTTCACTTTAATAGGTCCCATGGATCCGGAGTTATTAGAGGCTAAGCATTTCTATTTACCGACAAGTGCTTGCCGCACGATTAGGGTTGCCAGGTAATTTTATTTTGGCACGATCTGAAGGTATGGCCTCAGACCTTTCCATTGGCACCCATTTCATTTTAATAGGTCCCATGGATCGGGAGTTATAAGCGCTTAAACATTTTTGTTTACCGAAATTTGCTTGCTGCTTAATTCTGTTGGCCTGGTATTTGAAAAAAATTTTGATGAGAATTTTGCATAGAAAAACTGTTTGTATGTGTGAGTGAATAAATACTATTTCACACATTTATACACTTTTACAGTTAAATTTTCGGGTCTTACTTGGACTTATGCTTGTACTAGGAAATGGATCTTAAAGCACGACTTCTGATCTTTCCGATGACACCCATTTTACTTTAATAGGTCACATGGATCCGGAGTTATTAGAGGCAAAACATTTCTATTTACCGAATAAAACCTATTTTACAATTTCAAGGTTAAATTTTTGGGGTTCTACTTGGACTTATGCTTGGACTTGGACATGGATCTTAAAGCACGACTTCTGATCTTTCCGATGACACCCATTTTACTTTAATAGGTCCCATGGATCCGGAGTTATTAGAGGCTAAGCATTTCTATTTACCGACAAGTGCTTGCCGCACGATTAGGGTTGCCAGGTAATTTTATTTTGGCACGATCTGAAAGTATGGCCTCAGACCTTTCCATTGGCACCCATTTCATTTTAATAGGTCCCATGGATCCGGAGTTATTAGAGATTACACATTTCTATTTACCGACAAGGGCTTAATGCACGATTAGGGTTGCCAGGTAATTTTATTTTGGCACGATCTGAAGGTATGTCCTCAGACCTTTCCATTGGCACCCATTTCACTTTAATAGGTCACATGGATCCGGAGTTATTAGAGGCAAAACATTTCTATTTACCGAATAAAACCTATTTTACAATTTCAAGGTTAAATTTTTGGGGTTCCACTTGGACTTACGCTTGGACTAGGACATGGATCTTAAAGTCTGACTTCTGATCTTTCCGATGGCAACCATTTCACTTTAATAGGTCCCATGGATCCGGAGTTATTAGAGGCTAAGCATTTCTATTTACCGACAAGTGCTTGCCGCACGATTAGGGTTGCCAGGTAATTTTATTTTGGCACGATCTGAAGGTATGGCCTCAGACCTTTCCATTGGCACCCATTTCATTTTAATAGGTCCCATGGATCGGGAGTTATAAGCGCTTAAACATTTTTGTTTACCGAAATTTGCTTGCTGCTTAATTCTGTTGGCCTGGTATTTGAAAAAAATTTTGATGAGAATTTTGCATAGAAAAACTGTTTGTATGTGTGAGTGAATAAATACTATTTCACACTTTTATACACTTTTACAGTTAAATTTTCGGGTCTTACTTGGACTTATGCTTGGACTTGGACATGGATCTTAAAGTACGACTTCTGATCTTTCCGATGACACCCATTTTACTTTAATAGGTCACATGGATCCGGAGTTATTAGAGGCAAAACATTTCTATTTACCGAATAAAACCTATTTTACAATTTCAAGGTTAAATTTTTGGGGTTGTACTTGGACTTACGCTTGGACTAGGACATGGATCTTAAAGTCCGACTTCTGATCTTTCCGATGGCAACCATTTCACTTTAATAGGTCCCATGGATCCGGAGTTATTAGAGGCTAAGCATTTCTATTTACCGACAAGTGCTTGCCGCACGATTAGGGTTGCCAGGTAATTTTATTTTGGCACGATCTGAAGGTATGGCCTCAGACCTTTCCATTGGCACCCATTTCATTTTAATAGGTCCCATGGATCGGGAGTTATAAGCGCTTAAACATTTTTGTTTACCGAAATTTGCTTGCTGCTTAATTCTGTTGGCCTGGTATTTGAAAAAAATTTTGATGAGAATTTTGCATAGAAAAACTGTTTGTATGTGTGAGTGAATAAATACTATTTCACACATTTATACACTTTTACAGTTAAATTTTCGGGTCTTACTTGGACTTATGCTTGGACTAGGACATGGATCTTAAAGTACGACTTCTGATCTTTCCGATGACACCCATTTTACTTTAATAGGTCACATGGATCCGGAGTTATTAGAGGCAAAACATTTCTATTTACCGAATAAAACCTATTTTACAATTTCAAGGTTAAATTTTTGGGGTTCTACTTGGACTTACGCTTGGACTAGGACATGGATCTTAAAGTCCGACTTCTGATCTTTCCGATGGCAACCATTTCACTTTAATAGGTCCCATGGATCCGGAGTTATTAGAGGCTAAGCATTTCTATTTACCGACAAGTGCTTGCCGCACGATTAGGGTTGGCAGGTAATTTTATTTTGGCACGATCTAAAGGTATGGCCTCAGACCTTTCCATTGGCACCCATTTCATTTTAATAGGTCCCATGGATCGGGAGTTATAAGCGCTTAAACATTTTTGTTTACCGAAATTTGCTTGCTGCTTAATTCTGTTGGCCTGGTATTTGAAAAAAATTTTGATGAGAATTTTGCATAGAAAAACTGTTTGTATGTGTGAGTGAATAAATACTATTTCACACATTTATACACTTTTACAGTTAAATTTTCGGGTCTTACTTGGACCTATGCTTGGACTAGGAAATGGATCTTAAAGTACGACTTCTGATCTTTCCGATGACACCCATTTTACTTTAATAGGTCACATGGATCCGGAGTTATTAGAGGCAAAACATTTCTATTTACCGAATAAAACCTATTTTACAATTTCAAGGTTAAATTTTTGGGGTTGTACTTGGACTTACGCTTGGACTAGGACATGGATCTTAAACTCCGACTACTGATCTTTCCGATGGCAACCATTTCACTTTAATAGATCCCATGGATCCGGAGTTATTAGAGGCTAAGCATTTCTATTTACCGACAAGTGCTTGCCGCACGATTAGGGTTGCCAGGTAATTTTATTTTGGCACGATCTGAAGGTATGGCCTCAGACCTTTCCATTGGCACCCATTTCATTTTAATAGGTCCCATGGATCGGGAGTTATAAGCGCTTAAACATTTTTGTTTACCGAAATTTGCTTGCTGCTTAATTCTGTTGGCCTGGTATTTGAAAAAAATTTTGATGAGAATTTTGCATAGAAAAACTGTTTGTATGTGTGAGTGAATAAATACTATTTCACACATTTATACACTTTTACAGTTAAATTTTCGGGTCTTACTTGGACTTATGCTTGGACTAGGAAATGGATCTTAAAGCACGACTTCTGATCTTTCCGATGACATCCATTTACTTTAATGGGTCACATGGATCCGGAGTTCTTAGAGGACAAAACATTCTATTTACCGAATAAAACCTATTTTACAATTTCAAGGTTAAATTTTTGGGGTTCCACTTGGACTTACGCTTGGACTAGGACATGGATCCTAAAGTCTGACTTCTGATCTTTCGATGGCAACCATTTCACTTTAATAATCCCATGGATCCGGAGTTATTAGAGGGTAAGCATTTCTATTTACCGACAAGTGCTTGCCGCACGATTAGGGTTGCCAGGTAATTTTATTTTGGCACGATCTGAAAGTATGGCCTCAGACCTTTCTAATGACACCCGCTTCATTTTAATAGGTCCCATGGATCGGGAGTTATAAGCGCTTAAACATTTTTGTTTACCGAAATTTGCTTGCTGTTTAATTCTGTTGGCCTGGTATTGGAAAAAAATTTGATGAGAATTTTGCATAGAAAAACTGTTTGTATGTGTGAGTGAATAAATACTATTTCACACTTTTATACACTTTTACAGTTAAATTTTCGGGTCTTACTTGGACTTATGCTTGGATTGGACATGGATCTTAAAGTACGACTTCTGATCTTTCCGATGACACCCATTTTACTTTAATAGGTCACATGGATCCGGAGTTATTAGAGACAAAACATTTCTATTTACCGAATAAAACCTATTTTACAATTTCAAGGTTAAATTTTTGGGGTTCTACTTGGACTTACGCTTGGACTAGGACATGGATCTTAAAGTCCGACTTCTGATCTTTCCGATGGCAACCATTTCACTTTAATAGGTCCCATGGATCCGGAGTTATTAGAGGCTAAGCATTTCTATTTACCGACAAGTGCTTGCCGCACGATTAGGGTTGCCAGGTAATTTTATTTTGGCACGATCTGAAGGTATGGCCTCAGACCTTTCCATTGGCACCCATTTCATTTTAATAGGTCCCATGGATCGGGAGTTATAAGCGCTTAAACATTTTTGTTTACCGAAATTTGCTTGCTGCTTAATTCTGTTGGCCTGGTATTTGAAAAAAATTTTGATGAGAATTTTGCATAGAAAAACTGTTGTATGTGTGAGTGAATAATACTATTTCACACATTTATGACACTTTACAGTTTAAATTTTCGGGTCTTACTTGGACTTATGCTTGGACTAGGAATGGATCTTAAAGTGCGACTTTCTGATCTTTCCGATGACACCCATTTACTTTAATAGGTAACATGGACTCCGGAAGTTCTTAGTCGAAAAACATTATTACCCCGATAGAGCAAACATTTCTATTTACCGAATAAAACCCATTTACAATTTCAGGTTAAATTTTTGGGGTTTACTTGACTTACGCTTGGACTAGGACATGGATCTTAAACTCCTATGATCTTCTGGATCTTTCACTTGATGATCATTCATATTTACTTTAATGTGTACAGGACAAGAGCTCTATTCGCCTATTTTACGATTTGGGGTTTATGGACTTTGCTAGGACTATGATTTATTTGAGCCATTACTTTAAAGATTGGATCGGAGTTTAGAGATTACACATTTCTATTTACCGAATAAAACCCATTTTACAATTTCAAGGTTAAATTTTCGGGTCCTATTTGGACTTACGCATGGACTTGGACATGGATCTTAAAGTACGACTTCTGATCTTTCCGATGGCACCCATTTCATTTTAATAGGTCCCATGGATCCGGAGTTATTAGAGGCAAAACATTTCTATTTACCGGTCAGAAGCTGTTTTACAATTTCAAGGTTAAATTTTCGGGTCTTACTTGGACTTATGCTTGGACTAGGAAATGGATCTTAAAGTACGACTTCTGATCTTTCCGATGACACCCATTTTACTTTAATGGGTCACATGGATCCGGAGTTATTAGAGATTACACATTTCTATTTACCGGTCAGAAGCTGTTTTACAATTTCAAGGTTAAATTTTCGGGTCTTACTTGGACTTATGCTTGGACTTGGACATGGATCTTAAAGTACGACTTCTGATCTTTCCGATGACACCCATTTTACTTTAATAGGTCACATGGATCCGGAGTTATTAGAGGCAAAACATTTCTATTTACCGAATAAAACCCATTTTACAATTTCAAGGTTAAATTTTTGGGGTTGTACTTGGACTTACGCTTGGACTAGGACATGGATCTTAAACTCCGACTTCTGATCTTTCCGATGACATCCATTTTACTTTAATGGGTCACATGGATCCGGAGTTCTTAGAGGCAAAACATTTCTATTTACCGAATAAAACCTATTTTACAATTTCAAGGTTAAATTTTTGGGGTTCTACTTGGACTTACGCTTGGACTAGGACATGGATCTTAAACTCCGACTTCTGATCTTTCCGATGGCAACCATTTCACTTTAATAGATCCCATGGATCCGGAGTTATTAGAGGCTAAGCATTTCTATTTACCGACAAGTGCTTGCCGCACGATTAGGGTTGCCAGGTAATTTTATTTTGGCACGATCTGAAAGTATGGCCTCAGACCTTTCCATTGGCACCCATTTCATTTTAATAGGTCCCATGGATCGGGAGTTATAAGCGCTTAAACATTTTTGTTTACCGAAATTTGCTTGCTGCTTAATTCTGTTGGCCTGGTATTTGAAAAAAATTTTGATGAGAATTTTGCATAGAAAAACTGTTTGTATGTGTGAGTGAATAAATACTATTTCACACATTTATACACTTTTACAGTTAAATTTTCGGGTCTTACTTGGACTTATGCTTGGACTAGGAAATGGATCTTAAAGCACGACTTCTGATCTTTCCGATGACACCCATTTTACTTTAATAGGTCACATGGATCCGGAGTTCTTAGAGGCAAAACATTCCTATTTACCGAATAAAACCTATTTTACAATTTCAAGGTTAAATTTTTGGGGTTCCACTTGGACTTACGCTTGGACTAGGACATGGATCCTAAAGTCTGACTTCTGATCTTTCCGATGGCAACCATTTCACTTTAATACATCCCATGGATCCGGAGTTATTAGAGGGTAAGCATTTCTATTTACCGACAAGTGCTTGCCGCACGATTAGGGTTGCCAGGTAATTTTATTTTGGCACGATCTGAAAGTATGGCCTCAGACCTTTCTAATGACACCCGCTTCATTTTAATAGGTCCCATGGATCGGGAGTTATAAGCGCTTAAACATTTTTGTTTACCGAAATTTGCTTGCTGTTTAATTCTGTTGGCCTGGTATTGGAAAAAAATTTGATGAGAATTTTGCATAGAAAAACTGTTTGTATGTGTGAGTGAATAAATACTATTTCACACTTTTATACACTTTTACAGTTAAATTTTCGGGTCTTGCTTGGACTTATGCTTGGATTGGACATGGATCTTAAAGTACGACTTCTGATCTTTCCGATGACACCCATTTTACTTTAATAGGTCACATGGATCCGGAGTTATTAGAGACAAAACATTTCTATTTACCGAATAAAACCTATTTTACAATTTCAAGGTTAAATTTTTGGGGTTCTACTTGGACTTACGCTTGGACTAGGACATGGATCTTAAAGTCCGACTTCTGATCTTTCGATGGCAACCACTTCACTTTAATAGGTCCCACGGATCCGGAGTTATTAGAGGCTAAGCATTTCTATTTACCGGCAAGTGCTTGCCGCACGATTAGGGTTGCCAGGTAATTTTATTTTGGCACGATCTGAAGGTATGCCCTCAGACCTTTTCATTGGCACCCATTTCATTTTAATAGGTCCCATGGATCGGGAGTTATAAGCGCTTAAACATTTTTGTTTACCGAAATTCGCTTGCTGCTTAATTCTGTTGGCCTGGTATTTGGAAAAAATTTGATGAGAATTTTGCATAGAAAAACTGTTTGTATGTGTGAGTGAATAAATACTATTTCACTCTTTTATACAATTTTAAAGTTAAATTTTCGTGTCTTACTTGGACTTATGCTTGGATTTGGACATGGATCCTAAAGTCCGACTTCTGATCTTTCCGATGACACCCATTTTACTTTAATAGGTCACATGGATCCGGAGTTCTTAGAGGCAAAACATTTCTATTTACCGAATAAAACCTATTTTACAATTTCAAGGTTAAATTTTTGGGGTTGTACTTGGACTTACGCTTGGACTAGGACATGGATCTTAAAGTCCGACTTCTGATCTTTCCGATGGCAACCACTTCACTTTAATAGGTCCCATGGATCCGGAGTTATTAGAGGCTAAGCATTTCTATTTACCGACAAGTGCTTGCCGCACGATTAGGGTTGCCAGGTAATTTTATTTTGGCACGATCTGAAAGTATTCCCTCAGACCTTTTCATTGGCACCCATTTCATTTTAATAGGTGCCATGGATCGGGAGTTATAAGTGCTTAAACATTTTTGTTTACCGAAATTCGCTTGATGCTTAATTCTGTTGGCCTGGTATTTGAAAAAAATTTGATGAGAATTTTGCATAGAAAAACTGTTTGTATGTGTGAGTGAATAAATACTATTTCACACATTAATACGCTTTTACAGTTAAATTTTCGGGTCTTACTTGGACTTATGCCTGGACTAGGAAATGGATCTTAAAGCACGACTTCTGATCTTTCCGATGACACCCATTTTACTTTAATAGGTCACATGGATCCGGAGTTCTTATAGGCAAAACATTTCTATTTACCGACAAGTGCTTGCCGCACGATTAAGGTTGCCACGTAATATTTCAATCGTACTGATTTAAGAAAAACTCGAGAGATTTTATTTTTTTTTTTTTCTTTTATTTTTT
Organism: Sarcophaga peregrina; assembly: GCA_014635995.1. Lineage (NCBI taxonomy): Eukaryota > Metazoa > Arthropoda > Insecta > Diptera > Sarcophagidae > Sarcophaga > Sarcophaga peregrina. The sequence continues at coordinate 23,810,584 of CM025792.1, read as the reverse complement.
TTAATAACACATTTTCTTTTTTATTTATTATTTGTTATTAAAACTTAGCAATGTTTTGTGTTTTTTTTTTTTGTTTAATTTCAATTTATCATTTCATTATGTTGTTTTTTTTATTGTTTTTTTTTTATTAATTTTTATATATTTATATGTCTATGTTTGGTATGTATATATTATATATACACATTATGTTTGTAATAGTAGTAGTAGTAGTAGTGTAAGTGTATATTCATTTAGTAATGTGTTGTGTTGTATTGTATGTATTGTATATGTATGAGTGTATGTAATACCATTAATACATATGTATGTTTGTTTGTTTGTTTTTTATTTTTTTGTTTATTGTAGTTGTCTGCACTATACATAAATACATGTACTAAAGCATTATATTATTTATTATCCTTTCATTCTCTTCTTTCATTTTTTCATTTTGTTTTTCTTTTTTTTGTTTGGAAATTTAACGATTTTTTTTTTGTTTGTTTTTCTAATAAAAAATACCGTACAATGATTAGCATTGAATTGTTAAAAAATATCGTTCGTTTTACCGTGTGTGGATGTGTGTGTTCGTGTTTTATTTCGTTTCTGTGTTAAAGTATAATAAAATCCATTAAACATTCAATTTGGGGGGGGGGGGGCGTAACGCTCGTAACGCTTAAATCTTTAAAACGTCAAATTCTAAAAGGCAATTCAAAACAATCAATCATTTAGATTTTGTTTTATTTTCAATTGTTGAAATAATAAATACTCTTGTGTTTTAGAAGAATTGCATTTCAAATACAATTTAATGTTGTTTCTTATAATTAATTTTCTTTTTTTTTCTTTTTTGTTTGTTTTCTTGTTTCCTTACATCTCTAAGTTAATCTTATAATGTATTGTTTGCTGGGTGTTGTTTTATTTTATAAATTAAGTAACATTTGTGATTGCATACTTCTAGGCTGAGAGGAATTTTTCTGTTTTTTAATTTTAATTTTTGTGATGTTAACAGTGACGCTGATAGTGTGTTTGTTAGGTGAAGGGACGTGTGTGTGCGTGTGTTTCTTATTTAGTATTCATTGGTGTTAGGTGTTAAAGAGTGACAGAGAGAGAGAGAGATATATATAGAGGAGAATATTAAATTTATATGAAACAAAGGAATTTATTTTAGTTTTAATATGTACTCTTTTGTTGTTATTCTAATTTGAAACATTTCTATTTTTTACTTTTATAGTCATTTAAAACTTAACTAATTTTATAATTTTTTATTTATTTTTGTTTATTTTTTCTTTAGTTATTTAATTTTTATTGTATTATTTTTCATTCAATTTTATAACAATTTTTAATAGAAAAATAGTTTATTTTCCTTTTTTTATTTATAAATTTTTTTTTAATAATTTTTTGTATCGCTTTTAACTTTAATTTTTTACTTTTGCCAAGAGTTAAATGTTCTTATAATATTTTAAATAGTGTATTTAATTAAATTTTTTTTTGTTTTGTTTCTGTAATTAATCAATTGAATATAATTTTAAGGAGCTACATAGTACATTAAAAATTGAATTACATACAACTGAAATCAAGCATAAGGCATTTTCAACGATTCTAAAGAAATTCTCTAAAGTTGTAAATTTAATTTTTTAAAATTAAATTATATAAACTACATTGTTTTAACGAAATAAAAATAAATAATTCAAGTTGATTTTAATCAAACAAATGAATTTTGTTTAAAATATTTAAATATCATTTTATTACTATTCCAAAAAATGCTTATCAAGTCCTCGTTGATTACAAACTTCAAGTCATTAAAATGTAAGAAGTTGTACACAAGATACATACAATTAGGTACCAAAAAATTTTTATTATTAAATAAAATATTCAAAAGTTTTCCTTCTATATCTTCTGTACCATCTTTAATTAATTTCCATTTTAAAAAATCTATTTAATTTTATAAAATAATTTTTTAATTTTAAAATCAAAATTTTTTTTGGTTACCAAGACGGCATTGAATTTAGGATACATTATTTAGAAAAGGGAAATCTATACAAATTGACTAGAATATATCGTTTTTAAGTACCACACAATTACAAATCGATATTATTCTTCTGATGCGGCAGTAACTCGTATAAGTATTAAGACGTATAAAATCACTCGCATTTAATTACAATTTAATTTATACATTTTCATTGAATTTTCGTTCAGTGTAATATACGTTCCCATAAACTCTTTAAGTGGAGGATGAACAAGTATTAAACTTTTGTAACATCACTGACTTACTTTTTTAAAAACAAATTAGAAATATCAGTACATAGAGTTAATTTGTATTTTTCTAATAATTTTTAGGTTTTATTTTTTATATCCTCAAGTAAAGTTGTATCACCTTTTTTAATTTAATAAAAATCAGCGGTGTATGCAGACTTTTTTCTTTGAATCTATTCGGATTTTTTTTGAGGACACCAACCTAAAATGTTTTCCCCTGTCAGATTATAGGATTGCCAAAGTTTGAGCACAATTGGAAGATGTTAACCCGTGCCACTGGGGCCTCAAAGTTTTGAAAATCTCAATTTTTTATCAGTTTTGCGACTTCAGCGATCCATATCTCTAGTCATTCTAGGGAGACAGAAGATAGGATTATAGGATTGCAAAGTTTGAGCACAATTGGACGATTTTAACCCGTGCCACTGGGGCCTCAAAGTTTTGAAAATCTCAATTTTTTGTCAGTTTTGTGACTTCAGCGATCCATCTCTCTGGAACGGTCATTCTAGAGAGACAGAATTAAATATCTTGGAAACAAATTATACTGGACTTATGAATTTTGGTACAAGTTGTTACTAGGCCAATATGTAATATTGTCAAATGATCGATATCGGACCACTGCCACGCCCACATCCCATACAAATGGAAACATTTATTTTTGATATTATTCACGTTGGATAATCAAAAAGTAATAAAGCCGGGAGTATGGATGATAATGTTTAAAGTCAAAATAATAAAGTGCCTTAAAGTAGGTACTTCAGACGTTCGTATAAAAATAATTTGGTGTTGAATAGTTATGAGAAAAGAATTTATGGATTATAGAATTTTTCTTATTTTTTTTTCCTAAACTTAACAAAAAGAGTATTTGTTTAAATAAAATGGAACGAAAAGAATTTTCCAGGTTCTAAAAGTAAATTCTCATGATATTGAACAGTTAAATAAAATAGTTAAAAAAAATTCCATTCCAATAAAAAGTTGTAAGCACTTAAGAATGAGCAATTTCATGTAAATGTTTTTGTTGTTTTTAATTCACTCAAAATTTTACAAACTTAAATTACCGTGAGTTTTTGAATTTTCTTATTTTTTAACAAGTGCTCTTTCATATTGGATAAAAATATTAACTCAAATCAGACGTCGGCATAAAGAGAACATGATAAAAAAGTGAGTGTAACCCAGAGGAAAATTGTTAGTAATTATTGTTTCAAACAGTGTTCGAACAAATATTATGATTTTGGTATTTTTGCCCAAGTTTTAATGGATTTACAGCAAAAGTCATAATTACATATTGCAGGTATCTGAAATTCTATGTATTTAAAGCGAAAAAATTCTGTTTGGCGGTTTTTCTTCACATTTTTATTAAATTTTTCTTTGGGTGTATAGTTGATACACAAAAAAATTTCAAAAAGAAGTGACGAGAAACTGTTTCACTGAAAGCTGACAAGCAACTGAATGCATTTTTACGCCGCCCTTTTTAACGAACAGTATTGATCTTCATGCCCTATGTGTGTAAAATGCCGAAGATGATCATCCCCTGAGGGACTTTTGTTCTCAAATTGTAACTCACGAGAATGACTTTTGTTCAGCTAGATTAGCAAAATCTTACACTGCGCAACCGCATACTGATTTTTGTTAATTTAAAAAAAGTTATTTAGAATATTATTAGAGTATCGAACTTAAAAGCAAAATTGTGGTTTGTAAAGTTCCTAAAAAGCATAAACAGGGTTCTACTTTCAAATTAATAATTGATTACGTTGTATTTTGTGGAAATATCAATACCTTCAAATAAAAATCAGAATATTATGAATATATTTTGAAAACGTAATTCGTTCTTTGCCAAGTGCCTTAAATAGATGATAAAAATCAGTCGACTATGCTTGAAATAATTCGGATACCAAGTTTTAATGAAATAAAAATTCCTAATGCAAATTATTAAATTAAATTTACTCTCAAGTACATATTGTAAGTGTTTCTTATGAATGAAAATATAAAAAAAAATACAAAAAATTTATTTCGTTTTATTTTCTAAAAAAAACAGAGTGTATTTTATTGTTATCGATTTTGTTTGTTTTAACTTTTAGTGCCATTGGAAAAACATATTAATTTAATTGAAATTTAATCATTATTTTTTTTTGTTTTGTTTATTATAAACATATTTTAATTATTTAATCAGACTACATTTTTTTTTAATATTTTTTTCTTTTTTTGTAATTCATTATTCATTATTGTTATAAATTTAAATGTTCTTATTAATGTTTTTAATTATTATTTTACAAAGGAGATTAGGCCGTTTTATAATTAAAAGATTATTTAGTAATATATTTAAGGGATTTGGGATTGGTATTTGTAAACAATCGCATAACATTTATGGTATTTCCTTTTCCTCTTACTTAAATAAGTCAATAGAACTTCTTTTACTGGTACATTTTTTTCTTTTTCTTTCTTTTATAATATTAATTGAGTTTTCCTTAAATATATAAGTATGTAATCATTTTTAATTGGATGACAGTTAAATAGTATTGTTTTGTTTTTGAAAGCCGAAGTTTATTAGATTTGTATGTTTGGTTGTAGGTTGATTGATTGATTTTTTTCTTTTACTTCTTCAATATTTCATTCTCAATTTACTAAAAAAAATACCTTCATTTCATTAATCATAACTTTTGAAACTTAATTTAATATTTTTATAGAAAGTGTGTGTATTTAATGTATCGTGTAAATACTTTTTCAATAAATATAAAGCATTTTATAAGCGTTTACATACAATATTATTTTAATTTCTCGTTCTTTATTGTGATGGCCTTACTTAAACGCAAAGAATAACATTGAAAACCAAGGTGAGAAATAGCTACCAACTTAACTATCAAGAATGTTTCTAACAAATTCCTACAAATCATACCATTGAGCACAAAAAAAATGTAGAAATTCTAACAAATATGAGTTCATCAAGTCAAGCTTAGATTTTAATGCAATCAATGTATAAAATTAAGAATCTAAAAATTATATCACAAAAGAGAAATATAAGAAATAAAGATAAAGAAATTTTGAATACAATGATACTGTTTTCCAAGCGATATTACTTTTATTTCTGTCATTGAAATTAATTTGAGCAGGTTTTTTGTTTGCAGTCCCTCATACTTTAATTACTATTCGAATACTTGTAATATTGCAATCAATGCTTTTAAAAAGAGCTATTCAATTTTTCTAAATTAAAAAATTTCCAAGGTTTTAAACTTACCAAAAAAAAATTGATAGATTTTACAAGAAATACTTAAAATATTCTGATTTCGTGGAACATGGTCAGTTTAGGGACTGTTTCTCCCGTGGCATCACAATAGGCCGCTTTGCGTGCTCAAGTGAGCTACCACTTCAACCTAACCTGACCTAAAATACTCTGTTATCTGTGACTTCGTATTGTTACTGTTCACACACTGGATTTTTTTTTTTCTTCTAGTATGAAAATTTACCAGTCGCTTTAAGGCAGTAAGAATATAGCAAAGATGATGCAATATTCCAACAGGATTATGAATCGAAACACAAGTCGAAACTAGTTCCAACTTGATTGAAATGTCAAAAACATCAAGTGACGGATTGGCCCGTACAAAGTTCAGACTTAAACTACTTCGAAAACTAGGAAGCTTGCTTTCAAATATAAGATTTAGTTTTCTCGCGCACCACTTGAATTTGAATTTATTTCACAAACAAACACTGTTACCAACTTTTTTCCAGAAAATATCGCTAAAGTCGAATAAAAAATAGCTAGAAAATAGCTAGAAATTTAACGATAAATCGCCAAAACAATAAATTTTAAAATGTTTTTAAGAAAATTTACTTAAAACAGGGTTGATTTTTTGGAAATTTTAATATAATGTAAAAAAGACAACAATTTATCACTTAATACTGAAAAAATACTGTTTGGGGCTCTAAAACGTTTTTTATTATTACAGTACATTTCATTCTACATACATAATTGGTCATTAGAACCCATCAGTTAGGACTATTGACCTAGTTTCTCACACCACTTATGTTGTGTGTGTTAATTTTATACATGAGTAGCGGAACCTACAGTTTAAAGTCGACTCCGAACGATAGATTTTATGAGAAACTTTTAATGGCTATTTTATTTAATCTCAGAGTTTTTTCCAGAAATCTGCTGAGAGGAAATCGCCGCAGAAAACCTTTTTGTATTTTGTTTTGATGTCTGGCCTGGGACTCGAACCCTGGCTTTTACGTCTAATAAGCCAACACACTACCTAATACACCGCGGCGACTTCAACATTTCGTTCTATGAACACGAATTTTATTGTCATCATCAAAACTGTTTTTACACATATCACTAAGGTGATCAATAGCATTGTTCGACGTATGTTGATATACAAATATGGATAAAACGGCTTCTTGCATTTTAAGGTTGTCAACAATATTTGCATTTGGGGAAAATTTTAATTTTTCCCAACATGTTTCCCTAAGCGATGGGATTGACTTGTGCTTTATAATTTCCGCGTGACTTCATAGGCCGTCGACAAGGAGCATCTGCAATACTTACAGAATCCTTTCGTTTCGTCTTAAGCCATCCACATTTTAAATTTTTCGTGATTTAGCCACTCACGGCGAAATTCTTGATCACATTTTGGTCCCATGCCTTAAGTTGTTATAGTTTTTGACAATATTATTAAAAGCTTACAATTTAATTTTATAATTTAATATTAATTCACTTAAACACTTGTCACAGAACTACAGTAGAAAGAATTCGCATTGCTTGCTTATGTTTTATTTTTCTTTTCATTAAAAACCGTTATTTGAGTGTTACTTTGTAGCAACTTAAAAATCGCTAGTTTTATTTGCTAATAGCTAAAACCACACAGCTGATTAAAATGTTTAGAGGTCAGTGGCCTAATTCTGGCAGTCGTGATCGAAATGGTTTTCGAGTTGATAGAAATTTCGAAAGTGGGCTTATTTCTAATTCTGTTAATCGATAGTGAACGAATCGATGTTATTTTTCCAGTGTTGTGAAATGTTTGTAAAGTCGTAAGCAATTCAGAAAATGAAAAACTAATTTTTGCTAATTAAAAAGGTATTGTTTTTTTGAATGAATTTATATTTTCTGGCCCTTTTTTAATTTTAAAATTTTATTACAAATGTTTTCGCTATGAACTTCTTCACTAACAAACAGTGTACAGGCAGAAATAAACAAATCGTTACAAGATGTATTACTTTGTGATGTAGTTGCAAAATATTATCACGACAATCTTTTGCTTCTGCCCAATCTTCGCCTTTTCTTTATTTGCATAACTGATCCAAAAGTTTTAATGTTCTTCAGACCTTTAATAGCAACTTCTATGCCAGGAGAATAATTTGGCATCCTTTATTGGTGGCCTAGAAGCATTAAGTTTGGTAGTAAACAGCTCCCAAAGTTGGTTAGCCTTTGCTTTTTTTTCTTGTGCAGTATTCGGCAATATACTTTTTGCCAAATTCGTATATTTAACCATAAAGTCTTCCATAATCTATTTTTGGGTACCATTTAGGTTAGAGGACGTGCACTTGTCGGTCAAGACAAGCGCAGTACCCGGAGGTCGAATTTGACCCATTGTACCATTGACCATGGGTACCATTTACTTTTGTTAATTTTAACCTAAAATGCTAAAAGTTTAACTATTTTCTTTAGTTTTTAAAAAAATTTTACTTACATTTTCTTTTTTTTTTTTATATTTTGTTTACTCGATAGGTTTTTTGCATACGATTAAAAACTCGCAAGATTGCATTCGAACATTTCCAAGCTATCGACTGCTGTCATTAGTAATGTCGACACACATTAATCGATATCGACTGACAGAATTCCAAATCTAAAAAATTGAACGTACGAGTAAGTATTCGATCGTATACGATTGCCAGAATTAGAGCTCCGATAAATAGGCAAGGTCGTCCTAATTTTCTTCTAGAAATTGATAAATTGCTAACGGCATTGAAACAAAGTGACAAAAATTGCTTCAAGATTAACGTTGACAACTGGAATAGGAGTGATTAAAAGTTATTTCAAGTCGTGTGCTTTCACTTGGTTTGATTTGTTTTGATTTATTCAAGTTCAAATTATAAAATAATTCATATTCTAATAATATGTATACTAGAATAATAAAAAATAACAACAAAATTAAATTTCTACAATTGTTTGTTTGTTTGTTTGTTTCGCATAAAAACTAATTTTTCATTGTGTATTTTCATAAATAAAATAAAAATTAGAATAAAATAAAATAAAAAAATTTTATTAATTTTTAAATTGTTTACGTATTGGTTTTATTTTTTAATTTAAATTTTTGCATATAATTAACATTTATTTGTTGTTGTTTTTATTTTCTTTCTTTATTTCTTAACTTGATTTATAACTAATTTTTTTTTCTTTAATAATTTGTTGTTGTTGTTGTTGTTTCGCTTCTATTTACTTAGTTTTTTCTTATTTCTTTCAAATTTATTTTTTAATTCAATTTTCATTTTTTTTTTTTTAATTTAATTAAAATTAAATATACATCATTACGTACATAATATAATTTTCTTTTCTTTTCATTTTTTTTTAATATAAATTTATATAGAAGGGATAGAGAGAGAGAGACATTTTCTTTCTTTTTTTTCAGCTAAGTTTAGGGTTTTCTTTTCAATTTGTGTCTCGTTACACTTGATGTTGTTGCTGTGAGTTTCAAGTGAGTTTTTGTCAATTTTATTTTTAATTTTATTTTTTAATGTTGATTAAAAGGTTGTTGTTGTTTGTTAACATTGTTGTTATTGTTGTTGTTGTTGTTGATTTGTTGTTTTTGGTTGAGATGATATTGTTGTCGGTGTTGTCGAAAAGGGGCGAGTTTTTTTTTTTTTTTGAAGAAAAACAAAAAAAATAAAAAATAAAAATAACAACAAAGTATAATAATAGTAATAATAATAATAATAATATTAAGATAATAATAATAATAATAGTTATAATAATAATAATAATTGAATGTATTTAATCTAAGTCAGCTATGCTGTGGTTGTTGAAGTGTTTGTAGCATTTGTTGCTGTAGGAGCGTTACTAGCATTGCACTGTATTAGGCCTGTATTTTGGGCATATGGATGATTATGATGATGCACATGATTATGATGATGATGGTGATGGTGATGTGAATGGTGCGTGTGTGGTTGATGTGCTAAATGATTGTTGTTATTGAGATGAAAATTTAAAGCGCCCGCGCCATTATTACCATTAGCCGTAACGGCCCCTACTGTTGTTGACTGTTGCTGCTGTTGTTGTTGATCAGCTGTCGTGCAGTTGCTATTCGTAGAGCAGGTGTTGTTGGGAGTAAAAGAAGTATGGTTATTGGAGGAGGTATTATTAGTATTAGAAGAAGCAGGAACTGCCGAAGTACAATAATGCATAGTATCACCAAATTCACCACTGCTTAAATCGCCTAAAATTCCACCTATAAGTCCACCACCACCAAACTGTTGTGATTTTACGTTAGCCTCAGGCTGCGTACAAATTGGAGGAGACTGGGCCGTCGTATTGCAATCCATAAGATTATTTTGTTGCACTGAATTGACATCCTCTGCTAAACTTCCACCCTTATTGGAGTCTACCACACTACCGCCACTGCCACCACCAACACCGCTGCCTGATGATGCAGAATTCGTTTCTGTTGCATCGTTTTGTGAACTGCCACTACCAGAGATGGCGCCACCGGTACCGGCACCTGAACCACCATTACCACCGGTTGTGTCATCTGTTAATCTTAAAGCCACTTCAAGGTCACGCAAGACATCGGTCTCCTTTTCATCAATTAAATTAAAACGCCTATGCAGGGCGGTCAAATGGGCAAATGTTAAATTAAGGTGCGTATGCAAACCTAATAGGGCGATTTCTCGGAAATGCGCCGCATACAGATGTGCTATCACATGAAATTGCAAGCGTAGTATTTTGCGGGCAATTGATTCGAACGAACTGGGAAATTCGTTGGCATATTTGGTAGGAAATATCGATTCGTCGCTAACAGTTTTTTGTGTAAATGTCATCACATAATCGATATATTGAGGAGCCGCTACACGGGTCTTTTTGCCTTTCTCATCAAACCATAAGTACGTTCTGTAATAAACATTCAAAAATCAAATAAACTGTTAATACTCTTCACTTATATGATAATAATTATAAACACAATATTTACCTGCTGCCCGGTCCTGTCATATCGGGACAACCCGAAGTGGTACAAAATTCACTAATGGTTCCATAAACCAAATTAACATGTTCAAATAGAGCCAGTGCTACAACAAAATATAAAGAGACACACGAAAAATAAATGAAAAAAGAAAGTTAATAATTTAATTTTTTTTTTTTTTTTTATATGTTATGGGTATGCATGAGTGTGTGGGGGGAGGGGGGGGTGAGGGGGGATACTTATAAAAATAAATCACATTAATAGCCACCACACAACAGTATAGCGAAATGACTAATAAAGTAGAAAAGAAACTAAAATAAGAAAATAAGAAAAGAATTTGCATAAGTTCACATTCAAAATTCAATTAAAAATTCAAACTGCTGACGGTATCTTATCATTGGTTTTTGTCATCGCTTTTTTTTGTTTTTGCTTCTGTCTTTCTATTTCTATTTCAATTTCAATTTATTTATTTTTTTTTTTTCTTAAAAGAAAGAAAGTGAAAATATATTGCAAATAAAAAATATAAACCAACACAATTAATTTATTCGTATTCAAATAATTCGTATTCGAATTAATGAATGAGCTAAGAAAACATTAAAAAATGAATATTAATTCCACTTCCACCGGTTCTTTCTAACCATTCATAATATTTTTATCTCTTTCTCACTCTCTCTAACTCGCTCCACACATATAATGCCGATTGAGTATTGTTGTTTGGGAACAAAGAAAGAATTAACAGTTATTGGGGGGGTCTAGTCTATTGTTGTGATGTAATCTTGCGAAATATTTTGCTTCGTCTAACATTCTTATTCGAATGAAAGTTGTTTATTCAAATCATAAAAACATATTTAATCTGGTAATTAATTTTCAATACAACTTTAAAAAAAAAATGTTAAGAACATCCATCAATCAAGTCAAGATTAGGAACTGCTTCCTAACTGTTGTAATTTTTTTTTTAATTTTAGTACAAAAATTTTTTTTATTAACCATTTGCCCTCGGTTGCTCCCTACGAGGAGACAACGTAAGTCTAGCATATAACTGGGTTGTTCCCTCTGAGAGGTTATGATAGTCTGCTAGCGATTATGGACAATGAAATTATTCCACCGCAATATTTTAGGAAACACGTGTTCTCCTGTAGTATTTTGTTAAGATAATAAATAAATCCGATAACCGAGAGAAGAAATGTGTACTGAAGCGTCAAATAGAAGAGGTCTCTAAAGTAATAAGTTATGGTGTTTTCTTTTCTACAAAAAAATGTGCATTTTATTCAGGCAAAATGCAATTTTGCGTTTGTTTCTTAAAAATGCTTCGCCCTCTAAAACGGTGTTATGTTTTATTGTAAATAATTCGCACTTGCCAATGGTGGAGGGTATTGCATTTTATGCCCTGTATAAATCGAGAGTGCTAATAATGCCCTGTAAAGCAGATGACTTTTTTATTTATAGGGCTACCAGATGATATTTAAAAAAGTCGCCCGGTATTGTTATCCAATTTGAAGTTAATTTTTTCATTGTTTTGTTAAGTAACCTTAAGAAAACATTACATTATTAAAGCTACATGGTCCGTAATATAAAAAATTGCATTCAATGTTAGAACAGTATTAAAATGTTTTTTTTTTTTCTTTGTTATAAAAAAAGCTCTCAAAAAATAAAGTTGAAAAATTAGTGATCTGGCAATACCTATTTCATATTTACATTTATTATTGAAAATAAATCAAAAAAATACTACATATTTTTAAGTCTAAAACCTTTTTTATGAAAAAAATATATAAATATGGATATTTGCGAAAATTGAAATAAATCAGTTATTAGATTCATTTTCGTCATCTGATGAAGAAGAATTATTGAATTTATTACAACATACATAGTCAACAGCCGCCGTGGCGAACACAGGGCATACCCTTTTTTAAATATTTGTGTTATGTTCTGCTCAAATAAAAAATGCCATTACAACAGGGCTGGTCAAAAATTTTTTAATGCACCTTGTAAGAGGGTGACATTTTCTTTGTAGAAAAGAAAACACCATTAGTGTTGCGTTTTTGTAATTTACCATTGATTACAGTAATGGTGTGTTATTTTCTACAAAGAAAATGTCACTCTCTTACAAGGTGCATTAAAATAATTTTTGACCAACCTTGTTGTAAAATGTCATTTTTTATTTGAGAAGAACAAAACACAAATTTTTAAAAAAGGGTATGCCCTGTGTTTGCCACGGCAGCTGTTGACTATGTATGTTGTAATAAATTCAGTAGTTCTTCTTCATCAGATGGCGAATATGACTCTAGTAACTGATTAAATTTAATTTTCGCAAATAAAATAGATGCAGCAATATCCATATTTATATTTTTTTCAAAAAAAAAAAAAAAAAAAAGGTTTTAAAACTAAAAATATGTTGTATTTTTCGATTTTTTTTTTTCAATAAAAAAATGTAAATATGAAAAAGATGTTGCCAGATCGCTAATTTTTCAACTTTATTTTTTGAGAGCCTTTTTTATAACAAAAAAAATTTTTAAACTGTTTTAATATTAAATGCAATTTTTTATATTACTGACCTTGTAGCTTTAGTAATATAATATTTCCTTAAGACTACTTAACGGAACAATGAAAAAATTAACTTCAAATTCGATAAAAATACCAAGCGACTTTTTTAAATTTCATCTGGTAGCCCTATAAATAAACTAAAGTCACCTGCTTTACAGGGCATTATCAGCACTCTTGATTTATATAGGGCATAAAATGCAATGCCCTCCACCATTGGCAAGTGCGAATTATTTAGAATACAACATACCACCCTTTTAGAGGGCGAAACAATTTTAAGAAACAAACGCAAAATTGCATTTTGCGTTAATAAAATGCACATTTTTTGGTAGAAAAGAAAACACCATAAGGTTACGTTCCAATAAGTTGCAACGCTAAACGAAACACTGTTAAACGAGACAACAGAAAAGATGCTTTCGTATTGTAATTGCGACTTCGGAAAATACAGTAGGAGTCTTTATTCTGAACAGACTAACAAAATCACGTTACGAAATGATCACAAAAACAACACAATGATCACAAGTTCACGTACGAAATGATAAACAAAAGTCCCAAAAACAAAACAATGGACTTGATCACGTGATCAAAGAATAAACAAAAATATAGCAACAACATCATCAAAAAATATAAGCGATAAAAGATGTGAACAATCAACAACAAAGTGCAGCGTAAAAAAAATAAAATAGCGGATAGACAAATACGCAAACAACAACTACTCTGCCTGGATGAATGTAAACAAGATACATTTTTGGATCTTTTCCGAAGATCATCATCCACCTTCGAGAGCATTCATCACCCTCTTGATCCAGCGATATAAAAGGCAAGACAAAGCGAGCAATGAGGAGTTCGAATTAAGCACGTTGGTTGCTGTAAGAATTCAATCAGTTGTGTGTGAAGACATGAGATCGAGCTATAATTCAGTCAGTCTTGTGTGCAGACAAGTTGCGTATGAAGAAAACCCTTGTTGCTATTGTGCTTACAAAAAGGTTGTGAGCAAAGACGAATAACTTACAAATGTTGTTACTTACAAAAAGATTGTAAGCAGAAAAATACAACGAACGGGCACATATTGTGAAAGTTATCGAACAGTTATAAGATCGAACAGTGGCACAAAAGTTGTGCAGATAATAAAGAATTGATTTAAACTTGAAGTCGCCGTGGTCTAGTGGGTAGTGTGTTGGCTTATTAGACGAAGGACCCGGGTTCGTATCCCAGGGCAGACATCAAAACGAAAAATATTTCTTCGGCGACTTCCTCTCAGCAGATTTCTGGCAAAGACTCTGAGAGTAAAAATTGCCATGAAAAGCTTCTCAAAAATCTGTCGTTCGGAATCGACTTTAAACTGTAGGTCCCGCCACTCATGTATAAAATTAACACACACAACATAAGTGGTGTGAGAAGCTAGGTCGTAATCCTAACTGAAGGGTTGTAATGGCCAATTATGTATGTATGTATGATTTAAAACTAAAATACAAATATATTTTTTATTTTATTTGCAATCTACGTACTCATATTTTTAACGTTTTTAAAACGTAAAAACGTAACAATAATATACACCGTCACTATATAGTGCATCGCTTTTGGTTGGTGCATTGCCGTTTCATGGAATCCCAATACTACCGCGTAATACTGAATATTAAAAATAATATTACACCACTTGCGTGAAAGGAGAAACGATCTGTCCCAATGCTGAGTAATTACAATAATTTTTTTGATTTTTTTTTGGAAATATGTACGTATGTGTCCTTCAATGTCTACAAATTCTTATCAAACAAATTTCATTACATTCCTTACTTGGTTCTAAAATTATTCTGTGTAATATCACGTTTAGAAAGTAGCTTCGAGTTGCTGATAAGGAACGTCCGAAACGGTGTCGAGTGCAAAGGGTTAATAATTTAAACAAATTTGCCCTAGGAAAACAAGAATCTAACTTATTTGTGTATAAAAAGTAGTCTACTAAGATGGGTCTGGGGGTGGGGGGGGGGGGGTATCAAAACAAAGTACGTATATGCTATCGACAAGACGTGCGGCGTATTTTCAGATTACGGCCGGTAGGTACTTTTGATGTAGTAAAGAAATTTATTTATCTAAGATCTTCGGTCTAGTGCGAATTGGCGATGATTTGCGCATCCGATCGAACTGTGAGCTGTATGAGGTCCGCAACGACATAGACATTATGGAGCGTATGAATTACCGGCTCGACCATGTCGTTCGAATGGAGAAGGCGATTCTCCGACGAGACGGGTATTTGATGCGGTTATCTGACAGGGATCTTGAAGTCGCCGTTGTCTAGTAGGTAGTGTGTTGGCTAGACGTAAAAGCCAGGGTTCGAGTCCCAGGCCAGAGATCAAAACAAAATACAAAAGGGTTTTCTGCGGCGATTTCCTCTCAGCAGATTTCTGGCAAAAACTCTGAGAGTAAATAAAATTGCCATGAAAAGTTTCCCATAAAATCTGTCGTTTGGAGTCGACTTTAAACTGTAGGTCCCGCTACTCATGTATAAAATTAACACATACAACATAAGTGGTGTGAGAAACTAGGTCAATAATCCTGACTGATGAGTTCTAACGACCAATTATGTATGTATCAGACGAAGTCGACGAGGAAGACAACCTTGTATCCGTTGGAAAGACGAAATCGAGGATGATGTGACGCAAGTAGCAGAGGCGCCTAGAAGGATGTGCTGCGGCAAGCAGAAATTCGTTAATCGGATTGTTATGGCCAATTAAGTAAGAAAGTTAGATGTCGTTCTAGCTTAGGTTAGGTTAGGTTAGAGGCCGTGTACTTGTCAACTGCGACAAGTGCAGTACTCGGAGGTCGAATTGACCCATTGTACAACATCCTAGCTTCTCACACCACTCGTGTTGTATGCGTTAATTTTTATACATAAGTGGCGGGACCTACAGTTTAAAGTCGACTCCGAACGACAGATTTTTTTGAGAAGCTTTTCAAGGAAATTTTTACCCTCAGAGTTTTCGCCAGAAATCTGCTGAGAGGAAGTCGTCGAAGAAATATTTTCATATTTTCTTTTTGATGTCTGACCTGGGATTCGAACTCGGGCCTTTCGTTTAATAAGCCAACACGTACTACTACTACGTTCTAGACCACGGCGACTTCCAATCAATCGTTCTAGCTTACTTTTACTGTTATTAATCAAACTAAGGAAGCAAAAACCTAAAAGCCAGAATTAGAATGGACTGGAGACAAGAATTGGTGGCAATATCATTTCAAAAAGATATTTCAGTATAGGCAACGAGAAGTAAGAATTCAGTTAGTCTTGTGTGAACTCGTGTTGCGTGTGAAGAGAACAGTCGTGGTTTAAAGATCGCCGTTGAAAATATCTACGTTGTGTAAGCAAAGGAGAATACCGAACAACCAATTATTGTTGTATTGAGTTCATTTGAAACTATACAGCAATTTTAATTTTGTTTGTAATCAAAGAACTTATATTTTAAGTGTTTTTTTAAAATGTTAAAAATATAATAATTTATGTATGTATGTATGTATGCATATAATGTGTTATAATAGCACATGTTGTGATTATGACCAAGTGTGTTGGAGGTTTAAAAAACAAAATAAAACTTACTGTGTGATGCCAGCCATTCGTTATAATCTAAGCCAGCTGGTAGATCAACTAGAGCTTTGAGATCAGCTTCAGGTAATTTACGTTCTAAAACACTTTCTTCCAAATACAATTTGGTATCTGTTGAATTTTGATCACCATCTCGTTCTTTACGACGAGCTTTTCTGTAAGAGACAAAGAAAAATGAAGAAAAACGATTTAATATTATTAATGAGTTAGAAGAAATGGACACAAATAATAATACATAATAAATTAATAAAAAAATAAATAAAAAAAGGTAAAAATCTATCCTTTAACTAACTGATCTCTTACCCAGCTACACATAAAATGCTATCGACCGAGGTCTGGGCATAGCGATATAAAGTACCAATAGTTTCACCAATTTTTGTTGGTAACGCTGTAACTTGCCACATAAAGCGCACAGTTTTTATGATGCATTTAAAAACAAAAGATTTTGAACTATTCGGTGCCGACGATGACGCTGATGTTTCAATATCTTTCATTTGGTGTGGTAGAGGTGGTTGTGGTAGTAATGGTGATGGTTGTGGTTGTGATAGTGTTAATGTTTACTAGTCTCTCTGTATATGCCTATGTACATATGCATATGTGAAATAGGTGTGGTGGTAAAGGTGAAAATGTGGGGTTAATTTTATCGTGGTGAGAAAGGTGGGGGTTTTGACGTAATTGTCACTTTTTCTTCTTCTACTTTTTTGTTACAAAGTTCAAAATAGTTTTTTTTTTTTTAAATATATTTTTCAGATTCGTTTTTGTTGCTTTTTTTGTGTTATTTTGCTCTTAATGTTGTTATAAAAATTTTCTTATTTTTTACTTTTTTTAATTTTCTTTGTACTTTTCATATGGGTTGCGCGTTTTCAAAATGAGGGTTTACGGTGGTTGTAGTTGTTTGAGTGTAAAACTTTGCGCTTTTCTTTGGCTTTCTTTTTGGTTGGTTGGTTGGTTATTGTTGTTGTTTGTTAAATAATAATACTTCCTTGGTATGAATGTTTTGTTGAAACAATTTATTTTTTATTTTTATTTTAATTTTAAACAATTAATATTTCCATTGACATGTTTATGTCTTTCTTTATTTTTTAGTTTTTTCTTAATTTATTTTTTATATTTCTTTTTTTTATTATTAATAAATTAGAAATTCTTTAAAAATTATTGTTAAATATTGCACAGCCATGTGTAGGATTTAAAATGGATTGAAAGTTGATTTTTCTTAAACACATCACATTATTTAATACTTTAGTTCTGCTAGAACTATAGAGAGAATAAAAAAATTAAGTTTTCTTTCTTATTTTATTTCGTTTCTTATTTGTTTGTTTAAAATTTATAAATTTTTTCACGACTATTTTAATATCGTCAAAGGTTTTCCTACAAATGAGTGCTCTTTACGCGTTTTTGCTTGAGAATATATTTTTTTAATGTACAAAAAAGCAAAAAAAGCAAAAAAAAAAACTACAAAATTCGTAATCTGATGGTGGGTTTTCGGTCTCTGTTATCAGCATTTGAACGTAAACGAATGAATTTTTTTTCTTTCTTATTTTTAATAATAAAACTACAACAACAACAATATTAATAATAAAATAAAAACAAAACAAAAAAAAAAACGATTTGCTTTTAATAGTCAAACTCTCAAACACAATACTACACTGTGCTACTGATTAATTTGACAAGGTTTTGCTATTGTAGGTATTTCTCTTGTTCTATATACTATTTGCCGTATGTTGTGGTTGTTATTGTTAGAATTTTAAAACAATTTCAAAAATATGTTGATTTGTATTTCCAGGCTTAGCTAAAAGTTGTTGCTGGGCCAGATACATATGTAAGTGACGGTTTAAAAACCGCGAACTGAAAATATCCTCAAAGTGTGGCACAATTCGAAGAATTATGTTTTCATTAATTTCAATACTCTTTAACGAAACAACTTCATATGTGTACATATATTGTTTGGTATGTATGTATGTATGTATATATATATACAGTGGATAGCAAAAGACTTAGTACACAAAGTCCCGATATGACTTCAAGAGAACATTTTAAAAAACGTTTACATAATCGCTAAACCTCAAACAAAAGTCAACCAAAAAAACTTCTACATGGTGCCACCAAAAAACACAAAAAAAAAACTTTTACACTCAATTTCAAATGGGTTAGGGTGCGGACAGAGTAAGCCGAGCTTATTGACACTTATTTTCACATGGGCAATTCACACAAGCCCTTGTATTGTGGTATTCATATACAACAGATACACTTATACCCACTTTTTTCATATGTTTTCAAAAGTTCAATTGATTTCGTGCTATCAAATTGTTTGAATGCCAAAAAAAATACATTTGGAATACGATATACACAATACAGCATAGCACTGAGCGTTTGCAAACAACCAAGTGTATTCAATACAACATACACGATACAAAGTCGTGTGAATTGCCCAACAGTGAGTGAGAGTCAGCGCTGAAATTCTGTTTAATGAACGTGTTTTGCTTCTATGTTATTTAGCCTTGTGGTTTATAAAATTGCTGTAAACTGTAATGGATTCCTCTGATGAAGACTATTTTGCTTATCCTAGTGTGATTAACAGAATTATTAACAGAAAAGAATTTGAAAAACATCCAATTACACTAGAAACCAATGAATTTTGTGAATTTCATCATTTATATAATGATTTAAGAAAATATCCAGCTTTTTCACATATTATTTGATCAATAACCATTTTTTTTTTAATTTGAAACACGACTGCAGACTAAAAAGTAAACATCAACAGTACAAAAAAGCGCATAAAACGCTTTGAAACTGTTTTCTCACACTCATCGGCTTTCAACTCTGCTCTTGTCGGCGTTCACTACGTTATACATACATAATTGGTCCTTGCAGCCCTTCAGTCAGGATTATTGATCTAGTTTCTCACACTAATTATGTTGTGTGTGTTAATTTTATACATAAGCGGCAGGACCTACAATTAAAAGTCGACTCCGAACGACAGATTCTTGAGAATCTTTTCATGGCAATTTTATTTACTCTCAGAGTTGCGGCCAGAAATCTGCTGAGGAGAAATCGCCGAAAAAATACTTTTTTTTTGTATTTTATTTTGATGTCAGGGCTGGGACTCGAACCCTGGCTTTACGTCTAATAAGCCAGCACACTTCCTACTTGACCACGGCAACTGTTTTATAATAAAACACAAATAAATTAATAAAATAAATATAAAAAAACCTTAATTTTCTATACAAACTTTTGGTTAAAATTAATGAAATCATATTGCCGTACTAAGACTTTTGCTGTCCACTGTATATTTTAGTGCATAGTAATGTATATGGATAATGGCAGAAATTCAAAAGAAATCAATCATTTAATGTTTCAATGAATTTCGTTTTTTGTTTTTACTTCCTGCTTTAGGTATGCACACATACATACATAGGTTATGTCATAATTTTAATATTTATTTTTATATTTTTATTTAATAAATTATTATTTATTTTCGTTATTTCGCATATAACGGATGACTTTTAACTCGTTTGGATTTTGTAAATTAAACAACCTTCTATGGGACCGTAGCTTTTAAACAACAAATGAAAAGCCAAGCTAAAGACTTATTATATTCCACTAAACATTAAAAATTAAAATTAAATGGACTTTGCATCAATCCCTTCAAGTCTAAATGTATTATACTTTCGAGAACCGACAGATCATTTCTCATGCATGAATTGTGCATCAGGGGAAATAAGATTGACTTGTCAATCTGCAAAAAATCTGGGTATTATCATTAATGGCAATTTATCGTGGTCTAGTCATATAGGTGTCGTTGTAGGTAGAATTTATAGTATGCTTAGGAACTTGTGGACTATTATTGATTCGACTCCTTTTGTCATTCGTATGCAACTTGCCTGAACGTACTTAATTCCGGTACTTGTGTACGGGTGTGAAATCTTCGCAAACGTAGACTTAACTTGGCATTTAATAACATAGCTAGATATGTCCTAAATAAAGGGCGTCGTGATCATATTTCCCATTTGGCTTGCCGGATTCTTAATGTAAAATTTGATAATTCATAAGATAATTTACACGGGACCGCCGGAATATTTATTTCGTCGAATTAAATTTGCTAGATCCTACCGGGGTAGGAACATTATTCAGCAAAGATTTAGGACTCTTTTATCTCAGCGATAGTTTCTTACACACACCAATAGTCTTTGGAATTCCCTAACAAATTACATTCAGAATGTAGACAATGCAAATGCGTTCAAAAAGGAGTTATTCAAATTATCTTTATAAGTAAAATTTTTTACTATTTGTGATTTGTTTTATAGGTCTATATCGGATATATTTTTATTCCTAGTTTTTTAGACTGATTTTTTTTAAATACTATTGTTAGTTTTTTAAATTTCTTATAATGTTTTTCTTTATATTTTAATTTGATATTAATTATGTTAACTTTGTATTCTTTATTTAATTTATTTTGTTTTGCTATTAATTTTTTAAATCTTAATGAGTTCTAACATAACACTCCCACTTATAAGATTCATATTTTGTTGTG
Organism: Sarcophaga peregrina; assembly: GCA_014635995.1. Taxonomy (NCBI): domain Eukaryota; kingdom Metazoa; phylum Arthropoda; class Insecta; order Diptera; family Sarcophagidae; genus Sarcophaga; species Sarcophaga peregrina. The sequence goes on along the minus strand of CM025792.1, from coordinate 23,789,538 downwards.
CTATGTAAATTATAGTAAATAAATAAAAATAAATTTTCATTTCGTACATCAAAAAATGCTTTATGAAATAAAAAAAACTAGAGAAACTCACTTTTGCACTCTTATCAAAAACCTCAAAAAACCTATATTAATAACCGATTATATCACCTTTTTTGAGAATAACTTCGTTGATGCAACATTTTCGCAGTATTTTATAAAATTCATCCCACATTTCATAAATTTTTTTTCAGAGTTCCTTCCCTCCCTGTTGTTCATGATCCCCACTAATTTTCAGTTAAGGATGGACCACAAATTTTCAATAGAGTTTAAGTCTGAACTTTGCGCAGGTTACTTCGTCACTTGAAATTTTCGACTTTCAACCAAGTTCGAACTAGTTTCGACTTGTGTTTCGAATCATTATCCTGACGGAATATTGGAATATTGCATCATCCTCGCTATATTTCAATTGTTAAATTTCCATACAAGAAGAATAAAGAAGAATCCCAGTGTGTGGATAATAGGAAGATCTTTAAAAAAAATTGGCATTATTCCAGCAAAAAACCTCAAAAAGTTAACAAGCACCTAAACAAAAAAAGGCCCGTCTAAAATTTGCAAAGTCTCAAGAGTCCTGGACATTAGATGACTGGAAAAAGGGTTCTGTGGTCAAATGAGACGAAAATTAATCGACTTAACTCACATGAAATACAATATTTTTGACCTAAGGCAGGCGGGACCACCTTATTGTACCAGGCCAATACGGCCGTAGAACATGAAGGTGGTCCTCAAATGGTATGGAGTTGTTCCTTTTATTTTATTTTTATTCTTTTATCTTTCACTTTTCCAAATAAACGACATAATTTGGAAAACTACTTGTGTCCTCTTGCACGAAAATTTACCAGTACCTTCAGGACTGGGAATGATGACACTTGTAATAAAAATGTTCTAGTCCCCCCCCCCCCCATGACTTTGTAACGAAATCGAAGTTTAAAACTTTTAATATTTGAGCGTTAAAGCGTTGTGGGATTTTTAATCTGATCACGACATATTTTTTTTTCTTTTAAAACTATTTTTAAATTTTAAAAAAGTCGTTTATTTGTTTCCAAATACGCAATTAGTTTTTAAATTGCCAATGATGGAAAGAATTTATTATTCAGCAGTTCCTCATAGTTCCTTGTTTTCTCACAGTACGCATATAATAAGACGCGCATATGTTTATTATGTTTGAATATTTTTACAAAAACATTAGGTTTTTTTTTGTTTCTATTTTTATTATTATAATGGTTGTTGTTGTTGATATTGTTATTATCGCAAAGTTTTGACATTCGTTAAATTAAAAAAAAAGAAACTAATTTCAGTTCAAGGAAACCCTTTACCACTCACTATATTTACCAACAATACTGATTACGATAGTCAGTCAGTCAGTCAGTCGTACATGTAAAAGTGTGTCAGTGTGTTAATTTTTTTGTATGTGGACGCTTACAATGAACACATTCTATTACATGTTATACGTACTTATGTATACGTGCATACCTACAGTGGACAGCAAAAGTCTTAGTACGGCAATATATTTTAACAATTTCATCAATTTTAGCCAAAAGTTTGTATACAAAATTAAGGTTTTTTATTTTCTTTTCTAATAAAACAAAAAATTTTTGAAGGTTTTTTATAAAACAAGAGAAAGACAAGTAAAAGTTTCAGATGACTCCATAGGTACCCCTCCCCCCAAGGAGAACCCTGAGTAAATTTACAATTCAAAGGCCTAATATATGAAAATGTTATCTCTTGTATTTAGTAGAATAACCCTTATGGTCAAACACTCCATCACACCATTTAACCCATTTCGAATTGAATGTGCAAGTTTTGTTTAATGTTTCCTGGTGGCACCAAGAGCAAGTTTTTCGGTTGACTTTTGTTTAAGATTTAGCAATGATGTAACCGTTCTTTCGAATTGATCTCCTAAATACTCTCTTGAAGCCATATTGGGACTTTGTGCAGGAGCATTAAACCTGTGGAGACTTCTTTTTTTGTCAAAATATTTGGGAGTAAGAAGACTTTTGCTGTTCACTGTATGTATGGATTGTGTTATTATATTTGCAAGCAATCTTTACTAAATTTGTTATTACATGGCTTAGCCTGGGGTAAACGAAAACTAACCATTATTTTATTTAATATTTCATGGCTATATCTTCGTCTTAATATATAAAAATTAATGCCACTTTTCGTTGTCATTTTATAACTCAAGAACGGGCTCACTTATCCAAGCCAAATGTTTAGGCTTTGTTCGGACTATTTAGTAGATGGTTTATGTGAAGTTTGACACTCCCACTTTTACGCCCACATTTTCTATTTATCTAAAATCAGAAAACGACTTCATCGATTTGACTAAATTTTCTTTCAAATGTTTGTATTTAACCATTTACAGTTTTCATCAGGAGAAAATTTTGCCCCGCCCACTTTTGCGCCCATTTTTGTTTGATTTACCTAAAATCAGAAAACGGCTCCATCGTAAACTATGAATTTGATTATGCTATAATTTTTAGAAAAGTTGTTGCGCATGAGCCGGGGTAGGTTTCTAAGTTGATATGACTAATTTCCGACAGGTGGCGCCACTGAAAATTACTTGAAATCAATTAAATCGTAAACTGTGCATTTAATCATATTATGATCTTTCCCAAAGTTCATGTGCATGAGCTGATGAAGATTTCTAAGTTGGTACGACCAATATCCGATAGGGTGCACCACGGAAAATTACTTAAAATGAATTAAATCGTAAACTGTGCATTTAATTATGTCATGATCTTTAGAAAAGTTGTTGCGCAGGAGCCGACGAAGATTTCTAAGTTGGTACAACCAATTTTTAATAGGTGGTGCCACTGAAAAATCTTAAACTGTGCATTCTTTAACAAAGTTGTTACTTATGAGTCCACGGAGATTGGTGGGAATAATTTCCGATGGATAGCGCCACTGAAATTTATTCAAAATGAATGACAAGCAATTGGCCGTCCTACACCCCAAGCACGGAACAAAAGAGCATTACGAGCCTCAGAATCAGACTAGCACTGTGATTGGAAAATCTTCAAGTATATGCCGCTGAGACCCGTTCGCATGAATCACTTGAACAATGAGAAGAGAGATTAGAAACTGATCGAATGCGTACTACTTAGGCCCGTTCATCTGAATCATGAGGACAATGGAAAACAAAATTAATAAAATGATTCAAAATTAATTGGACATTTGTATAATGTCTTTCCTTCAAATTTATTTTAGCTATATTATAAATTATTATAAATAATACAATTTTATTTTCATAAATTATATTTAAAGTGATATTATTTAACATAATTTTTATATAGTTTAAGCAATACCACCATATATACATACATACATACATAGATGAAACATGTGCCATAAATTGTATTTATCTTTTAATTTATCATTGAATAATAATAATAAAATAAATTCAATTCAATTAATTTAATAGCATAATATGATCTATGGCCTCAAACGAGGTCATGTACTTTAAGAAGTTCATTTTCAAAAAATATAAAATAAAAGCATGGACACATACAATTCATCTTTTTTTTCTCATTCGAATACGTTCTTTCTTTAAAATCCAGAATACATTCTGATAATAATTAATTTTCGTTTTCTTAAAAAGGTTTGCTGCTGCTAATCAAATATAAAATATTTGAAAAATATAAAAAAAACCACAAACATTACACACAGAAGAAGGCATGCTTACATTTCAAGCATCACGTAATTATTAATAAAGTGTGCCATACTCATAAATATACAGTATTCCCCGGATATAATAATTCTTGCTTAGTTAGTCACAGAAACTTAAGCAATCTCGAAACTATTTCAATATACATATACGTCCCGTTTTTAAGCATTCTTTGCTTATAAACAAGAAAACCTATACTTCATAAAGAGATTAGCAATGAATCCTTTTTTCGGTACATCATGAAAACTTATGAAATTTTGAAAGTAAGTGAGTCAACAATACTGAAATTTAACTACTGATTTATTCGTACTCTGATTTATTCGTACTCACTACAACGTTGATTTATAAGTACAATGCAATGAGTATGCGTACAACTTTGACATCAAACTCATGCCATTCAAAATATGTTTGATTCATACTCATTAGCTTCATTTAGCTTTTTAACTTTAGAAAAATACTTACAAAATAAATGATTCGATTCGTGCAAAAACGTTACCATTTAGTGAGTATTTTAGCGTTTGTTCTCGAATCATACATATTTTTTTGCTTCGTGTATATGTTGAGTTATGGAGAGACGAAATCAACAGCTTCATACATGTCGTTAAGTATGAATATGATGAGTACTTCGAACTTCGAATATGATAAGAGGTCCCATGATATAGTGCTTTTCATAATTATAGCACCACCCGAATTTCAATAATAACAAGCAAAATACAAAATTGTCTTCCGATCATATTCTCTAATGAAAAAAGTGGAACTTAGATGGACCTCGGTACTATTGGCGTGATGTTAGAAACGAGCCAAATTATTTTACTAAAAGAAATTTTGGGGGAGGTAGTAAGGTAGTATCAGGATAATGCCAGAATTAATGACATGAGTTCGTAACCAATCTATTGAGGTTTTATCGTGGCCAGCATGCTGTCTTGATTTTAATATTATTGAAAACGTTTCCCCATATTAATTCCCCATTCTTATCCGTAGAATATATTCAAATAACTGACAATTTAACAGTGATGAAGATTTGAAATTAAAAATAATTGAAGAGTGAGGGTAAATAGACGGGGAAATATTAAATAATCTTTATTAAAGTATGAATTAATTTAATAAGCTCTAAGTGGAGGCTTACTAAGTTTTAAGTATAAATATTTTTGGTAAAAAAAGCTTCTTATTTAACAAAAATGAGATTGGTGCTATAATTATGCAAAGACTAAAAACCTTAATTTTTATACTCAAGTAAAAACTACGCTAACATTTTGAAAAATTTCCTTTTTACATTAACAACACACAGAATGAAATGTTGCGGATTCATTCTTTTTGAGGCAGAGGCTGAATTTCTCATTCAGAAAACCTAACCAACAGAGGCAACGCAATCTCAGATAATTGAGTCCTGATAGAAAATCTACAATCCACCAATATACACCTTTCCTCTACTAAATTGAGCTGGTCTCGGACAAAGCAACAGCTTAACTCTCTGCCTAGTTAATGCCGCAATAAGACTCTTGACTATGTCTAAAAAGTCTGCTGCAGATCTATTGAATTAAACAATTTCTTCGCATTGACTGCGACGTGACAAGGAGGCCCAGCAAACTACAACTTTGTTCATCACATCGAGCTGTAGAAGATAATTAAATCCCTATCCGACCAGACAATCTTCCATCGAATACGAAACCGTTACCAACTATGAGATAGAAATCTGTCAGCTGAAATGACACGTGGCTATTTGCTCTCCAGTTCGGGATTTCGATATAAGAATTCTTTGCTTATAAACACAGTCCTGCAGGAATTTTTAAAAGTGCTAATATCCGAGGAATACCGTAATTCTGTTTTATACGGATAACACTTGACAAACCACATTTTGAATATTTAATTGAAAATTCCTAACAAGTATGACTCATGATTATTTTTTCGATATTCACTCGTTGTCTATGATAGGATTAGCAAAGCAAGTGGTGATTGGCCAACTGTAGAAGGTCCTAATATGATAAGATTGCAAGACTTTCTGTTAGCATATTGTATCTGATGTAGTAAGGAAATTTTTCAGGGTGTTACACGTTCTCAAAAAAGGGGCCCAACTTAAGTCTTTCTATGATGTTGATTATCGATATTCTACCAATTTCATGGAAAGTATAGGTCAGGGTGGCTTTCTGTTTAAGAAATAGGCCTTCCTATTTGAAGAATGATTAAAGCTCTTTAGGTTTCTTATAACGTCAAAGCCATGATACAAATTTTTTTCACTTTTTGTAATTTAACATTTAAACGAGTACACCCCCCTTCACATAAAAATTGTTATCTAGAACACCAACAATTCCATAAAAACAACGTAATTGAAATTGAAAGGTGAAGACAGCCTACATAATCTATACAATACACAATTTGTGACAACTTCAAAAAAATTAGTCACAGAGGCATGCCAGTTCAAATGTGAATTGCGGAATGCATATACATTGTATAAATGCAGTTAAAATGTTAGCATTGAGGAAAGATGATGGATAACAATAATAACGGTTGAAAGGCAAGTACTTTAGTTGCACCTTTACACAAAATGGTACTTTCTGTAATTGTACCACTTTAGCACTTTTGTTAGTTTTATTTATTTATTAATTACAAAACAATTACAAATTATATTCTAACTATATACGAGCAGAGTAACTTCGACCATGTGCTCGGTGTAGTGTCACAGACCAGCATCTCCGGTGAGAATCGAACCCACTACCCTCACGCTAATAGTTTAGCATACTACCCATTAAGAATGATAAGCTAAGATTACGTCATCACGTACACAAAATTAAAACTTTCTGCGCATGTTGAATCAATGACGTCACGAAAATTGTTTTCATGGTTTTCCTATTGGCTACTGATAATGTAACTTATATTGCAGAGCTGCCAACTACTTTCGCGTAGTGCATAAACTTTCCAGAAGAAATGTTCATTTTCACATATGAAAAGGACTTGGAAACCTTTAAAATAGCCCAATAACGTCATCTAACGGGAAATCATGCGCAAGGCGTAATCTTTAGTTTATTATTCTTACTACCCACTAGACTTATCAGGGCACTCTTTTGTTAGTTTTAGTTTTTTAGTTTAATTGTGAATATTATTAAATTGTATACGATTTACTAAAATTTTACAAAACTTTTAAGACTCTTACCTTTGGACTGGCACTTCGAATATTCTATGACAACAAAGGAATAACACTTCGGCCATAGCATGTCACGTACGTTGCAATTTTTTCGTAAACATAGTACTTCTGATAATATCGTATAGAATAAGAAGAAGAAGGCAAAACTATTTAATCAAACATTTTAGATTTTTCGAACAAAAGAGAAACTTTTTATTTAAACAACCAGAACAACCAGAGCCATACAATTTCCAAAAATTTTCTTGGAATTTCAAATTCTTTAAAATTAGAAAAATTAGCGTTTTTCTGTTGCTAAAGTTGCATTTTCATCTTTTTTTTTTAACAAAACAAAGAAATTATTTGTTGAGTTAGAATTGCCAACCACAATGTTTACATTGTTTACATTAAGGGAACACTAGATTTAGATTTAGACACACACACACATACATCCATACATTATGTGTGTTCCGCTACATGAGCCACTTACAACAATTAAGCGTTTTTATATTCTTTTTGTTGGTGTTACTTTTTATTACGCATTCTTACATAAAACATCGATCATGTTTAAAGCAAAACAAATAAACATTTAAACACTTACACACAGAACTACAACACACAACTGCTGCTCCCGGTGGTGTCTTACATTTTGTCTAATCAAGGGATATTAGTGTAAATAAATATGAAAAAAGAAAAACAAATTAATAAAAACAACAGCAACAATAGAAAAAAAAACGAAAAAGTAAAAAACTTTTTACAAGGCCAGATAAGAAAATGTACTGCATGTGTGTGTATGTGTGATTGTGTTCTCTTATTACAAACTATTGGTTTTTAGTTGAATGTATACATTGAAGTTGTTGACGTTCGCAAACAAAAGAAAAAGAAAACAGGGTATGGCCTTTGTTTTAGAGACCACAAATGAATATATTTCAAGTGATTAATATTGAAATGAGTTAATTATGAGAGGAAAAGGAAGCAGTCAGTTGTAAAATATATTTTCCGCAAATTATTGCGTAATAATGGCAATATGGATTTAAATTAATGTTATCCTCTAACAAAGAATTATTTATGGCACCAAAAAACTTTAATATTTCATAAAAAATTTTACGAGAAATAAATAAAAACAAAAGAATGAGAAACTTAAATTTTATAATAAACCAGCTGAGCCGAAGAACTTCGTCACGCCCAAAATTGACTTTTTTATTGCCTAAAACAGGTCACATTATATATTTATTGTAATACGCTGCTTAAAGCGCTGATGAAGTGGCACTTGTTGTAATCCCTCAAAAACAAAAATAACAGACATATAATTTACATACATATGTAGTTATAAACTATCGAATTAGTCGACTTATAGGTATCTCTAAAAGGGGGAGGATTACCACGCCCATTATTGGTGAGTTTGTCGACATGGACTCTATGGACTTATCCACTAAATTGCATTTATCTATGATAGTGATCGTCCCTTAATATTCAATTTTAAAGGTTTGCCACGCCTACTTTTTGCTATGACGATTTTTTTTTAAACCATCTAAGCTTTCGAACAGGAAAATAATGGTTAAAATCGGTTCAGTCGTTTAAGAGTTATAGGTATCACTTGTGGTGGAAAGTGGGATTATCGACCTCGACTTTACGAACTTACCCACCAAATTTTATTCGTCTACGATCAATATGTACGTAAATATTAAATTTTAACTCTTAACATTTAGTGATATAAAAAATAGGTGTTGTTCGAGTTTCAGACCCATCCGCTATGCACACAAAATTTCATGAAAATCAGTGGATCCCTTTCGGAGGAGTGTAGTCTCGGTGTAGTGTCACAGACCAGAGTCTCTAATGGGAATCGAACCCACGACCCTCACGGTAATAGTCTAGCACACTACCCACTAAACTGCCAGGGCTCTCGTATATACAATAAAAGAGGCTTCTAATATTGATCTCTGAGGAATACCTCTTCCGACATTTGGCGAACTCCAGATATAGTCGTTTAGGTAAACTCATTGTGATCTTTTCATAAAATAAGAACGTATAAGACTACAACCTGAACTAGAAAAATGAAAGAGAGGGTGTCTGTAATGTTTTATGATCAACCATATCAAAACCCTTGGTCTGATCCACTAAAAGAACTCAAGAATGATAAACTAAAGATTACGCCATCACGCACACAAAATTAAAACTTTCTGCGCATGCTGAATCAATGACGTCACGCAAATTGTGTTTCTATTGGCTAATGATAATGTAAGTTATATTGCAGGGCTGGCAACTACTTTCGCGTAGTGCATAAACTTTTCAGAAGAAATGTCCATTTTCACATATGAAAAAGGCTTGGAAACCTTTAAAATAGCCCGACTACGTCATCTAAAGGGAAATCATGCGCAAGGCGTAATCTTTAGTTTATCATTCTTGAAATGAACTAAAAGTGCAATGTAATCTTTATCTAGTTTTAATCTAAGGTCATCAGCTCCTAGCTTTCACAAATCCCGATAGATTGTCAGATAAGAAATTATTCCTTACGGGATAATTATTTATCTGTCCAGCTGTGAAGTTTTTCGTTACTTCCATGCGTTGTTCGATTTAGGAATGGGAATGATTATCGACTGTTTCCATTCATCAGCGAAGGATGTCATAGTTAAAACTGTATTAAATAAGTTTGTAAAATAAGGCAAAAGTCTAGGTAACAAAGCTTTTAAAAACAAAGGTTCTTAGTCATCAGAACCAATTTCATTCGATTTCACCAAAGATAAGCATTCGAAAACTTCTAACTGATTAACGCAACAAAAACTAAATGGGTTTTCTAGCGGGATTAAACAATCAGGGTGCGGAAGTTTGTACTTGTAAAACTTTAAAAGTCTCGGTACCATGTCTTAGAAACATAATGGAAAAAAATTGCTTGCAAAATTATTGGACAAGAAATTTAAACTTAACCAACTAATATCATACAGGCAATGGCATTGTCATCATAGCCTTTGTATTTCTTATCGTTCAATTATTATTATTTGTAGATAAAGATAATTGATGAATGAATACTTACATATGCACATATGTATGTACATACATAATCGTAGAATGTTGTCTCTTTGTTTAACATTAAAGTATTCCTTAGCAATGGTTTAAACTTGGGCTGAGGCAATATGAAATTTTAATTTTGATTTTTGTACTTATCTTTGAAATAAGTTGGCAACGCAATGCCTATCCAAAATATTAATTGAATCAACTTAGCAAAAGCATACTAATTAATATAATTTAAAGAAATTAATTAATTAAAATGATTTAATTAAAAAGCAAAAATTAATTTTTAAGGAAGAACAAAACCAAAACATATGAACTAGGGATGCCAATCGGGAAATCCCGAAATCCCGGTATTTTTAACAACTTGTTTCGGAATTTTTCGGGATATTGGGGATTGTGAATTCATATGTATTTCGACCGTACAAAAGGTACTGCAAAAAAAAATCTATATCACTTGACTTCGATAATAGCATATCAGATGAGGAGAACCCTACTTCCAGTGATAAAAAAATTATTTGATGGCATGGAAGATTGCAGAAGTCCTATAAAACGAATTAAAAGGGTAACTGTGTAACTGATTTAGATACTCAACTGCCCAAAGAAATAGATTTATTTACATCAGGAGGTGGTGGAGGTAAATATTTACAAGCTGCATACAGCAGTCTTGAAACTATTTTACCAACAAATGTTGATTGCGAGAAGTGTTTTTCAACGGCAAGGTATGTTGGCAACAAAATTCGTTCAAGCCCATCAGATCACATGTTAGATGCTTTAATCTTTTTGTTGGAATCCAAATAATTTTCTTCAAACATATAATTCTGATATACATAATAGGAATACAAATGATTTTGTTAACAAAATATTTTTATTATTAAGAAAAAAAATTGCGATTTTTCCCGAGATTTTTCGGAATTTTTGGATCCCGAATTATCCCGAAATACCCGGGGATTTCGGGATTGAGATTTACAAAATCCCGAATCCTGGGATTTTTAAAAATTTATCCCGTTTGGCATCCCTAATATGAACATATGGTAGGTAGAAGTAAATGAATTATATTAAAAAAAACAAATAGAACAATAAATGAATTATTCGAAAAGAAATTGCCTAGATGATAACAATAAAGTAAATTACCAATAAATAATAAAAAAAAATAAAACAAAATAATAATAAAAACACGAAAAACAAAATCAGGCCATATTTTAAAGTAAATATTAATTTTCTTTGCTTTCAGCACAAACACCTAAGGCTAAAGGGGAATCTGAAGCGTGCAACAACAAGAAAAACCTAATTATTCAAGGTGTTTTATTTTTCTGTGTACAATATTTCCAATTCAACTTTTTATTTCATTTCACATTGAATGATAACAGAGAGACTTACAGTAGTGAGCAAAACAAATATGTGTGTAATGCACTCAGTTCAGTTGAAGTTGTGATAGAGAGTGTTTCTCAAAAATCTGTATTCCAGGGTCGAGACTTTAAATTGCCTGTATAAAATTAACACACTCAACATTAGCTAAATCGTAACCCTGACGGGAAAAAACCATGGAAATGATATCACGGAATCTCCAACTCATATTCAAAATTTAATGTACTCATATTATGTATTTGTTAGAGGCTTATGTTAACCCAGAGGAAAATTGTTAATAATATTTTCAAGTGTAACCAAATAATAAGTGTTTGTAGTGGAAAATATAGAAAAAATGTATAACGCCAAATCACTAAAGACTACGTATTTACTAGGAGTGAAAACAAGACATATAAAATTGCATTTTTCTCAAGACCGAATATTGATTGTAGCTGCAAATATACAAATAATCGTGAAGCAAAAATAGAGTACAAAAAAAAAAAAAAACAACTGCACTCGTAAACCATTGTACAACAGTATAAAAGAGAGTTGTGTGAAGAGTTCAATAAAAATATTGTACTCTTCATAGAGTCACAACACCCATTTCTTTTTTTGCTCTCGGCAACCGAACATCTTCGTCGTCGCCAGCATTGCCAGTAACTTTTTTAAACTTTTTATTTCTGGGGAAAAACCCTTTTTTTATACTACTTTTTTTTACACTACTGATATTCATATGGCAATAATGAAAATGTAGCTTCAGTGTAGTAAAATATGCTCTTACAACACAAATTATAGTTCCGTTATTTCACAGGCAAACGAGTGCTGCTGTATACATTGAATAAATGAGAAATACACATTTCAGTGCACTCGTTACATCAAGAGCAACAGAAAAGAGTGGACTACAGTATTGCATTCGGTGAAGGCTAAGCTAGCAGAATGTCTTGCGCACACTTCTAGTATTTACCTTGACAAATATTCTTCCAAAAATACAAATCATTTCTCTTTGTTATAAGTGAATCTAATTAGAAAATGTTAAATTAATTTTTTTTTTTTTTTGGTGTATAATTGAAACCTCAAGCTCACAATGCAATTTTACGCTTATTTTAAAGAACTTTGTTGAGGTTCATGTCCTTTGTGTGTAAAAAGCTGAAGATGTTCGTCCACAGGGGCTATTGGTGCCGACGTCCGTTTATAAGTATTTTTCTTAAGTTTTGAATCTGAATGAGTAGGCTTATGAATCAAACATATTTCGAATGGTATGAGTTTCATGTCAACATTGCGCCCATACTCGTTGCAATCTGTACTTTTAAATCAACGTTGTAGTGAGTACGAAAGAATCAGAGTACTCATGAGTGCTAATGAGTAGCGAAAAATACGATTTATTGGTAATCTCTGATACGTTCTAAAATTACCAATTTAGCAAATAGACAAACATGGCAATATTCGTACCGTGTTTAAGTAAGGAAGACAGCGTTTTAAGGTAGAAAAATTAAAATTTATTTTCGTCAAATCGTAAAGTATTCCCAAGAAAAGGAAAGCTGAAATTCTCATTAATGTTAGCATTTCAAACATAAAAAGTAGAATACGGGAATGTAGGAATATAGGAATACAAAAAAACTCTCGTATCCCCCCAAGAATGACAAACAATTTGGGAATTTGATTCCTTAACAATGGGAAACCATGCTTTAGTCTAACAACTAGATGGATTTCTAAACGGTTATGGATGTTTTGATGAATACTGTAAAGAGTATCAACAGTTTAAATAAATACTACAAGCAGCAAAGGTAAACTATTTAGGGTAAAAGGGTATGTTTTTGATTAGAAAGAAATAAATAAGCATTTACACACACCATTTTATAAATTAAAAGTGAATGCGTCTATTGGAATTTGCTAATGAAATATTTAAATTTAATCAAATGAAACAATATGTACATACACATGCAAACATATTATAAATCTTACAATGATGACTCAATTATTTACTTTTTATTAATAATTTTTCTACATTGTTCTTCATATTAATTGAGAGATTTACTTGCGGTTTAGTTAAGACTTATTTGTCACTTTACATTTATCGATTGAAGCGGACATTGTGTTTGTTACGAAGTGTATAGACAATTCAGACTTCAACTTTCCAAGCATTTGCAAAGTACGAAATTAATTGTTCCCCTATCTGCTAAATGGGTTTTTAGAACACATAATCGGTGAATGTAGTGAATAACCGCTTGTCAGTCAGGCACCATATGTTCTCAATTATAAACTGATAATATTTTCAATATTTTATTCTCTTCATTATTGTAATTTTTTAATACTTCATAGTATTCTTATATTTCGTGCTTTTTTCCCCCTCTTCGATGATTTTAGAATAGCAAAAACAAAACATACCTCTAGGTAAACAATGACAGTGAATTGATTAAAAAAAAAAAGAAAATATTCAATAATATAGCACAATGAACCAACAACTTATTCATGTACGCATTTACATACATACATATGTATATGAACATACATACATACAGTGGGTGACAAAACAATGGAAACATTTTCAAAAATTTATTTATGCGTTCTAATCAGACAAAATTGAAAATTGAAAAGAAAAAAATTAGAAATTGCAATGCATTAGTATGCATAAAAATATAAAAAATTTACAATATTGAATCGTTGAAGCCTTCTCCAAAATGATGAGTGTTTACAGTTCTTGACTCAAAAAATGTTCTAATAATTTTTGAAAGTTCTGATATGTTAAGTCCATATTTATCAGCATTGAAATCGTTTTTTATTAATAAACAGCACAAATATTATGCAATTTTTTTAGGTTAGGTTAGGTCGTAGTGGTAGCTCTGATATCACAAAGCTCACTTGAGCACGCATGGCGGCCCGTTGTGATGGTCCGTTGTGATGCCACGGGTGAAACGCAGTCCGCGATTTTCTTAAGAATATTTTTAATTTTTAGTACAATTTTGAAAAAGTTTCTATTTTTTTGTCACCCACTGTATGTGTACAGTGAGTAGCAAAACTTTTGGTACACACCCTAACAATTATTGGAGCACGATATACATACGTAAAATATTTGCGTGAAATAATAATAAACATTCATTCAATTTCATTTTTAAATTGTTAAAATAAAAATACAAAAACTAATCCAATCTCACTAACAAAAGTATACAAACATCTATCACAGTCTTGTTACCTGTCTTAAGTCATGTTAACAACCCAAATATGCTAGCAAAACTATACTTTTACGAAGTACCACAGGTTTCTACTTGATTAAGGTTTTATAGACTTTCCTTTTAGCCAGCGGTCTGCCTTAGAATGAGAAAGCATATATACATACATTGGATATAATTGGTCATTATAACCCTTTAGTTAGGATTAGGACCTACCTTCTACACACAGACACACACACGTTATGTTCAAATTATATACCATTATTGAACAGAAGCTATAGTGGAATAGTCCCAAAGATAGGATAGAATTGTTATCAGAACGTTGAAGAGGGGTTTGAATAACATTTAAAGTATGACCCACATTTTGATCGTTTAGTTTTCTGAGCTATGTCGTAAAATATTATTAATTCGTCTAAATACCCTTTTATGGACATAATTTTTTTTTTAACCAGCATTCAGGGGATGGCCCCTACTCATGCAGAGCATTGTACAGGCGGAGAGAGGAAACATGCGAACGGCAAGGAAACGAATTGCTGCTAGGTGACTATAAAGTGACCAGTACTATACCTTCACCATTAGACAGTTTACAGCAATCAGTCCCCAAGAAGCCCGCAGTTTCTCACACTACTTATGTTGTGTGTGTTAATTTTATACATAAGTGGAGGGACTTACAGTCGGCTCCGAACGACAGATTGTTTTGCTAAATTCTTCATGATAGTTTTATTTACTTTCAGAGTTTTTTGCCAGAAATCTGCTGAGAAGAAATCGCCGAAAAAATATTTTTTGTATTTTTTATTTTGATGTCTGGCCTGGGACTCGAACCCTGGCCTTTACATCTAATAAGTCAGCACACTACCTACCAGACCACGGCGACCATAGATTATAATTGAGGTTCCTACACCTACCGACGATATGCTCCGCCCTCCATGCAAATTACGTTTCCACTTATACGTTTCACAGTGCAAATGGGGAATTTTGTACCAGAAAATTATGATGATTTGCGGAAAGCATTAATTTTTTGTTGCTGGAGAGAGAGTCGCATTTAAATACTTGTCAAATCATGTGGTGATCATACTCTATCAGAAGAAACATACAAAAGTTAGTTTTATAGATAAAGATTTTGATGTTAGAAGCGAAGAATGCGGAACATAATCATATAAGTTTGAAGACGTCGATTTCGAATACACAAACAATATTGGATGAAGATGACAGTTTGAGTTAGAAATATATGACAGACACAAATTCAGGCAGTTTAAAAGGTAATGGGAAGGTTCCAAATATCATTCATGATAGCATAATGCAAGAAAATACAAGAAATTTAATACACACGAGTTAAAGATCCATTAAAAAATTTGAAAATATTTGCAATGAAAGTACATTTGATGTGACAGCAGACATACTCAATTGTCTTGGACTGTTTCCAATAAAAATCCCTGCAGAAATAGCATCAGAGGATTTGAAGTGGTAATTTTTTGCCAATACGAGTATCCGTCTGTTGGTGCCTAAGTTGATTTTCTTAGGTCTCCTTCGAGATTCTTGCGTTTATTTTTTGGTTAAAGTATTTTTCACAAAGTGTAAAGATCTTCCTAAGGTTTTTGCTATTTCTCGCAATGATTTGGCGTGATTTCTCATGGTCTTAACAACTTTTTTCTCTTCTTCAGTGCAATGATAATTTCCTTCCATTTCCTTTATAATATTTTTAGATTTTTACGTAATTTTATATCAGAATGAAATTATTCTTACCGTTCTACGTAAATACAATGAAAAATCACTCAAAAATTAAATTTACTATGGAAAAAAGTTTAAATAAATCAAGTGTATCTATTAGTATGATCAATAATTTTTATGGATTCATTGGAATTTCGCGTTTTATATTTAAATAAATGCGTGTACCTGTCAAATATTAAAGATGTGGTCAGATGGAACTACAATAAAAAATAGTTTTCGCTGCTTTTTCGAGGGAATTTTTACAGTTAACGTTTCTTTAATATTTTAGAACCAGCTGTATCTATTATTTTGAGCAGGTGTGTATATAAAAAAATTGCTATGCTGTTATACTCTTAAAATAATAACTAAGTTGTTTATTGTCCAATTTCATCAAAGGAAGTATCAAAATCTTAACAAGAGAATACACTTTAAGAATGTCTCCACTTAATTAATATTTTTTAAATAAATTTTGCAATTAAGAATAGTTAAACATGAAAAAATTAGAGAAAAATCATATTTTGCAAATTTACCCCAAAATATTCATGCATATCGTTTTAAAGGCTAATCTCTCCTCTTTCGAAAAAAAAAACTACAGTCAAACCCGTTTATAAGGAACTCCATAGGACCAGAAAAAATAGTTCGTTATAGGCAAAGTTCGTAATAAACGGGGTGAAGTCATAGAAGAAAATATAAAATACAAAAAATTTTTTTTTTTTATTATAAACAAAAGGTATTTTTTTTAATTAAAAACCAAAAATATGTGTTAATTCCTTTTACCTAGCAGCTGATTATATTTGCTAAATTATGATTTAATGCTGCCATATTAAATAAAAGTAACGACTATTTTTTTTTTTTATTATTAAACCTGCACTCAGGGGATAATGCAATGCATTATGCAGGTTTAGGAAAGGTGGGAAGAGGGAAGATGCGAACGGTAAGGAAGCGAGTTGCCACACTTCAGAGTTATTTTTGAGGGTTCGTTATAAAAAAGGTAAAATGTATGAAATTAATTAGGAATCGTAGTTCCTAAACCATTTGTTATGAATCATATAATTTGTGTGAAAACTGGGACTTGAAATAAAGCCAAGAAAAACCTGTATGTTTTGTTAAAATCGGTTCAAACATATTTGGGTAATCAATAATTTTGTGTGAAAAGATAAAAAAAACCATTTTTGTCAATTAAAATAAGTTTGGATGGATGAATAACTCAGATTATGTAGTTACTTGGGTATATTTTTACTGTCCCATCGTGTAATCAGTGTTGCATCAAATTGTTATTGACAATGAAAAATGGATTTATTTTCAAAATCCTCAATGATTTATGGATCATGGGTTAATCAGCGAAAATGATCAGTTTTAGCTACAAAATCAAGTTCAAATCGGCAGGAAAATATTGCCGTGTGTCTAATGCGATCAGAAAGCTGGGGTGTATCACGCTTCCGTAAAACCTTGTGTAACCGTTAATACAGGTCACTGCCGAAAATTTGAAAAACGACGAATGGTGCCTTGTGGCTCAGCAATAGAGAGGAAACGAACGACGAAGCAATATTACACTCCATATTATGGTCATGTCGTCTCATACGATAAACTTTGAAGAAATGCATGAAAACCACTTTTGAAGTTTGTGGCTACCACCACTTTTGTATTTTACTGTACACGTGCTATGTATGTTTGTATGTATAAAAATATATTTTGAAAAATAAACAAAAAAAAAGTCAACAACGGAACAGTTTGTGGGAGTGTATGGTCTGTATATAGTCAAATAAAAATTAACCGTTAATGATCATTTGAAAATCACCCACACACACACACACTCATATCAATACATGTACATATGTATGTATGCATGTACATATTTATTTAAGGTAAAATTGCAGAGTCATTTAAAATAAAAGAAATAGAAAAACAAAAACAAAAACAAAATTGTTTTCTATTATGAAAAATACGATAAAAACAAAGCTTTTTTACTCTGCCTCTCTCTCTCTCTCTCTCTCTCTCTCTCTTAAGACAATATAATTAAAGCAGAAAAGTTTAAAGACAACAAAAACAATAATAACAATAAAAAAAAAGAAAATAATAAGAAAGAGTAATAAGAATACGTACATACAATTTGTTGTAAATGTATGTATGTATGTACATATGTGTTGTCAATTCAATACATGTAGATCATCTTTATCGACGTTTTTTTACGGTAATAAATTAATTTTTTTTTTCTAATTATTTAGTGGCAACAAATATTAGCATGAATCTGTATGAGGCCTACTCATAAGACTGTAAATTTTTGATGTAAGATCCAGTCACTCGAATCATTTATAAATATTTTTCTAAAGTTATGAATCTAAATGAGTAGGCCTATGAATCAAACATATTTCAAATGTAGTGAGTTTGATGTCAACATTGCGCGCATACTCATTGCAGCCTATACTTATATATCCACATTGTAGTGAGTACGAATGAATAAGAGTACATAGTTAAATTTCTATATTATTGACTCAATTATATTCCAAATTTCATGAGTACTTATGAGTAGCGAAAAACGATTATTTGCTGATCTCTATAAGGTACATAATAATATATAATCCATTACATTAAATGTAAACATTAAATTCAATAATTGAATGTGTAAATTCAATAATTGAATGTGCTTTTAAATCGTGAATTATATTGAGATCATATGGAAATAATAATTGTTAAGAATCGGATTTAAGTTTCAAGGATGCAATAAAACATGTTATTTTTGTTGTTGTTGCATATTTCATTATTAATGGTAAATAAAAAAAATTAATATAACAAACAATTATGCTTAAAAAAGAAAAATAAACTGTTATACTCTTAGTTGATTTATGAAAATTATTATAAATACAGTGGACAGCAAAAGTCTTAGTATTCTAATATATTTTGACAAAAAAAAAAAACCCCACAGACGAAGGGCAATAAAAATTCAGTCAGCCTTGTGTGAAGTCGCGTCGCATGTGAAGAGAACAGTCGTGGTTTGAAGATCTCCGTTGTGAGCAGAATAGCGCAAAGTGTAATGTAATACACATAAGTGTATGTGTAATACACATAAATAGTGCGTACACTAATTTAATAGAAACCAAACACTAATTTCTTTTTATTTATGAAAAAAGCAAAAACGTAATAATATTGCCCAAAGTCCCGATACGACTTCAAGAGAGTATTTAGGAGATCATTTGAAAGAACGGTTACGTAATTACTAAACCTCAAACAGAAGTCAACCGAAAAACTTACTCATAGTGCCATCAGAAAACACTAAACAAAACTTATGGGTTAAATGAAGTAAGGAATATTCTACATTTTCATACATTAGACCTATGAATTTTAAATTTATTCTGGGTTCTCCTTGGCGGCATCTACAAAGTCATCTAAAACTTTTCGTTATTTTTCTCTTTTTTTAATGAAAAACATTAAAAAGTTTTTGTTTTATAATAAAAAAAAAGACATCGATCTAAAATATAAAATTCTCATGTGACGGTGTTAGTGGTTAAACTCTCCCGATTTTCATAAAGTTTTGTAGGCATATCGGGTAGGTCTGAGAAACGGACAACATTTATTTTTCATATCCCTAAATGTAAAGAGGGCGTGGCAAATCGTTAAAATTGAATATTTAGGTACATAGATGAATAAAATTTGGTGGTTAAGTTCTTAGAGTCGATATCGACAAAATGGGTGTAACAAACTTTCCCCCTTCAAGTAATATCAATAGCTCTTAAACTACTGAACCATTTTTTAACAATTTTTTTTTGATCGAAAGCTTATCAGGTTTAGATGGTTTAATAAAAATTCGGTATAAGAAAAAGTAGGCATGGCAAAAATTTGAAAATTGAATATTTAACGACATAGTGATCGGAGACGAATGCAATTTGGTGGGTAAATTCGTAGAGTCGATATTAACAAACTGACATTTTAAGAGATACCTATTAGTCGGCTATTTAGATGGTTTATAACTACATACTTATGTACATATGTAACATGTATGGCTGTTAGTTTTTGTTTTGGAGCGCTTATAACAACTACAACTTCGTCAGCACTTTATGCAGCCTATTACAATAAATATATAATGTGACCTATTTTGGGCAATAAAAAAAATTAATTTTAGGCGGGCCGAAGACCACCGGGTCAGCTAGTTAAATAAGGAGTGAGCCCGAAAAAAATTGGGCCTACCTTTAAACTTATAACTTTTATCATAATTGAAAAAAAATAAATAGCGTTACATTGTTTTTCTTAGATATCTGTTTCAAAATCCACGTGCTAAATTTCATTGCAATAGCAAAATTAGTTTTTGAAAATGGGCACCCAACAAGAATGTCGTAAAAAAAAGTAATTGAAATTTTCAATAAAAAACTGCGCCGCTTACAAAAAACGATTGCTAGGTTCGCAGGTGTTAACCAAAAAACAGTTTCTAATGTAAGAATAAAACAATATAAGGAGTCTTCGAGTATTGAGAGAAAGCGTGGAAGTGGAAGAAAAAAAGGGATTTGGGGACCAAAACAAAGCAAGTAAAATAATACGTATTTTTCTAAAACACCCTAAAATGTCTGGAAGAAAAGTGACTCAAAAAGTTGGATGCTCTGAGTCCTTTGTCAGAAAAAATTTTATATACAAAAGAATTCAAATATTATTTACTTTAATTGAAATATAAAACGAAAAAAATCCGACACTTAGTTTTATTTCTATAACGAAAAGTGTAAGTCCAGTTTTTTTTTGTGCGCACTCCTTAATTTTATATACAAACTATTGGTTAAAATTCATGAAATTGTCAAATATATTGGAGTACTAAGAATTTTGCTAACCACTGTACGTATTAAAATAATCGTTAGCCAGTTAATAGCTCTATATGTACTATGACAATAAATATATACGATACACTGACAGAAAATAATTAAAAAATAATAAATACTAGTAGCATGACATTCATAATAATGCGGAGGAAATAAGTTATGGAAGAAAAGTGACAGAAAAAAAATTGTTAATTTAGGTCAGTGTCGAT
The DNA here is from genome assembly GCA_014635995.1 of Sarcophaga peregrina. Taxonomy (NCBI): domain Eukaryota; kingdom Metazoa; phylum Arthropoda; class Insecta; order Diptera; family Sarcophagidae; genus Sarcophaga; species Sarcophaga peregrina. The sequence goes on along the minus strand of CM025792.1, from coordinate 23,768,485 downwards.
AGTAAAAAAAAATATTTAAAACATGAATTATTATTGTTTTTATGAACCATTAATAAAAAAAGAAGTGTTAATTTGATTAATTAAAAACTTGTTCATTTTAAAAACCTCGATTTCAAATGGTACTCTAATGTGTTGTCAAAATTTTAAGTTAATGAAAATAAATAGCAATCGCGAGTCAGGTGTTTAATATTATCGATTTAAATTTCGCTTTTCAGCGTACTTATGTACATAAACGTGAACTTTAAATATAGCCTAGCCTGGTGGCTTTAATCAAAGTGTTTTGGTATCCCGCACGTCTCTTAATATATTGCAGTGTGCAGTTTTATTTGTTTGTTTAACGATTTTAATTGTTCTGTTTTTATATTTTTAATTAAAAACAAAAATATTGTACTCTTCATAGAGTCACAACATGCATTCCTTTTTTTCGCTCTCAGCAACCGAATATCTTCGTCGATGCCAGCATTGCCAGTTACTTTTTTGAACTTTTTATTTCTGGGGAAAAACCTTTTTACGCTACTACTTTTTTACACTACTGATATTCATATGGCAATACTGAAAATGTAGCTTCAGTAGTAAAATATGCTCTTACAACACAAAGTATAGTTCCGTTACTTCACAGGACAAACGAGTGCTGTTGTATACATTGAATAAATGAGAAATACACATTTCAGTGCACTCGTAAAATCAAGAGCAACAGATAAGAGTACACTACCTACAGTATTGCATTCGGTGAAGGGTAAGCTAGCAGAATGTCGTGTGCACACCTCTAGTAGTTACCTTGACAAATATTCTTCCAAAAATACAAATCATTTCTCTTTGTTATAAGTGAATCTAATTAGAAAGTAGTAGATCTTACTGTAAAAAAATTTTTTTTTTGGGTGTATAATTGAAACCTGAAGCTCACAATGCAATTTTACACTTATTTTAAAGAACTTTGTTGATGTTCATGTCCTATGTGTGTAAAATAGGGGCTATTGGTGCCGACGTCCGTTTATGAGTATTTTTCTAAAGTTATGAATCTGAATGAGAAGGCTTATGAATCAAACATATTTCTAATGGTATGAGTTTAATGTCAACATTGCGCCCATACTCGTTGCAATGTGTACTTAAAAATCAACGTTGTAGTGAGTTCGAATGAATCAGAGTACTCATGAGTGCTTATGAGTAACGAAAAATACAATTTATTGCTAATCTCTAGTGCGTATGTATTCTATTCTAAAATTAACAATTTAGCCCATAGACAAACATGGCAATATTCGTATCGTGCTTAAGTGAAGAAGACAGCATTCTAAGGTAGGAAAAATTAAATTTATTTTCGTCAAATCGTAAAGTAGGAATCGTATCGTAGTAATGTAGGAATACTCTAATGTAGGAATACTCTAATGAAGGGTAAGCTAGCAGAATGTCTTGTACACACCACAATTATGTTAAAAAAATTGTGTATAATCTGAAAGTGACTTTCGTAAACGCAGGCCACTAGTGATCGTGAGTAGAATGAACTAAGTTCTCCTATAAAGTAGTGCTTATGTGGGTTAGAATTGCACAATTCTCAGCAAGAGGTCAGAATTGTAATGTTGTAATGCATGTTTATACTAAAATAATTTAAAGAAAAATGCCACGAAGTAAATATCCAGTGGAACCAAATAAAAGAAAAAATTAAGGTGCATCTATAACTCAAATAATATGTATTACTAGCCGATTCAAAATTTCGGGCCCCTTGTCTACTGAAAATAGAGATTGACGGCCCTGTAAAATAATCAAATGCGAAGATCACACTACAATTTTTTTGTGCCCACAAGTTTTATGATGTTTTAATAAACTTTCAAATATTAGAACCCGAAACACTCAAATATAAACTGGAAAAGGTCATTTAAAAGCAAACAGAAGAACAAAAATCTTAGCAACAATACCAGAGGAAAACTGTGATTTCGCTAAAGCTTGAAAGACTCATCGCCAAAAGTTCAGCATATAAATCGAGGTAATAAGAAGAGTACAGTAAACCATAGAGGAGGTAATGTAATGGTTTGGAGATGATTTTATGTGTGTGTGGTGAATGAATTGATGATACAATGGACGGCTTTACCTTCATAGACATTTTTCAAAATGCCAAGGAGGAAATACTCTTTAAGTAGCAGTATTAACACAATAAGTCCTTTTGAAAATTGTTAATTAAGCAGCCCAATCGCTAAATTTTAATTTCATAGAACTGTCGTCGCCATAGTCTAGTCCAGTAAGTAGTTTATTTATTTATTTTATATTTTTTTTTTTTATTTTCAAAATACATCACACAATTATCATTAAGTTATTGTCTACGAGTGAGTATACTTTTTCAAACCGGTTAGTAAATTGATTTTAATTATTTTTATCTCTTTTTAACAGTTGTTTACAACAATTGCCATAAAAATTATAACATTTTTCCTACCTTCTAAAATGAAATTGTGTCATTTCAAGCATTACACAGTAATGGACAAAATTAAAGCAGAGATTTCTTGTAATTTTACTTAACAATTCTACATACATGGTCATTACAACCCTTCAGTCAGGATTACAGTATAACTTCTCACACCACTCATGTTGTGTGAGTTAATTTTAGACATAAGTAGCGGGACCTACAGTTTAAAAGTCGACTTCGGAGTCGACAGATTTTTGAGAAACTTTTCATGGCAACTTTATTTACTTCAGAGTTTTTGCCAGAAATCTGTTGAGAGGAAGTCGCCCAAGAAATATTTTTTCAAATTTTGTTTTGTTGGCGATGTCCAACCTGTGGGGCCAACACACAACTTCCTAGACTAACTACCTGCACATCATATGCTGATGGTGATTAATTGATCATGTTTACGTCCATTCCGTCGCCGTAGTCTAGTGGGTAGTGTGTTGGCTTATTAGACAAAAGGCCCGGGTTCGAATCCCAGGTCAGACATCAAAACGAAAAAAATATTTCTTCGGCGACTTCCTCTCAGCAGATTTCTGGCAAAGACTCTGAGAGTAAAAATTTCCATGAAAAGCTTCTCAAAAATCTGTCGTTCGGAGTCGACTTTAAGCTGTAGGTCCCACCACTCATGTATAAAATTAACGCACACAACATAAGTGGTGTGAGAAGTCAGGTCGTAATCCTGACTGAAGGGTTGTAATGTATGTATGTATGTATGTATGTACGTCCATTCCTTCTTAGACCGAATGAAAATCTATATTCCGAATTTTTCTTTGCATTTTGACAGAACTTTAACAACTCCATTCGATTCATTGGTCATTTAACTACCAAGGAAACCTGACAATCCTGATAACTATATACATAGGTATTAAACTATTTCTATTTACACTGAACGCCAAAAGTGAGTAAACACCACTGAAATAATTTATTTTCTTAGGATAGCGTGAAAAGTAAATGAGAATAGTCGAATAAATTTCCAAAAATAAAAACTTTTATTTATTACGTATAAAATAGTTAAAACAAAAACAAACAAAAAATTATTTTTGCCCTACAAGTATATTTTTTATAATAGAAAATTTAAATTTATAGTGGGTGTTGACTCACTTATGGCGCTCAGTATATATCTCTGATCTTATTGTGGAAAAATGTAAAGCCATAATTTAAAAGTACCGTATAACGCCAAATCCTTAATTTTCCGCCTGGTTGAAAGAACAATATTTACATAGACTAACTCGCTTAGAAATTTGTAGAACTTTAGTGAAGATATCACAGAGATCGGAACCAGAGATCAACAATGAATCGTATTTTCACTACTCATAAGCACTCATGAAATTCTGAATATAAGTGAATCAATAATATTGAAATTTTACTATGTACTCTGATTCTTTGGTACTCACTACAACGTTGATTTATAAGTACAGGTTGCTATGAGCATGCGTACAAGCGTTGACATCAAACTCACACCATTCGATATATGTTTGATTCCGAATGTTAGATTCATAACTTTAGAAAAATAGTGATTCGAATCATTCATCAAATTTTAGTCTTAGAAAAAAATAAAAAGACGCATAATCAAAAAAGACAGAGCAAACACTCAATCCTTTAGTGAGTATTTTAGTGTTCGTACGAGTCTCATACTTACATACTTTATCATACTTGTAAATATGGAGTCATGGAGACTCGGAGTCAACAACATCATACAAGTTATTAAGTATGAGTATGATATGCACTTGCAACTTTGAAGAAAAGTAGTGGTTCCATGATATTAAAATAAGTACGATTACGTTTAAGTATTAGAAATTATGAATACTCTTTTTGAATACTCATTGCTGATCTCTGATCGGAATACAATTAGCTTTAAGAAAATATCTTTTACCACTTAAAAATTAAAATTTTTTCTCATTTCTCTAATTTTGTGATTTATTTTGAGTATTACTGTTAAAAGTGAGCGAAAAAAAAAATATGTGCGTCATGTTATCAACACTGAAAATTGTTAAAAATATTGACAAAGTATGGTATGTACGAGTATATTAACGATTCAAAGGCATAAAAATTATTAAATACGGAAGAAAATAATAAATTTATGCACTGACGTAGCATATACAACAAACATATCTATGAATAATAATAACAACAACAATAACTACAACAACGATAATAATTTTAAAAACTAAAATTTTTTTTATAAGAGTAATAATGGTGTGTGGTGTTGGTTTTCTAAAAGAAATTGAAAAAGAAGAAAAAAATTGTATTTAAATACACGTATTGTACACAAAAGTAGAAGACAAATTTAAATAAAAAAAAAAACAAGAAGAAAAGGAAAAAATATGAAAGAAAACACAAATCAAATTGATTGTATTGAATATAACGAAGACGAGACAAAAAAAAAATAAAGGAAAAAGCTTTTCGTGTCAAGAACAATTTACAGTGGCAACAAAAAATAAACGTACAATATTAAGATTTCAAAGAACGATTAATGCTTCGATATAACCTACGATTACTGGTGTCGCTGTAGTCTAGGTCTAGTAGTTAGTATGTTAGCTTATTAGACGTGAGGCCACAGTTCAAATCCTAGGTTTGATATCTCAGACAAAACGAAATATGAAACAATATTTCTGCGGCGGCTTCTCCTAAGCAAATTACTTCCAGAAACTCTGATAGTAAAATAAAATTGCAGTGAAAAGTTCCTAAAAAAAAAATCTGTTGTTGACTTTATACTACGTTCAGATATGCACTTTTATTGTGTCAATACTCGGTTAATTGAGTACAATATTTTGAGTGTTCAGTTATAATAATATACGCAATTCAGCTTACTCAATATTCATTTGACAGCTGGTAAACAACAACATTGTTTTTTTTTTTGCTCGCCAAATTTAGTGTCGTTTGTTAGTTTATTAGTGTTTGTTGGACGTTGTTGACATTTGAGTTGTCAACTATAATCCTGACTGAAGGGTTGAATGACCAAGTTTGGTTAATTGTAATATGCTCACTAAACACACTTCAGTGCTGCATTTCAAGTTTTTCTCAATATTACAAAAATTTGCGTATTTATTGCGGAATAACACAGCCTTGCAAATTTGAACTTTTTGTGTAAATAAGATGGAAGGTGTTTCCGTAAGCATTTTGAACGAAACTGTGTTCAATAACTTTCCATTATGTCAGGCTTTCGACAAAAAAGGCGTTGAAACCCCTAAAAATAGTGTTTTTGGCCATTTTTTTTAAAAATTGTAGGATCCCATATGGCGGTCGAGGTTTATAAAAATTAATCAGATTTACTTGAAAATTGTAACCACCATATTGGATCCGCTATTTTTTTTTTAAATTTGAATGAAGATCCGTAATCAGCGACCCCAAAAACCCTAAAGTAACAATTTTCAAGGACCTCCGAAATATGTTTCTTTTTCTCTTACACCTCTTGACATAAGCCCACCCCCCCTACTTTAAGGACGCATGCACAAATTTAGCTTTGGGCTTATTTTAAAGAGCAAAGATCAATTGTAAATTTCTGACAATAGCGATAGGTTCTAGAACGTCAGTGTTTAGCTCTACAATTTTTTAAAAATTGGAAAAAAATTCTATATTTAGGTGATTTCACCCCTCTTTTTCTTGAAAACCTAACGTAATGGAAGGTTTTTAACAGATTCGTATACAGAACCTGGAGCCATCTTATTTGCAAAACCCATTGCAGGAATGCTGTAATTAATTGAAATTTTATATGAAATAATGAGCTTAATAATGGCGGTTATTGCGATTCTACGCATTATCTGAACACCGTAATTACACTGTAGGTCCCACCAATTATATATAAATGAAACGCATACAACATAAATGGTGTGAGAAACTAGGTCGCAATCCTGAATGAAGTGTTGTAATGAGCAACTATGTATCTCCGTATGTGTGAACAGAAATATTATATGAACAGTTAAGTTATTATTAAAATTAATGATTTGTTGGATTAGGCCAACATTATACATTATTTCTCTGTACGAAGAATTCTAATAAAGACTGTATTTAATGCAATATACAGTAGCAAGAAAAATATGAAACGGTTTTAAGATTTTTATTATTTTGAGTATAAAAAAATCTTTTTAAGCTTGCTTAACTCTTTTCGTATTAGGGTTTAAAGAATAATTGTAACGAGTAATATTTGTAATCTTGTTTACTACAAATCAATCTTTATTGCTTATGAAATTGCATGTGAAATCGATGCTTTTTGATGTAATGATTATTTTTAGCGATTTTGATTTCTGAAAATTAATTTCAATTAATTTCCTTATACAATGTTTCATATGACGGAGGTGTTGATTTTTTTATGGCGGTCACTGTATCATACATATACCATACACATACACTACATATAGAAATTGAAAAGAATAACAAAAAAAAGAAAAAAAAACTAATAATTCAATAAATATGATCTTTTAAATGATCAAAGTCAATGTGTTGCAATAAATTGCTAAAGAATATATTTTCTTCGTATGAAATTTCCAATAAAATTGAGTTTGGTGCCAGAGGTGGGTGGGTAGTGGAGTGAGTGTATGCAAAATGAAATGATAGTGTGGAATAGTAGTACATTGTATAACTAACTTCAAAGAGAAAGGCTAAAGGTTGCATTTGGAATAAAAAGCACTCATTTATAGAAGGAAAACAACAAAAAGAAAATCAAGTTTAAATTGAAAACTAAAGACAGAAAACTGAAAAATATTGTGTAATATTTTTGATTATTTTTCTGTTTCAAGGTATTGTTATAGTTGAATTGTAATTCAAAAAATTATTAATTGTCTAACAAACAAAAAAAAAAAAAAACCAAAAAAATTACATTATTTTTGTTTAAAAACTTTACATATTCAAATTAGAATGATTGCAGCAACAAATGAAAGAAATTTTTGCACACACTTTGACAGCTTTTCCGAACGACAGCAATATAAACGTATGCACGCACGCACGCACGCAAAATATGCGTTAATATTAGATTTTCAATTTAATTTAATTATTTTACGATTATTTTTCTTTATTTTTATTGCAATTATTAAATTTATTAGAAGAGAATTTTGTCACTCGCGCATTTTTTTTAATTTTCTTAATTTTTTCATTCTTTTTTATTTAAAATTTAGTTTCTTTTTGTTGTGTCTTGATAATTTCTTTCTTTTTTTTTTTTTTGTTTCTTTCAAAAAAATATCGTCTTTTGGGTACTTCGCGTGCCGTTCAACTAAAAATCACATTCATTGTGTGGCGCATAAGGTTGAGTTGAACAGTGTTGTATTGTTTGGTATTGAATAGTAGTGTTGAGTACTATTTAGTGTCGCTTAATAATGTTGTTTTTCTTTTTATTATTATTATTATTGTTGTTGTTGTTCGATTGTGTTGGGTAGGTTTGGTTTGGGTTGGTTTAGTTTGGTTGGGTTGAATTTGCCTTTGCCTTCGACAGACAACGATGATTATTTTATGATGGCGGTAATAATGATGATGATTGTTTCCTCAAGAACTTTTTTTGTTTTTGTTTTTGTTTGTTGCTAATGTGTTCGTTTATTGTATAAGAGTGTACACATACATACGTAAGTATTTGTGAATGACTGAGTATGCGAGTGTCTTGTTTTATTTAAAAAGAGCAACAATTTAACGTGTAAATTATTATACACTCTCACTATTTTTCAATATTTATTACCGTTGTTGTTGTTGTTTATCATTATTGTTGACGTTTGCTGTTGTTTTAAGAGAACTTTTCCTTCTATGATTTTGTTCATTGTCGTGGTATTTTGAAAAACAAATACATTTTAACTTTTATATGACGGTATACATATACTAACAACAACAATAATGACAACAATTATTTATTCACAGTTCGAATGGCAACAGCAAGAAAAATTGTTTTTGTGTGAAATTTGCAGTGCATTAAACAAATGACGCGTTGATTTATTCAACTTTTACAACGAAAAACAAAAACAAATATAAGAAATAATTATTATACAAGAATTGTACAAAAATTCTAAATTAAGTGACCATATATTGAAGGTAATAAGAAAAAAAAAACATTTTTTTTAATTAAAATAATTTTTTTATATACACAAAAATTAATTTGTTGTTATGTATGTATGTATACTTTATTCAAACTGTTTCAACCCATTGTGCAAATATTTCCTGCATTTTTTTTTTTTTTTTTTCATTCAATAAAACACTAATTGTTCTTGTCAGGTGTGTGTAATAAAATAAAATTTACGTACGTATGTACATACTACATATTACAATTTGTTTTTATTCCCCTCCCCACACCCCTTTAAAAATTTAAAAATATATTTGTGCAGTGTGAACAATTTAACTCAATGAGTGCATCTGTTTAAGAGATTTAGTAGCAGGTTCGTGATCCCCACTATATTGACGTAATTAATTTAAATCAATATATTGAGCAAATTTGTGTATTCAGGTGAGTGTGTGTACATTTGTGTGTAGGTGAGAACACATTAAGTGCCTGCTATATGATCGACTGTATTTTTATTTATTTTTTCATTAAATATTTAATTTTTTTTTTTTTGATTATTTTAAACATCCGTTTAAATAATGCAACAGCTGTTTTGAATCTCATTTTAGATTGTGTTTATTTGTGGATTTTTTTTTTATTTATTTAAAGATCAAAGATCAAAAATGAAAAGGTAATTATTTTTAATACAATGTACGTGAATCGTTGTTATCGATAGTAATAATCCTGTCAACGCATGACATTGTTTTACTTAAGAGAAAGGCTTAGGACATATGTATTCGATTATGGCACTACAACGCAAATAGTTAACTAGTTTAACTATTTATTGAAAGGAATTTAAACCAATTTAATGCGCTTCAACAATTTGAAAACATATCATGTTTGTATCTTTTAAAAAAACGTTTAAAATATGAGTTCGGTGATTGTAAATACAATAAAAATAAATTGATGTTTAGTTTCATTTAAAATCTTTTTTGTGCGCACTACTTTTTTGTGACACTGTTCACCACTTGACGTATACAGCAATACACTAATACCCCGATTTGCGTCGCCTCGTTCTGCGTCTGCTTCAAAGTTTCGTCTTTTTAAAATTTCTGTAATTTTGAAGTTGCGTCGTTTTTGTTTCAATTTGCCTTGCATATTTCGAAGTTGTGTCGTTAGGGGGATTTCCCGTTTAAATCTAGTGTAAAATCGAAATTGCGTCTTTTTAAAATTTCTGTGACTTCGTAGCAGAGACCTGCGCCGATCGGCTGACAGCCGGCTAAGCCGAGCCGCCGACAAAATTTAAAAGCCGCCGCCGCCGAAAATTTATTCGGCTTGATTCGGCTTAAATTCAGTCGCCGTTTTATGTATGTAAGAAAATTAAAATATATGAAAATATATTTTTAAAATTGTATACAGTAAATTTTAATTATATGTATATAAAATATGATATTTATATTTTTATTTTACTTGACATTATTGAAGTTTTTTCGTTCATTTTGTGATATATTAATAGAAAAATTTTAAATTTTTTGATATGGAAATTTTGAACACCCTTTCTTGTTTTTGGTGAATGTGGTAACACTTTTAACTTTACGTTAAATGTTTTAAAAGACAAAAAATTAAAATGGAGATCCAAAGAACTACAAATTTCAATAATTTAAATGAGTTAAATTCATCTGATTCCGATGACGACCTTGCTATTTTTAATGGTATTGAATACCCAAAACAATAATTAAAACTCCAATTTCAATTAGATTTTAGCCAAATTTTTTTGGAAAAATTTATTTTGAATATTTTTTTCTGATAATTGTTTTGTAAGTGTTATAAAATGCGAAATAATTTCAGGTTTGGAGTTTCTGCGTCGACATCAAACCTCTGTAACCATTTACGTGCTCATGGTAGTGACGTAAAATCAAAAAAATTTTAAAATTCGAATGCCAAAATAAAATTCTTATTGTCAGGAAGTTCTAAAAATGCAGATTCCGAAAAATTTGCTAACGCACGGCTGCTTGTTCAAATGTGCTGCAGAGATCTAAGACCCTTTAACATAGTGGAGCAACCAGGCATCGCAGCAGATCAGTGTTGCCACCTTAAGTGTAATTACACATATTGTGTGTAAATTTTGATTCTGCGTGTAGCATGTGTGTAATTAGCTTCGTATGTAATTTTACTTTTTGTTCTAATTTTTTCTTTAGTCGCTAATTTTGAATAATCGATTTGCTAACAATGATTATTTAGTAACTGCAATTTTTGACAAAACCTTTGAGAGTAAATTAAATTTCCATGTAAAGATTCTCAAAAATCTATCATTTGGAGTCAATTTTAAAACTGTAGGCCCTCACTCACACACTCATATATAAAATTAACGCACACACACCAGTGGTGTGAGAAGCTAGGTCGTAATCCTGACTGAAAAGTTGAAATGACCTATTATGTGAGGCTAATGTTTCATACATGGATTTACAGGTTTTTTTTTGTTCTTTAAATAAATGTTGGAAATGTTGTATGCATATTATTTAAATAAATAAAAGCGCCGCCGAAACTTTACCATATTTCGGCTGACAGCCGGCTTAAAGCCGCCGCCGAACCTTTTCAACTTTAGCCGCCGCCGCCGACAAATTTGCTCGGCGCAGGTCTCTGCTTCGTAGTTGCGTCGTTTTTGTTTCAGTTTACGTCGTTAATATGAAAATGTTTGTACAAAGCTAAAACAGAAAAAGGGGATTTCCTGGTGGTTGCAAGTTGTAGGTCGTTAATAAATTAAATATTTTTTATTGAAAAATCTAATTTTTCAGCCAAAATTATGAATCTCGGAAACAATTAAATGAAAATCAATACAAATGTATGGAAAATCGTGCTTTGTTTTGCGTCGTTTCGGTTTGGGTCGCGTTTCTTCAGGCCCTATTAGCAACGCAAACCGCGATATTAGTGTAATTTAGTTCTTCGTTATTCTTCTTTGCTTACGCCCTTTGCGTAAGCAACAACTTTTGTTCGTTAGATATGTATAGCGGAAATCTTCACACTACAACTGTTCTCTTCACATGCAACGCATCTTCACACAAGACTGACTGAATTCTTACTATTACTTGCCTGCTTTGTCTTGCTTTTTTATATGACCACGTAAACAGTGTGATGAATTGTCTTGAAGTCGAATGTGAAACTCGGATTTAACCGTACAAAAAAGACTAATTCGTACCGCGTTATATAGACTCCCACTATAAGAATCTCGAAATTCCTACAAATCACATTATTCGTACCGCGTTATAGGGAGACAAAGACAAGATAAATTATTTTTATTGAATTATAGAGTTCGTATAAGGATTGATGAGAAAATTAAATAAAAACTTAACGAAAAAACTATTTTCCAACAATAATAAGAAAAATTTTTGTAAAATGTTTGTAATTTTTCAGCATTCATCCTCACTGTATGAGTTGGAGAAAAATTTTTCGAATGAAATGGCCACCAACAAAGAGCTCTGAGATGACTGAAATCGATGTCGTAGGCGACTTATGAGATAAGCTGACATTTTTGTATAAAAATGTCGTTTATGTATTAACACTGATATACACCCTCTTACATAATCTAGTTACTAGAGCCAATCATAGTCTATGCGGAAGGAACTTATGGCATGCTGTTGAACGGAAACCTCTCTGCCAGAGTACCTCGCTAAAGATAGGCTAATCACAATTTCAGCTCCGCTTCCTAAGAGTACTGCGTTATAGGAGGATTGATTGTATTTGTATGTGGGGAGTGAAGAGAAATTCTTAATGAATTTTGTCGTCGTTATTGTTTTGAAACCACTTCCAAGTTCAATAATAAACGAAAAATAGAAGGAAAAAAAAAATAAAGCGAATGAAGGAAAAATAAACAATTAATAACTTATGAATTGCAACAACTAAACCATAAGGTAGTATGAACGCTATTTATTATTATAAGAAATTAATTAAACAAAAAAAATATCTGTCCGTCTGTCTGCCCACACTGACGTATTGCGAATGTTCACAGACGTAATGTATTAAATGCAATTTTCCTATTTTTTTATTTTTAATTTTCGTTTTCAATGTGTAAATAAATTATAAAGATTTATAGGCGATAAATTTAATAATTAAATATGAAAAACATTTATTTCACCATTCATGATATCACTACTATTGTAAACGATATACAAGCAGATATACAGTGGACGGCAAAAGTCTTAGCATGGCAGTATGATTTTAGCAATTTTCAGGAAATTTTAGCAAAAAGTTTGTATAAAAAATTAAGTTTTTTTTTTTTATTTTATTAATTTATTTCTGTTTTATTGTAGAACAAAAACTTTTTAATGTTTTTCACAAAACAAAAGAAAAATAAGGAAAAGGGGATGCCAATCGGGAAATCCCGAATACCGGGATTTTTAAAAACTTGTCCCGGGATTTTTCGGGATTGTGAATTCATATGTATTTTGATCCTACAAAAGGTCCTGAAAAACAAATTCTATATCACTTGACTTCGATAATAGCACCTCAGATGAGGGAAACCCTCCTACCAGTGATAAAAAATTATTTGATGGCATCTAAGAATTCAAAAGTCCTATAAAGCGAATTAAAAAGGTAACTGATTTAGATACTCAACTGTCCAAAGAAATAGATTTATTTACATCAGGAGGTAGTAGAGGTGAATATTTACAAGCTGCATACAGGTATCTTGGAACTATTTTACCGATAAATGTTGACAACAAAATTCGTTCAAGCCTATCAGATCACATGCTAAATCCTTTAATCTTTTTTTGGAATCCAAATAATTTTCTTAAAACTAATGCATTTGCATTAGACGCTTTTTTTGTTACATTTTGCCTTGCTGTTTTTATATTTAATTTTTAATGATATATAATTCTGATGTACATAATTGGAATACAAATGATTTTCTTAACGAAATACTTTTATTATTAAGAAAGAGAAAATCGCGATTTTTCCTGTGATTTTTCGGGATTTTTGGATCCCGAATTATCACAAAATATCCTGGGATTTCGGGATCGGGATTTACAAAATCCCGAATCCCGAGATTTTTAAAAATCAATCCCGTTTGGCATCCCTAGTATCTACACCAAGGAGAACCAAAGACCTTGTATTTAGTAAAATATCGAATATCCCTTAAGGTCAAGCACTCCATGTTTCGCTTGACTTTTGTTTAAAGTTTAGCAATTACGCAACCCTTCTTTTAAACGATCTCCTAAATACTTTCTTGAAGTCACATAGGGATTTAAGCCTTTTGGGACTATTGGAGTACTAAGACTTTTGCTGTCCACTGTATTTGCGTGCATTTTCTTCGAAATAATTATTAAATGAAATCAATTATTCGTAACATATCATCATTTTTGATTAATTTACAAGTAATTATTATTATTTTTTTTTAATAATTAACGCTTTATAATGTGCTAAGACGATGTATAGTATTTAATGATTTTGCAAAATAATTGACTGGCGGCGTCAACCTTGGCGTTTCTAACCATAATCTATGCAAAATTGATGAGTTGGCTGTCAAATACCAACCAAAGATTGATTACCATTCATTAACATTTGCTATCTTAAGAATGAATGTATGCAAATTAATTAAGTTAGATAACTTTTGTTTTTGTTTTCTTTTGAATTAAATTTAATTCAATTTAATTTTTACACAAAGAAATAATTGTTGTATTTCAGTTTAGGATATTCACTCAATGAAACGAATTTGCAAGCATTTTGTGGGCCTAATTTGCCATTACATACGTACAGTGGACAGCAAAAGTCTTAGTACACCCAATATATTTAGAAGAAGAAAAATTGCTCCCAAAGGCTTAATACTCTTTCTTGCACAAAGTCTCGATATGATTTCAAGAAAGTATTTAGGAGATCATTTGAAAAAACGGTTAAATAATGACTAAACTTCAAACAAAAATCAACCGAAAAACACAGGGTGGCACCAGAAAACTTTAAACAAAACTTGTACATTCGATTTCAAATGGGTAAATGGGATTGGGATAACATTTTCATATATTAGGCGTTTGAATTTTAAATTTACTTAGGATTCTTCTGGAATCACCTCAAACTTTTCCTTACTTTTCTTTTGTTTTATGAAAAACATTAACAAAATTTTTTGTTTTATAATAAAACAGAAATAAATTAATACAATAAATATAAAAAAAAAACTTAATTTATTATACAACCTTTTGGTTAAAATTCATGAAATTGCTAAAATATCTTTACCATGCTAAGACTTTTGCTGTTCACTGTACATACAAATTTATGGCAATAAAAATAGAATTATAAAATTGAAAATTTTTAAAAATTAATTTTATCTCCAGACAGCTAAACAATTATAATTTACATACATATTTACATATTCATTATTAAACCATTAGTCTCGGCTCAAAAACTTTTCCATTTTTTTTTTTGGTTCTATTAACACAATCTAAACAAGCGGTATGATTTTAAATACAGAAATTAATGTTCATTTTGGCATAAAGATGTTCAAAGAGTGGTTTTAGCCAAATTTTATTATAATTTTACGTACGTTGAAAGCATAAGTTTAAAGTCTTAAAAATAAAGTTCATTGTAACGAAAGATAGGAGGAGAAAAAAAAGAAAAATTGAAAAATAGATGACAATAATGTTCAACACCTTAGAGAACAAGATAATTGTAACAAAACAAACAAAACAGTTTTGTTGCAATAAATTACTGTTATTATGTCTAATCATATACATTTCACCTTTTAGTCATGAGTTGGAACAGCAGCCAAGTCAAATGGCAACATCACCATCACCCGAAGACTCAATGATAGTAAAGGTAATAACAACAGTTTGACATACATTTTCTTAACTACTCTCTAAACTTCTACTCTCTCTCTCTCATTATTCAGCGTGACTTTGACTTAATTTTTGAAAGTTTCACTTGTTTGCTCAATGACAATTGGTTGGCTGACAAGAAATTGAAATCGTCGTCGCCGTCGCATTTAACTTCAGATCGTAAGCAAAATATGGAAAAGCTTTCGTGTAGTCTAACGAAAAATTCTAAACGCCGTTACTTACAAATGGAAATGTCTTTCAAACGTCAAATCAATCAATATATTTTTAATATTTTAATCGTTTTACAACGTCCCCGCCACTTGATGCAATCACAATTTGTTTTACTAAATCTAACATCTTTAAATGGTTGCGATATATTGGCCGCAAAGAGTCAAGTAACTTTGCTGCGTTGGATACGTTCGGCACTACAGCACTATAGTAATTTTCCACGTAAATGTCCTTTTCAGGCACATAATCTGTACTACATTAGGAATTTTAAATGGGACATGGAACAGATGCCTTCGTTTTACGTGGAGGCCCCCATTTTAGTGGAATTCTCGTATATTTTCGATAATGCCACCAAAGTTCGTGGTATAATAGAAGCTAAATTGGAATTGAAATCAAATAAAAAATTTGCCGTTTCTTAGCTTTTAATTATAAAATTAAAGTAATTCCATATACCTTATATCTGGCTAGAAAAATATTATTTATTTACATGGTAAATCTACTTTCTTTAGTAGTAGTTTTTAGTACATTGGATATCAATAATAAAATATGTTTGTGTGAAGATAAGTTCGAATTTAAAAATCCAAGATGCAATCCATAAATTCTAGCAGCGCCACATTTAACGTTATACTTTATTCAGACATGCACTTTTATTAAATCAATATTCGGCTTATTGAGAACAATATTTTTAGTGTTCAGACATATAATATACGAAAATTTGTTTGACAGCTGGGAAACAAAACAGCTGATTACTATAACAAAATTGCTTTTAATTTAATCGCGAAAATTAGAGCCAAAAATATTTTTGAGAAAAAATGGAAAATAATTTAACATTGGAAAAAGTAACGCCGAGCTGTTGGGGTTAATAGGGACTACATGTGACTCCAAAGTGATTTTCCTCAGAAGGGTGAGAAATAAAAATTTGATAATTTTGGGCAGCTTGCAGAAAAGGAAGTTTTTGCTTATTTGTTTGGCACTATCGTTGTTTACATTTGAGTTGTCTAATATAAATAGAAAGTGTTCGGAAAAATGTAATATGCTCACTGACCGTACTTATGACAGTGTTGTATTTAAAGTTTTAATCAATATTATAACAATTTATGAATTTATTAACCAATAATTAATTGAAATTTTATATGAAATATTAACCTCAATAATGCCGTTTATTGCCATTTTCTCAATATAAGTGCATGTCTGAACAAACAGAACAAAATTTGTTCTTAACAGAGCACTATTAACTGTTTAACAGTATAAATCTGAACAAGGCCCCTTGTTTGGGTACTAATTATAGGCTATGGGCTAGGACCATGAGTACCACGTCATACTCAAAGGAATGTTCCAAGACCTGTTAATACAATCAGCAATATAGTCACATATAAAGTGAATGTGAAAGTGAGTGTAAAAATTGTCTTTGAAAATATAAATTTTTTTATTGAAAATTCTCTAGAAGCTCAGTGGCCATTTTGAATGATTTAAGAAATAGAGCACCTTACAGACTACATGCAAATGGCACTTAAGAGAGTGCTATTTCCAACCCTGGTAGTGTGATAGCTGGAACAATTTTGAGAGTCGAGAGTTTGAATGTTGATAAAATTGAGTTTTGGCCGAAAATGTATGAAAATTCTCTTTGAATATCAGCGGCCATTTTGGAAAATATAAGAAATGGTACACCATACAGACTATATGCAAATGATAGTCCAGAGGGTCCTCTTTGTAACAGTGAACTAATTGAACACTTTTGTTCACTAATATAAATTATCATTATGAGAATTATATTTTACGTCAATAGCCTACAATAATTGCAAAGTAGTAGAATAATCCACTATTTCCAAAGAATGTAAAAAAAATATATACAAACAACAGTGAAACCAAGAGAGTTCTCGAGAAGGCGAAGCCACAAACATTCTACTTCAAGAACATTCATCATTCAAAGCAGGCACTCAATAATAATATCAATTCAGTCAGAGTTATGTAAAGATGCATTCCGTGTGAAGAAAACAGTCGTGGTTAGAAGATCTCTGCTATATAGGTCTAACAAACAAGTGTTGTTGTTTACACAAAAGATGTAAGCAAAGAAGAACAACACATAAGCAAATTATTGTTGTATACAACAAGTTGGATACAGTGACAAATAAAAATTCTGCGAACAATAAAGAATTTATTTGAAACTAAACACAAATTTATTTTTATTTTGTTTGCAAACACAGAACTCATATTTTAAACGTTTTTAAAAAGGGCAAAAAACGTAACGATATAAAGCAAATA
Source organism: Sarcophaga peregrina (assembly GCA_014635995.1). NCBI lineage: Eukaryota > Metazoa > Arthropoda > Insecta > Diptera > Sarcophagidae > Sarcophaga > Sarcophaga peregrina. Next base: position 23,750,808 of record CM025792.1, on the reverse strand, counting down.
GTTGACATTTAGTTTACTTCACAGTTGAAGTCGATGTAGTCTAGTAGGTAGTCTGTTGACTTATTAGACGTAAATGGTGAGAGAAGCTATGGATTATGTATGGATGTGTTTTAACACACTTGAATTTAACTTTTCTTATTCACATTTTTTTAATCCGCATAGAAGAAAGTATTGTGAGCTCACATAGCGCGTATTGAATGCTGTCATCAGAGATTCCGCGGCGTATATTTTCCTTTTTCTAACCAACTGGTTGCAATGAAAATTTTCATTTATTCTGTCTCTAAGGGAAAACGAAAATGGATAGGGTGAGGCAACCTTTTAAATTTACTTAAAGCCGAAGAAAAAATGTTGATATTATGGGAAAATGTTTTACTCCAGAATTCCATATGCTTACTTGAAGAATCAAATAAATAAAGACAAAATTAATCACAGAATTACAGGAAGAAAAAAGTGTAGCTTATTAGTGTCGCATTAGAACTATCGTAGTCTTTGGAAACCCAAAATAAATTGGTTTCTTACGGCAAACTTGCAAATATTTAATTTTTTTAATTGCAAGAACCTGTTATCAATTGGGGGTACTTATAATATGTTATGAGTCTTTTAATTTCATTGTAATACATTCAGTGCCCCTGATAATAACACCATAATGTGGCTTTAAGCTGGTTAACGAAATCGGTAAAAAGAAGTGCTTCGCATAGCACTTAGGTTGTGAGTATTAATTTTAACATACAGTTTAAGATCGATTCCGAACTACAGATTTTTGAGAAACTTTGTCAAGACACTTTTTATTTCGTATTGTTTCGTATTTCGTTGTGTTAAAGATGTGTGACCCGGGGTTTGAAACGCGGCCTCATGTCTAATAAGCCAATGTGCAATGTTCTTCCGTCAAACTTTTCTAATATAGACGGTCATGAAAGCACGACAAGACAAAAGAAACCTTCATTAACTGAATTATACTACATTACAGTTTTATGAAGTAATTTTAAATATAAAAATTATTTGATGAGTGTGTTCTTTTGCTGTTTTTTTTTTTTTTTTTGTATTTCTTTGGCATTATAATCGTATGACTTGTTTACTTCAGCCATGACTCATAGCCACTTTTTCCCATATAGTACGTGCTATTTATTATTTTCTTTGTTTTTTTCTTTTATTTGCACAAAAAAGTCCATAATTTTTTTTTTTATTTAATTCTTTAAGTATTTATAAACAAATTTTCGTTTATTTTTATATCAACGTTATTTTCTTTTTTGTTTTGCATTCAATTTTGCATACTAAGTTGGAAATTTGAAAATGAAAAAATGGCAACTAAAATATCGTTAAAAAAAATCTATCTTTACCGAGTCTTTTCTCAGATTTTGGGAAAATATGATTCATTTTTTTTAGTTCTTTAGTTGGCGCTCCTCTCTGCTTTTTAATTCTTAATAAATTCGTTGCGGCTATTCATCAGTTTTCTTGGTTTCAATAACACGGAATATATGTTGAGTTATCAGGTTTTACAAGAATTGCAAGAAACTGAAAAACACCAAACTTTTCAAAAGACTTGAAAAGTCATGGGTTTCTTCGAAAAATGCAAAACAAAACATTAAATTTTTTTTGTTTCAAAGTAAAACAAACAACAAAAAAAAAATATCTTAAATATGAGAATTTTGTCATTAATTTCCCACTAATTGTCTAAATGGCTGAAGTTACATTACAAATTTATACAGTAAACGGCACTTTTATTGCCGATAATATTATTATACGCTATTTAGTTGTAACGAATTGCCTCTGCCTATGAATATACACATACACTGATGTCGAAAATAATTAGGACACCATTGTAGCACTTTAAGATATGATGAGAAAATAAGTTAAATGAGAAAACTAGTGATTAAGATTTTAAAATATTTATTAAATTAAACTTCAACTTCGTCATATAGAAAAAAAAAACAAAATCCATGTTAAAAAATGAAAAACAGATTTATAATAATAGCTTGAAAACAGTGGAGAGCAGAAGTGAGTACATGTTGAGATACTACTTTAATTTAATTTCTATTAAAAAAATTATTTTTAATTGCATAAAATTCAAAATTAAACACTTTGAATTCAGAATAAAGCTTTCCCAAAGCCAAAATTACTTGTATGTACTCAGTTTTGCACCCATGATTAATTATCATCATCATTTCCAAAAGAAAACCGATTTTATAAAGATTTTTACAAATCTGTTTGCCGAAAAACAAAAGTCATTAATGAAAAACAGATTTCAACTAATCTCATTTCAAACGCGGTTCTGAAGCGGTTAATATATACTTAATATCTCATTGTTATTTAATATTGTTAGACACCGTGTAGGTATACGGTCCACTTGATTTTGCAATAATGAATGCAAGATATCATACAACCCAACCACAGATCAACAATGAATCATTTTTTTGCTACTCATGAGTACTTACGAAATTTTGAATACAAGTGAGCCAACAATATTTAAATTCAACTATGTACTCTGATTCGTTTGTATTCACTACAACGCTATTTATAAGCACAGGTTGCAGTGACTATGCGTACAACGTTGACATCAAACTCATACCATTCAAAATATGTTTGATTCATAAGCCTACTCATTTATATTCATAACTTTAGAAAAATACTTATAAATGATTCGAGTGACTGGAATCTTTCATCAAAAATTAACAGTCTTGTGTAGTTTTTATTGTGTTTACAAAAAAAGAAACGAGACATATAAGCACAACCTTTTAGTGAGTATTTTAGTGTCCGTAAGCATCTCGTACTTATTATGTGCTTCGTGGTGTAGATGTACCATGATATAAGGTATAATAAGTATGAATGCGTTATAAGTATCTGAAATTATAAGTATGATTCGATAATGCTCATCTTTTTGAATACCCATTGCTGATATCTGCATCCAGCCTGAATTAATTTCCAAAGCCTATCGCAATTTCCTCTGTGTGCTGTTCTTACTATATTCCACAAATTCTTGATCGGATTTGAGTCTGAAAACAGTGTGAACTAGTCCAATACAATGATTTAATAGCTTACGAATCATTCCTTACTTAATGCACTTTACCTACTTGGAGAAATTATTCTGCTGGAACATATGTATGTATATTGTTGCTTTCCAAATGTCTAGTTTACAATATACAGTGAGCGTCAAAAGAAAGTGTACATAAAAAAAACTATACATTATTAAATTATCGTTATTTGTATTTTAAAATTGTTATATTGCCAGTTTTTAAATTTGAAACAAAAAAAATTACTAAATATTTCAAAATATAAAATTTTTTCGGGCACTCTCCTTAAGTGGTGAGTTAGAATTTTATCTTTTGACGCTCTCTGTATGTATGTTAGGGAACTATATCCTAATATCCTGATATCCTTAACTCAATGTACCATAATCTTATCGATCATAAGTCTAGGCAATGCAGATATTTCACTAAAGAATTTAATCTGCAAACACGAGAGTTTTCCAGCCAAATATCAAAAATTTTTGATATTCGTCCGGTTAGGCTTGCAAACACAAATTTCAACCTCTTACACGAAATTGATGGTTTACAATTAGGTCGTGTTTGCAAGCGAACTAAGCTAGTATAATACCCGCTTAAGAGTTTCAAACAACAATGGGGTGTTAACAAAACATTAACCAATCTTGAGACCCATTAGAACTGGGTGCTCATCTATTATTAGATATCTGCTGTTGTTAAATTTAATGAAACTTTTAAAGCGAAAACAATAATTGAATAATATTATGTTCAGACATACACTTATATTGCGTAAATCGCAATAAACGGAATTATTGAGCTCAATATTTATATAAAGGATTCAATTAATAATTGCACAATAAATACGTAAATTGTTATAATATTGAGTAAAACTTAAAATACAACACTGTCATAAGTACGTTCAGTAAGCATATTACAATTTATCGAACACTTTCTCTTGATATTTGACAACTCAAATGTCAACAAGAACCGAAAAACAAACAAAAATCAAAACATAAAAAAGAAAACAAAACAGAAACAATGTTGTTGAAACAATTAGTTATTTTGTTTACCAGCTGTCAAATGAATATTGTACAAGCAGCTAAACCAGATATATTATTATGTCTGAACACTTAAAATATTGTGCACAATTAACGAAATATTGACTCGATAAAAGTGTATGTTTGAACATAGACGTTAATGAAATTTGTTTTAGTGAATATAGAAAATGACAATAAGTGTTGTTAATCTGAACACTTAAAATATTGTACTCAATTAATGGAATATTGAGTCGATAAAAGTGCATTGTTGAACATAGTATAAGACCTTAATGAAATGTGTTTTAGTGAATATATAAAATGACAATAAGGACAGTTAATTATCAGATATTTTCTTCTTTTACAAAGTTTCTTATCAAATCTCTATCCGTTACATTGGTGTTGTCATAATTTTTCATATCAGTATGATTACAGCATTATTGATATATGATTGTAACTGCTTATAATACGGCTTTAGAAGTTTTAATAATCAATACTAAATATACAATAGATGTGACTTACAACTTTATTATTTTTTATTGTTGTGTTTTCAAAAAGCCAAAAATCCATGGTACTTACCTAAAAAGAAAAGAAAAAAAGTTGAAAAGTTAAAAATAATTGATAAACAAAGGTCTATACAATATAATAAAATCCAATACAATTTATTTATAATAATCATTGACATTAGATTACTTATCGCCAGATACTTAAAATTATCATACATTGAACTCTTATCAGAAAACTCTTACGGAAGATTAAATTTAGGAAACCGCATTTGTTCAATTATTTTCCAAACGTATTCAATGTCTAAAGGCTTGTTCAAATAGCGACTTCTCCAAACTCCGAATGGATTTCTGGCAAAATGTCTGAGAGTAAAAAAAAACCAGCCAGTTCGGAGTCGACTTGAAACTGTAGATTCTGCCACTTATGTATAAAATTAACACACACAACTTAAGTGATTTGAGAAACTATGTCATTAATCCGGACTGAAGGGTTGTTATGACCAATTACAGTCAAACCCAGTTATAACGAACTCCTTGGAACCAGAAAAAATAGTTCGTAATAAATAGAGGTTTGCACAAGACATTCTACTAGCTTACCCTTCACCGACTGCAATACTGTAGTGTACTCTTTTCTGTTGACCTTGATTGTACGAGTGCACTGAAATGTGTTTTTCTCATTTATTCAATATATACAACAGCACTCGTTTGCCTGTGAAGTAACGGAACTATGCTTTTGCATATTAAGCATATTTTACTACTGAAGCTACATTTTCAGTATTGCCATATGAATATCAGTAGTGTAAAAAAAAGTAGTAGTTTAAAAAAGTTTTTCCCAAAAATAAAAAGTTTAAATGGCAATGCTGGCGAGCAAACAACGAGCAAAACATTCAGGACTTTCTTATTCTTTGTCGGAGGAGGTTAAGATTTTAAGTGAGCGGGTGATTTAAATGTAATAATTTAAAAATAATTTTGCAGTGGCAAAACAAAAAATAAAAAAAAAATTATTTTGAAAAATAAAAATAAAATTATGTTAAAAAACAAAAACATTATAATATACATCCTTTGCTTTCGCCATAAACTCAAAAAAGAATTATTCCCAGAAATAATAAGTTTAAAAAAGTTACTGGTAATGCTGGCGTCATTCAAATATTGATGAACAATTTCTTAATGAAATATAAGAAAAGATTAATAATTACAAAAATAGACTGTTTGTTTTTGGTTTTATTGAATGTATGTGCGAATTTCAAAAAAAAAAAAAAAAAACTGCGACCCGTATTTAATTAAATCAACTAAAGGTCAAAATATGTGAATTTGGCATTTTTATTACAAACACCCCCGAACAAAAAATTCAAAAACCGTGATTTTTTGCAGAATATCTTTAAAAAAAGGACATGGATCATCGTGCTTGTATACTCTGTTGGACGCGCCTTAAAAAACCTTTCTTATGATATAGATATTGTTTATGTTGATAAGGAAACAGATGCTCAAATTAATAAAACATTCAAAAATAGACCCAAATTTGATACCCAATTGCCCTATTTACAACGAAGGGGTGCCACCCCATTGCATTTTTTTCAAAACGCGAACTTGTGCGAATTTCAAAATGGTCCAGCTCACGAGAGGTCAAAGCTGGAGCAGAAATATTTTAAAAATGTTGTCTTAAAAAATTCCAAGGTTCATTTTTAGGAGGGTACATCGAGCCCTTTTTTATGGTGAGTCGCTCTAATGTTTATGATCGAACTTGTGTTTCATGCAGTTTATCATATTTCCACATTAACAAGAAATTTTGCTAAGGTAGAGTATGGGAAATTGATGCTTGAGATTGTTGGTTTTTTTTTATTTAAAAAATTTAATTTTTTTTTTCTTTTTGTAAATTCTCACAAATTATTTCAATTTTATAAAATTCGTGAACTAGTTCGATTTTTATAGCGTCTAAATTGAAAAAAAATCTGCAAATTGATTAACAAACGCCATTATTTTCCGTTTTTTTTTTTTTTTTGGGGATATTTTAAACGGTCAATGATTTGCATTAAACCACAAAGAGAACTACGTTTGGTTAACGCTTTAATACTTGCTTGCTTGCACACTCGTTGGGTTCGTTGATTGACTGAATGACGACCGAGTGACTGACTGGTTGGCTATTTGAGTCAGATGTTGTACAGGTTTCTTGCAAACAATTCTTTATTCAAGGCATTTGTTTATATGGATTTGTGTGTTTATTTATAATGCCTTTAATAAAACATTGAAAATAAAAATAAAAAAAAAAACTAAAAATTAAATACAACATACGACCGTAAAAATAAAAGAAAAACATTTTAAAAGGGGAAAATAAAACAAAACAACAAAAATAAAATCGTATATTGAAATTTATATTACACGAATAGGTAAATACCGGTGGGTTACTAGTGTGCCAGTAAAAATTCATTTGATTTTGTATGCCTTATATGTACAGTATAGGGATAAAATTGCGCACGATATTTTTAATATTTAGAATTTTGTTTTTTTCCAAGTTAATTTTAATTTTTCATACAAAATTAAACCAATTTTATCTAAAACCTGAAAAACAAAAATAAAAAAGTCACAACGTAGAAACACTACCAGAAATGCTTAAAAGAGAATAATTTTGACCACATTTGGAAAAGTTAATTTTGGTGGATGTTTGTATTTGGTATGTCCACTCCTTCTTTATTCTTTTTGACACACTTTTTAAAAAATTCGTCAGCATATTCGAATTAATATTTTCTTTCCCAACACACTCTCTAAATTCAAGTTGGGGGCGGTCTTTTTAAGGCATAAATTCTTCCCTTTAATATAAGCCAGAGATCAGCAATGAGTACTCAAAAAGATAAGTAGAATCGAATCAAACTCATAATTTTTGATACTTATACACTTTCTTGCATACATAATTGGTCATAAAAACCCTTCAGTCAGGATTATTGACCTAGTTTCTCACACCACTTATGTTGTGTGTATTAATTTTATACATAAGTGTAAGTTATGAGTTATGAGAATCTTTTCATGGCAATTTTATTTACTCTCAGAGTTTTTGCCAGACATATGCTGAGAAGAAATCGCCGGAAAAATACTTTTTGTATTTTATTTTGATGTCCTGTCCTGGGACTCGAATCCTGGCTTTACGTCTAATAAGCTAGCACACTACCTACTAGGCCACGGCGACTTCTATACTCTTTTGTACTTATTTTAATATCATGGAACCTCTACCCATATTCAAAATTTGAACTACTCTTCATAATAATACTTAACAACACGTATGATGTTGTTGATGTCGACTCTTCATCACTCAAAATTTACAAGTATCAGAAAATAATTATGATTCGCTTAGGAACACTAAAATACTCACTAAAAGGTTGTGTGTTTGGCCTGCTTTTTTTTTGTAAATGCAACAACAACTAAGATTGTAAACTTTAAGTCACGCAAACATATCTGAAAATGGTATGAGTTTGAAGCCAACATTGTACTCATACTCATTGCAACCTGAACTTATAAATCAACGTTGTAGTGAGTACCAAAGAATCAGAGTATATAGTTTAATTTCAATATTGTTGACTAACTTATATTCAAAATTTCATGAGTGCTTATGAGTAGCGAAAAAACGATTCATTGCTGATCTCTGTTATGAACCAATGGTGTTCTACAAATCAATTTTTGATTACTTTTGCTGTGTGTTTAGGATTGTTGTCTTGCCTCTTTCTATACCGGAAATGTCTTAACTTGGACCTCTTACACTGTGTTACAACATTTAATCTTCTACTACAAAAATATTCGTCAATGTTCGTCTACTGCAAGAATGTCCGTCAGACTGTTTAGATGGGCATATAAAATGACAAGACAAAGAAGGCAACGAGTAGTAATAAATTAGTCAGTATAAAGTAAAAAGTTGTTTCATGTGAAGAAAACAGTTGCGGTTTGAAAATCGCCAAAGCAAAGATCTACCGAGCAGTTGTTAGTGTTTATGCGGACAGAAGTGTAAAGAAGAATTGCGAACTATACAAATTGTTGTTGTATCATCAAGTTGTGAACAGTGGCACACAAAATAGTTCGAATAATAAAGAATTGACTTACAAATAAACACAAATTTATTTTTATTTCGTTTGCAATCAACGAACTCATGTTTAAAAGTGTTTAAAAAGGTAAAAACGTAACAATATTGATGTATGTATGTATTCTTTTATATAATGTCGTGAATAATTCTGTCTCTAACTGTATATACCAACACACATACATATACGTACATATATAAATAATTGTTTTCGCTTGACAAATTGACCTTGACTTTCAGCACCACACAAAACAAAACAGACCACAGTGAACCCCAAAGTATTTTGTACAAATAAAGCGCAGAAAGAAGCGCTGAATGAGTGGAATAAATTGGTGTGCTTGCGGTTCGCTAGCTGGTGGTGGTGTTTTATTATTTTTATTTGTAAAATTATTTATTAAATGCCAGTTTTTATATCTTTTGTTCGCTTTTTTCTTTTTTTTTTTTTTGACTGGTATAATACGGTCATTTACCATAATTGTAGAGAATTTTTAAATAGTTCAGTGACTTGCCCATATAACATATGCTTAAAATCTCAGCGATAAAAATCGAAAAGAACAATTATTTGGCTAATTAAACAAGGTCGTAAATATTATACATTGTCAGCTTTTATTTCTTTATCGGTTGTACCTTTTGTTTAACATTTTATTTTTTTTTTTTTAATTCTAAATGTAGTTCGTTTTTTATTAAACAAAAACTCATTTTCAAGTCATTATCATAAAAAAAACAGAAAAAAAATAATTCCTTTGATTAGAATTGACATTAGAGACTCAGCCATTCTGTATAACGGCTTGTTCTAGTACTTGAACACAAAATTTAACTTGATTTAACGCCCTGGCCTGTACGTTATTGCCATGTAGGAAGTTGACTGAGTTTGAATTGGCTTACAGAGAAGTTAACTCGTGAAGTGGTTAGACAGGCGACTGCATTAAAACGTCGCGTCGTATTTCTGTGTTAATAAAGAAAACACAAAAAAAAAAACAAAACGCTTCCGGTATTAAAGAAAATAAATAAATCTCTGCCTGTGTGTTAAAGATAAATTGTGTACACAACTAATGATAAGACACTTGAAATTTCCCTTTATTCCCAAGCATTTCTTTTTATCTCAAGATCAAGAAATCCTGTAGACGACCGACGACAACAGAGACGCAATAATTTTATTTGTGTTGGAAATAAACACGACGACCAGACCATGTTGTTATAGATTGTTGGTGTCAATGTGGTTTAATGGTAAAATGTTACAACTACGTTTTGTTTGCTTTCGACTCTCTTTCGCTCTTGCTCTCTCTCTCTTCCTCTCTCTTTCTCTATCTTTCTATCAAGAAAATGGTTTTGTAAACAACAATATCTATTACAACAGCTTGTTGGGTTGTGTTGAACAGTTGGATCGTGGGAAATCATAGTACAAAGCGGAATAATACTCGCTGCTGCACGAATAAATATTTAATCGTGCTTTCAATGAGTTATTTCAATTGGATTTTTGCCACTCAATACTCGTATTAGCTTTAATCGAAAATAATTTGTAATTTGAAAAAAAAAATTCAGGCCTCAAAAATAATAGGTCCAGGGATGAAGTCTTATTGGAGTTACAATATTTCTTGTGTACTTAAGGCGCATATTCCTTAAAGGCAAAACAATTTTTTTTTTTAAATTGTTGCCTCTTTAATAATGGCAACATTGTGATTTGTGATCGGACAAAGCTTGCATTCGACAATAGCGAATACTTGGTGCTCATTATGGTCATCCGGCTGTATTTTTTCGTTTAATACTCTAGAAAAACCGTTGGCTTCAATTCTGAATGCTATGGCCAAAAAATAAATCTGTCATTCGGAATTGACTTTAAAAAACTATAGGTCCCGCCACTTAAGTATAAAATTAATACACACAACATAAGTGGTGTGCGAAACTGCGGGCTTCTTGTGGACTATTGCTGTAGACTATCTCATTGTGAAGGTATAGCACTGGCCATTTTATAGTCACCTAGCAGCGACTCGTTTCCTTGCCGTACGCATCTTCCCTCTTTCCACCTTTCCTAAAAAAACCTGCACAATGCACTGCATGAATAGGGGCCATCCCCTGAGTACTGGTTTTATAAAAAAAAAAAAACAAATCGCTTTTAAGCCTACAACTGGCAATTAAAATCTGGGCAATTTGTGTTTTTAACAAGACAGTGTCATGAGCCGCATAATACGACAAATTTTGGTTTTATTCCAAGCTTGATGGCACTGAGTATCGCCTCCTACAACAAATCCAGAGACTGTTATTGAAATGACAACATATTTTGCAAAAATTTCAGAGGTTGAAGCGTTATGCTATAAACACATGAGAGGCTACAAATACTCCTAATGAATTTTGGAACTGTTGCCTTAAACAAGCGGCATACACTTTAATTTTTTTAAACAGTGTAGTCACCGCAGTCTAGATAAGTATTATGATTGCTTACTAGACGAGAGGCCATATTTCGAACCCCAGGTAAAAAAATCTGCAACAAAACAAAATAGTAAAACTAAAATTTTACGAGAGTTTTCGAAATAGCATAAACACGGACATTCTACTTTAAAAATGATCGTCAGACTGTTTACGTGGTCTTAAAAAAAGGCAAAACAAAGCAGACGGGGAGTAGTATGAATTCAGTCAGCCGTAGTGTGAAGACGTATTGCGTGTGAGAATAGGGAACAATTGCAATCAGCGAACTCATATTTTAAACGTTTTTAAAAAGGTAAAAACGTAACAGTATTTTAATAAATTCTATTTTAAGCATGTTGTTATATTGACAGCACAAATCTTCTCATTGTCAGAATTAATTCTCTAATTGCTAGGAGAAAAAATATAAAATAGTCTTAACGCGAAGCAGCAGAATGTGTTCTATTACCCAAAATCAAACTTTTTGTATTTCCCTAATTCACTACATATTAGCCAACGATACATATCAACTTACTAAACGCACTAACCTTTTATTGAGCCATACATATCCTTCATTATCTTATATGTTTTTGATCAATAAAAACCGATCTACTTAAATCAATTGCAGATTAAATTGAAAAATTATATTTTACGAACGTAAGAAGTTTTTGTTTTTTTTTTTTTTAATCAAATTATAATTATTCTGTTCTGATGCAGTTTATTTTAAAAAAATTCATATTTTAACTCTAATTCATGGCAAAAAATTTATTTTTCAACAATTCCATTTGAGTACTTTTTCACTGCAGTCAAAACGACGACAGGACTTTGCAAATAAATTGACCAAATAAAGTATCAAAGCAAATAAATACGAAAGTAGACTTTTATACGTTCATAAATAGTAGTTGTCGTTGTAAATGTTGTTGATGTTGTTGTTGTTATTATTATCTAGTTTGTTAGAGCAGGTCAATGTGACACAGTTAGTTAAATAACATGGTTGGCAAGTCGAGTTAAAATGAGTGTAACTGGTGGCCGTTCTCTTGGCTGTAGCAAAAAGTCTAAAAACAACTACAACATCATCTTATAAGCAGCATAACAATTTGAAAGTAAGCAACAAAATAACAAAACCAATAACAACAAGCAAAACCAGGCAAACAACAATGTCAACCCAGTATACTAACGTCATCCTACTAATAATAAACAGGAACAATATACAATAAATTGTGCATACATACATACACATATTGGCAGACAACAACAGCGAACAGCTGTGTGTGTTATTTTAAAGGCAAACATAAACAAAGAGGCCCAGGCGAAATACACAAATACAAACAAACACTAATGACGACGACTGAATGTTTTATCAAGTGGCAGCTCTTTAATAACAAAGTGGCATGACTTAAAACAGGAAATTCAATCAATACAACAACAACACTCAATGCAACAACTCTCAATACAACTAAAGAAGCTTACAACTTTAATTTTAACACTTTAAAACTGAAGAGCAAAAAAAGGTCGCCTAAAGTTTATATTTTTTTTAAGTACTTTTTCTTGGTCTTGGGAGTTTAGTGGCACAATTAGAAGCAAATTGTTATTGGAGAATTTGTAAAATAAAATGATTGATGGCTGATGATGTTGGCTAAATCTGTGACTTTTTCTATGTACGCCTGTGTGAAATTAAATCTTGTTTTATTCTTTCGAAATTAATTGTAAAAATAAAGCAAATACTTGTAGGATTTGTGGTTTTCTTAAAAACTATTTAAAAGTTAAAAAAAAACAAACAAACAAAGCCAACCAACAAACCAATCAATAAGCCATTCAACTAATATTATGTAGTAAATGATAATAATAAGGAAATTATTGTTATTTATTGGTATTAAATGTGGTTTTTATTTTTTATTTTCTTTCTTTTCATAAACAGTTCATCGTCTTTACGCAAAGAAAAAAAAAAAAAAACAAAAAGTTTAAAATTCAATTAAATTCCCACAGAAATATAAAACTTTGATTCGTATTTCAAGCCTGAAGCCAACATCTCGTAACATCTAAATCTGAACATATTAGAGGTAATCATAGAATAGAAACAAAAAAAAAAAAAAAAACAAACACATTATAGGCACTAAGTCATGTCTTGCATTACAGTAGGGCCTTGATACCTGTGATTCGATTATCCGGCAACATTAATTATCATAATTTTATTTTGGATCGATTTAAATTTTTCTGCATCGTTTAACCATGATTACCTCTATTATCCGTGATTATAAGCAAAAAATTTTTCAATTATTTTGGACAAACAAGCGAAAGAGAGGAATTCTCTCTATAGTTCAATGTTCTCTGACAAAATTATTTTTTTTTTATATTTTTGAAACATCTATGTATATAAAATCCTTGATATAATATATAAAATCCTTTATATAAATATGCACATATTCATTTATTGATTAATAAAAATATCTATTGAAAAACTATTGGTATTCAATCAAATCAAGGTCCTACTGTATTTTCAAATTCAAACTATAGGTAGGTAATTTCATGTTTTTGAAAGACAGTTTTCGTTTAATAAACAAATACTTTATAAAATTATATATTGGCCGTTCTGGTCCAACACATTTTGCCATCTTTCTGGTACTATGTAGCATAATTCCATGCTCATAAAATTTTTGGTCTTAGCTAGCAAAAAAAAAGTGATCGAGGTGGTTTTCGACCTCCTTATTTAAGGTGAAGGTATTACCGTCTAAAAAATTTTGTTGTGACCGGAACAAATAATAATCCAATGTTGACAGATCATTCAAGCTGTAAAAGTTAACGCAAGCGTCAAAACTTCTGTGAGGTCTCGCGTTGTTTTGGTGATTAATTCTGGCCTTTTCTGTTGAAATGCTTTATTCAGTTTGTCCAGCTGATGACAGTAAAATTCAAAATTAATCATTGTAGTCTAATAGGTACTGTGTTAGCTTATTAGACGTAAAGCCAGGATTTGATCCCCAGACCAGACATCAAAACAAAATACAAAAATTATTTATTCGGCGATTTCCCCTCAACAGATTTCTAGCAAAAACTCTGAGAGTAAATAAAAGTGCCATGAAAAGTTTCGCAAAAAAAATCTGTCATTCGGAGTCAACTTTAAGCTGTAGCTCGCCCCTCTTTATACCTAAAATTAACACACACAACATAAGTGGTGTGAGAAACTAGGTGAATAATCCTGACTAAAAGGTTATAATGACCAATTATGTATGTATGTATGTTATCCGCTAAAAGCTTCAAAAAAAGCGATTCCTTTAAAATCCCACCAAACAGTCAGCATCACCTTTTTTTTTTTTTTTTGGTGAATATTGGCTTTGTAAGTGGTTTGAGTAGGTTCAACTTTTTTGTTCCACAACATCTTAAGTTTGATGATGTTGTATAGAACCAATTTTTCGTCCTTAGGGATAATACGCTTCAGAAGTGGATCATTTTCGTCACGTTTCAGAAGTGAATCGCAAACGTCAATGCGGCGACATAGATTTCTCTCTGTGAAAACATGGGGAACCCATACATCGAGTTTCGAGGATAATCCCAGGCCTTTCAAGTGGTCATAAACAGTAAAATTTGACCCTAATGCGATGTTGTTATTCGCCGGTTAGCATGACTTAATGCCTTTAATGCGTGTTTATCAGCTTCAACCGGCCTCCCCGAACGTGGTGCATCTTCAGCATTAAAATAGCCAGTTTTGGCACTGGCGTAACCCGACTAATTGGTCGTTACAACCCTTCAGTTAGAATTTCAAGCTCGCTTCTCACACCACTTATGTTGTGTGCGTCAATTTTATACAAGCGTAATGGGACCTGCAGTTTAAAGTCGACTCCGAATGACAGATTTTTTGAGAAACTCTTCATGACAATTTTATTTACTCTCCGAGTTTTTTTTGCCAAAAATTTGCTGTGAGGCAGTCGCCGAAGACATTTCATTTTCATATTTCGTTTTGCTGTCTTACCTGGGATACGAACCCAGGTTTTTTACCTAATAAACCAAGACACTCTCTACTAGACCACAGCAACGGAAACCTTCTCCATACACTTCGGCCAGTTTCTTTCTGGCTTGAACAGCATTATTACCCTTTCTGTATTAAAATGGTGAGATATGGCGAAAATGCTCTTTATCACTCTCTATATTTAAAAGGCCACCAACCAAAAATTACTGCGTAGAATTAATTGAAATTTTTCACACACAAGCCTTACTATATGGGATCTCAAAGTATATAAAAATTATACGGCTTAAGTGTGAAGTTGGTTGCAAAAAAATACGGGAAAAAACGAAATTACATTCCGAACAACCCAATACAATTGCAATTGCAATAAAAAAATGCAGTCCAAATCGTATTTTATATGTGAATACCCTAAATGATGTTCATTTAATATTAAGTTGTGTATGCAGTGTAGTGGTAGTGGTATGTGTATTGTAATGTATGTTTTATCTATGTAGCTGTAGCAATGTGTTTATGTATGTACTTAACTGGCACTGGCAAAGCAACAAAAGTTTTAATCAGTTCTGAGATTTACTTTATAAAACTTTGTTTTAAATTCAGTATCTTATTGATTTTTCTGTTTTTGTTGCACTTTATAAATTCTGCACACAACAAAACAATTAATTTCAGTTGTTTATTAAAAAGTTTGAATTGAATTTTGTGTTGCAGTGTACCCCATCCCACCATATGCAATACAAAAAAATATCGATTTTAAGAAAATATCGAGTAACATAAGAGAAAATAAGTTATTATGGTAGATGATAGAATTCTTTAATGGTAAGATAGACAAATCAGCTCTTAAAAGTGAATTTTTTAACCTTTATTTTTCTAATATGATTTACATTTAATACGTAAATATGTTGGATTACAAATAAATCTATTTTGATTTACAAAAATTTGGCGGCATAATCATATTGCTTGCTTGCAAAGACAGGATAAACAATTCAACAGCAAGGTTCTAGAAGTTGTCAAACCAAATAAACAGCGAGAAAACACGACGAATAAGTACAGTTGAATGACGCCATAGTCTAGTAGATAGTGTGTTGGCTTATTTGACCGGCCACAGTTCAAAGCCCAGGTCAAATATCTTGAACAAAATGAAATTTGAAAAATATTCCTTCGGCGACTTCCTCTCAGCAAATTTCTGGCAAAAACCCTGAGAGGAAATAAAAATGCCAGTAAAAGTTTCTAAAAAATCTCTCCTTCGAAATCGACTATAAACTGCAGATCACGCCACTCGTGAATAAATTTAACACACATGGTGTGAGATGTGGTCGTAATCCTGACTGAAGGGATGTACTATGTATGTATGTCTGACGAGTGAAGAGCAGTTTGAAAAGTCTTAAGTATGTTGCAGAAAAGGAAAAAAGAAAGAAAGTAAGTTCCAACCTGATGTACTCCCAAAGTTGCTTTGTTGTTCGTTCGTTTTTAACCGATCGATTACTAGTATCGATTGCCTTAGTAAACTCTGAACGTTTAAAAGAGACACAAAGTTTAAAAGAAAATGCAAAAGAGTTTGCCCAAATACTTTAAAAAAATTGATAACACAATGTTTTTATCAATTTTTATCTTTTTCCATTTTTATCAATTGCGCAGCAGTTGCAGCAAATCAATGCATTGAAACTGAGTAAATGCAATATTGGCAACATTGACTGAAATCCAAATTCCAAAGTTTTCATACAAAACATTCAATTCACTAGAAAATCTTTGGGAGAAGGGGAAGGTAAAGTTCTTGAGTAAGTTGAAAATGACAGATAGTAATAGAAATTTTGTGAGGACATTAAAAAGATTCAGACTAGGGAGAACGAAGAACTATGACTACTGCCCGATGAGTTTTTAATATGACTGCTGTATAAAATGGATAAAAATACGAAGGACCTTTACATCGCGTGCATGATAAACAGTCTAGTTTATAATCAATGCTCTGTTAATCTGTTTAATTTACTCCAGTTGGATCAGTGAAGAGAACAGTCGTGGTTTGAAGCGCCTGCGTCGTAAGCAAGGAAGAATTGCTTGTTCGCTAATTATTTATTGTTGCATACGTCAAGTTATAAACAGTGGCACACGAAAGTAATGCGAACAATAAAGAGTTTATTTTTATTTTATTTGCAATCAACGAACTCATATTTTAAACATTTTTCTAAAAGGTAAAAACGTAACAATATTTTATGGTTCTTAGTTTCCAACATCACTGTTAAAATATTGCACTTGCAGTAGTTTTTCTTTGTTATCAATTGTGTTTCGTTTTCTTTTTTATTTTCTTCTTTGATGCTCTACAATTTGTTCCTTAAAAGAAAAACTTGTTCCTTGGCCGGGCATTTAGATCAAAAAAAAAAGAAGAAAGTAATATAGCAAGAGAGAGAGAGAGAGGGATAGAGAGAGATAAGAAAATAAAAGAAATAAGTATGTATGTACGTATTTTTTGATATATTTACACTCAAAATAATAAATAGGTTAAGCGAAATAGTTCATCATAAATTACTTCGCCATCGAATGTCTGCACGATGCTCAAAATAAACTCATCTGATCCGGTTTATTTTGCATAAATTACAACAACAATATCAACAAGAATGATAAACAAATGTGTCGACAACAATAACAACAACTTTATTAATTTTTTTTTTGGGTTTATCAGAGTGGTGTAGGTGGTGAAAATGCTGTTATCTGTGTATGTTAATGCCTAAACAGCAAAATTTAGGGTGACATTAATAAAATGTGATAAAATGTAGGCAACAAAAACGAAAATATTACAAAAAAGAACAGTTTATTGTGACATCTACATTGTGTGTATGTATGTATGTGTGTAAGTAAATAATGAACTTAAAATGTTTTTGACAAAATGTCATACACAAATTTTTATATTTTTTTTTTTTATTGAATGGGGATTAGGAAAAAAAAAAGTTTAGAAACGAAGTAATTTTTTGTGTTGTCAAAGATGGAATAAATAACTTTAAATATGGGTGCCATAAATTTAAATTTAAGTTAGAAAAAAAGACAAGAATTCTTTCAAACTATTTTGGATTTTTATTTCCAAACTATGTATTTATGGAATAAAAACAATTTAAAAAAGAAATCTTTTTTTAATTTGGCACTTTCTGTTCGTAAACATGTAAAAATTTATCTTTTTTTTTAATTTTGTATATATTTTTTAAGTTTTTTTTTCTCGAATTTAATTTTTTTTTTAAATTTTTTTTTATTTTTTTTTTTTAAATTTTTTAAAATTTTTTTTTTTAAATTTTTTTTCTTTTTTTTTTGTCAATAAAAATGAAATTTCTTATTTTTGTCCGCTTAAGATTTTTATGGATTGTCCTGTAAACAATTTGAAGGATGGTAAAATTATAGTGGAGCATGAAGAGTTCTACGCTCAGAGTTCAGCACATAAGAGCAGTATGTATAAACTACGATCCTCAATTGTATAAATATGCACGACAGTTTTAAATGGTAATGGAGTACAGTCAACCCTCCTAAAAAGCTGTGAGTGCGTAACACGGTGTATGGAATCCGCTTTATAAGAAACTCAGAATTAGTACAAATCCCATCATTCGTGCCGCGTTATATGGAAACCATGACAAGACAAATTATAAATTTGTTTTATTGAATTAAGGAACTCATATAAAAAAAAAAATGATATAAAAACTAAACGAAAAAACAATTTTCCAACAAAAATAAGAAAAACTTTTGTAAAATTATGTAATTTTTCCAAAATTCATCCTTACTGTCATACCAACGAAACGTATGTACTGTGAAAGAGCTCTGAGATGACTGAAACTAATGTTGTAGATGGCTAAGAGCTAAGTTGGCATGTTGATATAAACATGTTCTTTATATATCTCGGCTACGCTTTTGCGTTGAAATTAAAATTGATATTAATACTCTAATAATTACAGTTTAAAGTCGACTACGACCGACAGATTTCTGAGAAACTTTTCATGGCAATTGTATTTAATCTTAAAGTTTTTTTATTTCGTTATAATGTCTGGTCTGGGGTTTAAACCTTGGCCTTACGTCTAATAAGCCAACAAACTATCTACGAGACTACGTCGACTTATTATTGAACATCCCCGGCCTCATACTAACCCACTCTCACCCGACCGCGGAGGGCTCGTTCCCACTACGTAGGGACACGTACACACTATAGTCCGGACTGTAGCGGGAAAGGGAAAAGTTATGGCAACGAGAACATAAAACAGCTACAGAACTTAATCGCAAGCTGAATCAGGTAACAATAAAACGGAACTACCTAAGAAAAGAACGAAAATACATTTTTATACAATAATTTATAAATTAATGTCAGCATATAAGCTACGTTTTATATTACAGACACTACAATTAAAATCTATAAAATCATAATGCAAGTTAAAATCATAACATATTTTACGAAAAGAAAAATACATCCATAGTTCATTCTATAGAAATCTTAAGAAAGACGACGATAGTGCCGTGAAAATCTTGCTGGAATGCTGAAATTCAGGTTACAAAGCAAAAACTCAGAATCGATATCACCTTTAACCAGATTAAAAACAAAACAAACCCCTAAAACAGCCCTTCTACGTTCCAAAGTTGGAAGTTTTATCAAACCTAATCTAACCTCATATGACGGAAGCCCATTGGCATAATCCCATCCTAAGCCACGTAAACAGAATAATAAAAACTGCCTCTGCACAGACTCAATTGAATCACTATGACAACGATAGTATGGAGTCCAAATAACAGACGCATACTCCAAAATAGGTCTAACAAGTGAAATGTACAGTAGTTTTGTTATATAAGGATCAATGAATTCCCTAGCCCATCTTTTCACAAAACCAAAAACAGGCCGAGCCTTGCCAATCATAAAACTAATACAATCAATAAAAGACAATTTCATGTCCAATAATACATACCCCCAATTATTTAAATATTTACATTTAAACTTCGCAAGAATATATTTTCGTAAGGCAGTAATTTTTGTAAGTTCCTACTAGGGATGCCAATCGGGAAATCCCGAAATCCCGGGATTTTCGGGATTCACATAATCCCGAATCCCGGGATTTTTAAAAGCTTGTCATGGGATTTTTCGGGATTTTCGGGATTGTGAGTACATATGTATTTTGACCCTAGAAAAGGTTCTGAAAAAAAATTCTGTATCACTTGACTTCGATAATAGCATCTCAGATGAGGAAACCCCTACTTCCATTGAAAAAAAATTATTTGATGGCATCAAAGAATGCAAAAGCCCTATAAAACGAATTAATAGGGTAACTGATTTAGACACTCAACTGTCCAAAGAAATGGATTTATTTACAGCAGGAGGTGGTAGAGGTGAATATTTACAAGCTGCATACAGCTATCTTGGAACTATTTTACCAATAAATGATGATTGCGAGAAGTGTTTTTCAACGGCAGGTTATGTTGACAACAAAATTCGTTCAAGCCTATCAGATCACATGTTAGATGCTCTAATCTTTTTTTTTGGAATCCAAATAATTTTCTTTATACGTGTGAATAATTTTTATTTTTGTTAATTTACGATTTTTGTTACTTTTTGTCTTGCTGTTTTTATATATTATTTTTAATGAGATATAATTCTGATATAATTGTAATATAAATGATTTTTTCAACAAAATATTTTTATTATTAAGAGAAAATCACGATTTTTCCCGTGATTTTTCGGGATTTTTGGATCCCGAATTATCCCGAAATATCCCGGGATTTTTAAAAATCGATCCCGTTTGGCATCCCTAGTTCCTACTCATTTTTAGTATTGGGATTAATATAATAAAATTTCAGAACTCTGGAAAGAATTTGGCTTTAAATTGGATAGTTGCTGGACAGGTATAATTTGAAAGAACAAATGGTCTAATTATTAATTACTATTCTATAGCGTTCTGATAGTGGTTGACTGCTTTCCGGAAAATTTAAATAATTATTAAGTGACAAGCAAAAATATTAGTAACTGGACTAGTGAATAAACAGCTTTTAGAGCTTAAATCAAACTATCATTTTTCGGTAAGTTTTTATAAAGTTCTCATTTCTCCTTAAAAAAAAAGACAATAAAGGCGCTTCGTAATTCCCACCAAATTGAAAGTTCACGCCTTGACTGTAGAGGAAATGCTTGAACGTTAGCTTTCATTGGATACATATAAACTCATATTATTTCAAATCGAAAATTTAAGATTTGGAAAAATAATTTAAAGTAAACTATCTAATCAGTTCCTCAGATATATTACATTATATAATTGGTCATTACAACCCTTCAGTCAGTATTCACACCGCTTGTTTTATGTGTGTTAAATTTATATATGATTGGCGGGACCTGCAGTTTAATGTCAATTCCGAAAGACAGATTTTCGAAAGACATTTTTCATGCCCATTTTATATCGTTCCATTGTATGTACCAGCAGCAGAATTATGGATCCAAATATAATGCAAAGTGCATTAAGTAAGGCATGGTTAGTAGGCTATTAAATCATTGTATTAGACTGGTTCACACTGTTTTCAGACTTAAATCCGATCAAGAATTTGTGGAATATAGTAAGAACAGCAGGCAGAGGAAATTGTGATAGACTTTGGAAATTAAACTACGCTGGATTCAGATTTCAACAATGAGTACTCAAAAAGATGAGCAGAATCGAATCATACTTATAGTTTTAGATACTTATAACGCATTCATACTTATTTTAATATCATGGAAGTACTTATCATATTCATACTTAACAACACGTATGATGTTGTTGATGTCGACTTTCCATAACACAACATATCGCTCCTTTATTGCAACATAGTCATATCTCAAAATATTAAAAATTTGTAGTTACTTAAGCAAAACTGCTCTTTTAGACCTTCTGTACATGTTGAAAAAAAAAATCAGTTTTATATCTCAAGCTGAACCGAAGTTATAGCAAAAAGTGTATGCGGCAATTAGATCATAGGACTTATATCTTGAAAACTTAAATCGAATTTTGCCAAGTTCAAGTTTTTTGAGATATGACTACGTTGCAATAAAGGAACGATATGTTCTCAGATTTTGTTTTACAAAAGTCTGAGGAGAGAAAATCGCCGCAAAAATATTTTTCCATATTTCGAAATGTCTGAACTGTATTTTGAACCGTGATCTTATGTTTAATAAGTAAACACAGTACCAGCAAGACTGTGGTTACTTCTGGCCCTAATGTTAACTTCAATTCATTCATTAAATATTATAAAAATAGGTTTTATTAATGAAAATATACGCAAACATTAAATTTATTACTAAATTTATATTCAATAGATCCATAAACTATTCAGCAATTCAGAATTAGTGCATTCAGAAACAAAATTAAGACAAAAGTTTACTACATGAAAATTTTCCAAACCATTCATAGGGTAAAAAAAACCGAAGAGTGGTTGTTATCGATTACACAATTTAAATGTAATGAAATTCCATGCACAAATTAAAAACAAAAGAGAATTATTACGACTCAACTTATGGTAAATGTTTTAAAAATCTCCCGAAAGATCAAATTCATCTGAGACATCTCTAAATGTCTTATCCAAAATACCATAAATTTATGACAACATTATGTTTTTAAACGATTTAAATTAAATAAAAATAATGAAAACAATAAATTAACAAAAGACTAATAAAATTAATAAGTTAAGAAATAAAATTAAAAAATGGGGGGAAAAATAACTTACGCAACTAAACCGCCCAAAAATGCTACCGGACCGCCGCCAATTAAACGAATTTTTCGATGGCAGGAATCGAACAGTGAAGTTCGTGATGACGGCGGTGTTTGTGAAGTGGGAGACATTGGTGTTATTAGAGTTGTTGTTGTTGATGTTGATGTTGTTGTCGTTGCGGTAGCTAAAACACTTGTATTCGTAGTAGCAGTGGTTGTTAATGCAACAATAGGAGGTGAGGCAACAGCAACAGCCACAAGTAATGACGATGGAGCAACAACACAAGCTGTTGTTGTTGTTGTTGCTGTTTTTGTTGCTACTGATGCCACTATGTTGTTGTTGTTTGTTGAATTATGATTGTTACAACAGTTACTTTTAGTAGTTTGTGCTGTTTTTGTTTTTCTTGTTATAGATGTGACAGGAGGATTTTGTGTTGTTGTTTTTAAATAATTATTATTAGTGTTGTTGTTGTTATTGTTATAAATGTTTTTGGTATTGTTGCTGTTGTTTTTCCTATTATTACTACCGCTACTATTTAAAATGTTTGCAAAGTAACCCGTACGTATTGTATTTGTTGTTGACTTAATGTCTGGTGTTTTAGTGGCTGCAATAACAGCTTCACTAACACCACCGTCACCACCTTCACCACCGCCACCACCACTAACAGTTTTATTTTTGTTGTTATTGTCTTCAAATTCAAATAAACGTTTCGATGTTTTTCGTATATCAGAAGACTTTACTGCTCCTGGAGCCACAGTTGCTGTTTTAGCGATTTTCGTTTTTTTCGTTCTCATAAACGAAAACGGCGTTGCTGACAACAGAGCGCGACTAAGTAAAAAATGTTCTTTAAATGTAAGCGTTGATGATGATGACGAGGAGGAGGATTTGGTTGATGAATTTGTTTTCGAGGTTTTCGCTGACGCCGTTGACTTTGATGAATCGTCACTGGATGTTACCGATAGAGCCGAACAGCCTGATGATGATAACGACGAGGTAGTGGAGGAGGAATCGGTTGATGCAAATGATGATATCGAAGTATTTTTCGATTTCTTTAGTTTTTTAAACTTACTATTGGTGTTGCTGTTGTTGTTGTTATTGTTGCAATTAGTATTAGCAACAGTTGTGGTGATAGTGGAAAGAGTTTTTTTGGTTTCTAACTGTTTTTGTTGTTGTAATTGATATTCTTTCGTTGATGTTGAGTTCGTTTGCTGTTGCTGATGATGAAAGATAAATGATTGTTGTAGTTGTTTAAATGTTGTTTTGTTTTTATTATTGTTATTGGTTTTGATATCGTACTGATGATCATGATAGTGGTACTTAGTACCTGCTTGTAGTTTTTGTATTAATGGTGCTGTTACTGTTGCCGTTGTATTTGTAGCATTTGACGTTGCATTTGTACCAATTTCAACAATATGATGCGTAGGTGTTCTCAACATTATCTTGGCATTCGTTTCTAACACTAAAAATTTATTATTTTATTATTAAATATTCATTGGAAAACTTCTCGCTCTCTCTCTCTCGTGGTGAGTTTTTCCTTTTCTGTAGTTGTTAGTTGATTTTATCACTTTCTAAAATGTATACGAGTATGTATATAATGCTGTAAACATAACCGCTATTGTAACCGAGTGTCAACAATAATTTTCTATGTTTTTTTTATTTTGTTCTCTATTCTGTTCGTTTTTCATTCTTTGAAACTCTTTGGCTAATGTTGATTTATTTTGTATTGTTTTTATTTTCTTCACTCTTTATAATATAAAATGTATGTATGTATGCATGTGTGATATATTTCAAGTATTTCGGCTTAAATTTTCCTAAAGTTAAAATCATAGATAAAAATTTGTTTTATTTTCGTGATCACTACTTCTTTATATTGTCTCTCTATTATTTTCACTGTGTTTATTTGTTTGTTTTTTTACTACAAAATTAAGAAAAAGAAACAATAACCAAAATTTTCAGATTTCAATTGTTCGTTTTTCTTTATTTTGTAGCATAGAGACAAGAAATATACAATAAAATGCCTAAAGTTTTCACGAAAACTTGTACAATGATAATGTTTTTGTGTAATCACTGTAAAACTTAATTTTTGTTTTTTTCTTTTTTAATTTATAGTTTTTATTACAACCGCCGACACTATTACTGCTGGCTTATCCATCTGAGTGAAAATTTCATTGGAATAATAATTTTTTTTTTTTATTTTCATTCTTTAATTTATTTTCATTTCTGGTTACACAAATGCTAGAAAAAAAATCGTTGTTGTATCTCTTTTGCCAAATGCAAGCAAATATTCATATTCGTCTTCGTATTGAATTGATTTTTTAATTTTAATTTCATTTTCCGGTTTAGTTTTTCGACAAAAATTATTATTTAAACGCAAGCGTAGTATTTTTATTTTGTAGTTTAAAAGTGAAAAAAAAATTAAATAAGACAGTGGTCCTAAATATACCCCATCCTTTCTGTTAAGAAGGTTAATATAGCCTAATATACTTTTCCCAACATTGTGCCTTAAACCCCTAACCAATCGAGATTATTTGGAATATTTTGGAAAAATTTCTGCGAAACTATGGCATAAGAAATCGTGAATCTTAAAAAATTGCTTTTCACTGATGTGAATTCTTTTTCGACTAAATTTTGTTAATAATTCGGGCCATTATTACAACTAAAGGCAGGATTCAATTGCCAATGAGCGTTAAACTAAAGAGAAGAACATCCTACCTACTACTTTTAAGGTTAAGTTTATCTTAGAACACAACATACCGTCAATAAATTGAATCACCAAAAAAATATTTAAACTTATAGAAGCCTCAAGTTAAAGAAGCAAAAGCTGATAGAATTTCTCCTCAAGATGCTGTTACTGTGCTTCAACTTATAGAAAATTCAAGTACTAAAAGTTCAATTCATTTTATAGAAGTTCGACTCTATTGTTACGAAAATGGAAACGCTGTACCATGAACAAAAGCTACACAAACAAATACAACGAACTAGTTACAAGTAAACTAACAACATCCGTATTAGAGAAAAGGGGATAGATAAGTTAGCGAGAATATAACAACAAACAATGTGAATAAAATAAACAAACAACAATGAAGTCGCGATAGAGTTCTCGAGAAGGTGAAACCACGACCATAATTACGTGTTTACGTAGGCATATAAAAACGCAATACAAAGCTGGCAACTATGAGTAGTAACAATTCAGTCAGTTTTGTGTGAAGACGCGTTGCGTGTGGAAAAAACAGCCGTGGTTTAGAGATCGCCATTGAAAACATATGTGTTGTTAGCAAAGCAAAATGGCGAACAAGCAATTATTGATTGTTGTATTCGTCAAGTTGTAAACGGTGTTACACAAAAGTAAAGCAAACAATAAACACCAAATTTATTTTTAACAAACTCATATTTTAAACTATTTTAAAAAAAGGTTAAAACGTAACAATATTTTCAAAATGAATAAAAAGGAAGCACGTATGTGCCACTGTGTTTTTAAAGAAATTGTTTAATTTGACAAATGTTATCGACGTTATTCGGCACTGCTGTATTTTCGGAAAAGTTAACTGTTTTTTCATTAGGTTGTAATAACGATTTTGCGCTGACACTGCCATATTTCTATTTGCTTCTAAAGTTGTTATAACGATAAAAATTTAAAGTTGACTTTAAAGTAAACTTTAGCTAAATACTTTCGGAAAAGTTAACTTTATTTTATCATTAGGTTGTAATACCGATATTGCGCTGGCATCCTATAGTTGTTACAGCGATAAAAATTTAAAGTTGATTTTAAAGTCAACTTTAGCTAAATACTTTCGGAAAAGTTAACTTTATTTTATCATTAGGTTGTAAAAACGATATTGCACTGGCATCCTAAAGTTGTTACAACGATAAAACTTTAAAGTTGACTTTAAAGTTAACTTCAGCTAAAGTTACCATGGTTTTATCATTAGATTGTAATAACGATTTTGCTCTGGCACTGCCATATTTCTATTTGATATAACGATAAAAAATTAAAGTTGACTTTAAAGTTTACTTTAATTAAAGTTACCTGGGTTTATAACTTCAACGGCAAGTTGTAACAATGGCTGTTAAACTTTTTATTAATTTTGATTTAATTTAATTTATACGAGATTTATTTGTTTTATAAATATGCCATTTCCGATGTCCGAAGTTACCTGTGTATGAATCAAAATTTCTCTAAAAAATCCTCATCATTTATGGACGAGAACGGACTTTGAAGAAACGTTGTTAGATACTTAATTGCAGTCTAACTGAACAAGCAAATAAAGAGATTTTCAGAAAAAATTCAACTAACCACTAAGCCACTATGTTCAGCACACAATATCACATATCGCACAGTAGTAAGAGGATAATTTGTAGGCAGGAAAAGATATTTAAAAAAATAATACCAGTGCAGATTACGAAAAAATTGTTTAAAATAAATTGCATTCATTAAAATTAATTCGATACTTCAAGTAAATGTAAGCAATTTCGATTTGACTTAAATAGGCATAGGATTTATTGCTTTTTTTTGGCATTCACTTTATACTTATGACACGGCATTAATATCTGACAGAATTTTTGACGTTTATAATAACATTTTAAAACAATAATTTTAAACAAATTAAGTGAAATTTTTGCCGCATTTTCTTCCAACAAGTAAAGTAATTTTTTGCCCGACACACAACCGACACTTTTCTAGAACAATAGCAATGAGCTGATGAAACATACAGAAACGAAGCAAGAAAAAAAAAGAATGAAATTCATTTTAAAATTATTGTAATAACAAGCAAATAAATAATAAAAATCACACCATCACGCAATTGCGTGATTACATTTTAAAATTTCATTTCATTTCGAATCGTGTTTTTTTCTTTATTTTTCCTTTTTTTTAATTCTTGTGCCATTTTAGCATTTCTATTTACATTTGCTTGTCGTGTTGCTGTGTGTTTCAAAAATGAAAAAAAAAAATACTAAATATTTATAGGGACTTATTTTTCCTAGTTTCATTATATTCTCTTATCGCCATTGAAAATAAAACTCGCCTATTATTCAACGCTGTATTAGTATTATTGTGGTGAGTGGTGTAAACAGACTAGCCACATTGAAATGAAGATTTTTTTGAGTTCCTGAATGACTAGTTAGCTTCATAATTGCTGTTAGGGGAATATCCTAAAATCTGTTAGTATTTTTGACAGAACTAATAAAGGAATTAATTACGACAGTAGCGGAGAGAGAGAGTGAGTGAGAGAGATTTAATGAAAGAGAAAGCCATCCAGAGTCGCCGTGGTCTAGTAGGTTGAGTGCTGGTTCATTAGACGTAAAGCCAGGGTTCGAGTCTCAGGCCAGACATCAAAACAAAATACAAAAAGTATTTTTTCGGCGATTTCTTCTCAGCAGATTTCTGGCAAAAACTCTAAGAGTGAATAAAATTGCCATGAAAAGTTTCTCAAAAAATCTATCGTCCGGAGTCGACTTTAAACTGTAGGTCCCGCCATAAAATTAACACACACAACATCAGTGTGAGAAACTTGAGGACGATTGCATGTAGACTGTCTAATGGTGAAGGTATAACACTGGCCATTTTATAGTACACCTAGCAGCAACTCGTTTACCTTGCCGATCGCAGCTTACCTCTTTCCACCTTTCCTAAAAAACCTGCACAATGCACTGCATGAGTAGAGGCCATCCCCTGAGTGCTGGTCCTAAAAAAAAAGACGGCCCATCCCTCTTCCTTTCTAATAAGATTTAAATTTGAGAGATTGGCTTCAGAAATGTTTGTGTAATCAATAAATTTGTGCGAAAAGTCCAAAAAACAAAAGAACAGTTTTTGTCAAATAAAACAAGTTTGGAGCGTTCAAGAAATATAAAAAAAAAATATTTTTGAGTCATTAGCTGGATGTATTTAATTTTTTTTACTCTGTTGCACAGTGTTATTGAATCATCTACAAAAAAATGTTTAATAATACTAAACCTTTATTGTCAAAAATTGATTCAATTTTCAAGAGATATTTTCTGCAGAACTTGTTAAAATTAGTCACGTTCAAATATTGTTTCAGGTTTTTGCAGAAATCGGGGTTTGAATTGTTGAAAAATAATTTCGTCCCTTGTCCCACGGGGGACAATTAAGAGCTACAAGTTTGTCCCATCATTCGACATGATAGATAGAAATTCCCATAAAAATATTGTATAAATCAATATAAAGGGCTATCCATTTAGTGGTTTCAAAATTATTGTGAAACAAATTTTTTTCTTTTCCATTGAAAGACTGACATTGACGAAAATGGATCGCTTAACTATCTATCACACAACGCATAAATATTATCAAAACCTATTACAAAAATGGTGATTCTGCCACAACCACGTATCCTGCTTTAAGAGGGGATTATGGTTTACATAATCGTCCATATGCGCAAGCAATTGGCAAAATTGTGAAGAAATTTGAAGCCTGTACTTCATTGTTTTGCTTGTTCCGCTAAAAATATCGCTATTGTAAGTGAAGGTGTTGTCGATGCCTTGTCGTTCTCAGGAATTAGGACTGTCTTACGGCACATTATAGCGTATTTTGCATTTAGATCTACACCTACATCCATATAAAGTCCAGCTTACGCAACAACTGAAACCAGCTGACCATTCACAACGTCGTAGATACGTGGAATGGGTCCTTAAACAACAGGCGGTAGACGGCAATTTTTCGAGCAAAATTTTCTTCAGCTTTGAAATACATTTCACACACGGTGAGTATGTTAATAAACAAAATTAGCGCATTTGGGGTTCTGAGAATCCTTAAATAATTAAAGAGAGGCCATTACATCCAGAAAAAGTCACTGTTTGGTGCACTCTTTGGTCCGAAGGTGTGATTGGACCTTACTTCTTCGAAAATGACAATGAAACAACTGTCACCGTCAATTCGAAGCGTTATCGTCATATGATAACCGCCTTTTTGCCTGCTATTGAAGAATACTTCAGAGAATACTTGGAGAATAAGTGGTTTCAACAAGGCAGTGCCACATGCCACACAACTCGAGCGAATATGGCTTTATAGCAAGATACATTTCCTGGGCACGTAATTTTTCGTCGTGGCGGTATCAACTAGCCACCCAGATCATGCAAATTGACACCATTAGACTTTTTTTGTGGGACTACGCGAAAGACCATGTTTATGCAGATAAACCTTGAACTCTTAAGCACTTAAAAATCAAAATTCGTCAAGTTATGGCTGAGATACCGCCCAATACATATATACATAATTGGTCATTACAACCCTTCAGTCAGGATTACGACCTAGCTTCTCACACCACTTATGTTGTGTGCGTTAATTTTATACATGAGTGGCGGGACCTACAGTTTAAAGTCGACTCCGAAGGACAGATTTTTGAGAAACTTTTCATGGCAATTTTTACTCTCAGAGTCTTTGCCAGAAATCTGCTGAGAGGAAGTCGCCGAAGAAATATTTTTTCGTTTTGATGTCTGACCTGGGATTCGAACCCGAGCCTTTTGTCTAATAAGCCAACACACTACCCACTAGACCACGGCGACTTCAAGATACCGCCCAATATGTGTCACAAAGTGATCGAAAATTACCTTAAAACAATCAATGCTTGCAACTTTTCGCGTGGAGGTCATTTAAATGATGTAGTCGTGTTTCACACATAACGTCAACGTTCAAACTAGAGGTGTGTACAAAACATATAAAATTGCACGCTATTGCATTTTCTCAAGACCGAATATTGTTTGTAGCTGCAAATATAAATATAAAGTGTGAAGCAAAGATAGAGTACAAAAAAAAAAAACAGCTGCACTCGTAAACCATTGTACAACAATATAAAAGAGAGCTTGGGTGAAGCGTGCAACAAAAATATTGTACTCTGCATTTCTTTTTTTGCTCTCGGCAACCGAACATCTTCGTCGACGTCAGCATTACCAGTAATTTTTTAAAACTTTTTATCTCTGAAGAAAAACCTTTTTTTACGCTACTGATATTCATATGGCAATACTGAAAATGTAGCTTCAGTAGTAAAATATGCTCTTACAACACGAAGTATAGTTCCATTACTTCACAGGCAAATGAGTGCTGTTGTTTACATTAAATAAATGAGAAATACACATTTCAGTGCACTCGTTAAATCAAGATCAACAGAAAAGAGTGCACTATAGTGTTGCATTCGGTGAAGGGTAAGCTAGCAGAATGTCTTGTGCACACCTCAAGTTCAAACTTTACAATAAAAAAGAAATGTCATGATAAAAAATATTTATTTTATGCGTGCTTCATTTACGTTTACTTTTGAAACCACAAAATGGATAACCCGATATTTTTAATGATTCAGCCTCCTTATATGTTTCTTTTTTTTTAACTTTAACAAAAACAAATAAATATTGTTGTCGTATTATTATTATTATTATTTATAATATTATTGATGCCTTATTTTTTAAAATAAAAAAAGAATTAAGAAAATAACATTTTTATGACCACATCACTCACACACTGTGGGTATACATACTCGTATAACAATAAATACCATACCAGTGGTGGTATTATCGTGTATTTTTTAATAATACCTTCTAAAGTTAAGTTGTTAATTATCATTTCATTTGCATTAAGTATAGAATGTGTTAATGGGCCAGCTAATAAGCCAGTCAATCATTCACTCATAGACACTCACTACTAGGCTGGCTTGGCTGGAGTTCTCAATTGAATCGAAATTATGAATAAAAATCAATAGAATTTTTAACAAGGAAGAAGAAGAACATCAACAAAGAATATTTTTTTTTTGTTGTTGTTGTATTGTTTTGTGTTTTCTTATTTTATTAATTCATACTTAATTAGCACTCTTGTTCTAAAATAAAAATAAACATTGACAGACACAAGCACAGACACAAACCCATCACCTATGCATGCGCATATAACAACAAACACAATTAACATATGGAAGCCATTAAGACTCTCAGAGAAAAGAAATACAAAAATAAGGGAGACAAAACAAGAGAGAGAGAAATTCAAGTGTTTTTTGTGTATTTTAGTCTATACAATAACAACAAATAGAATTATTCGATACTTTGACATTAAAGCATATGTTTGTATATGTAAAGTATTATGTCATATTGTGTATGCATGTCATGTGTCTGTTAATAAAATCGATAATTTCTAAAATGTTTAATAAAACATTCGCTCATAATCGAATCGATTTAGACAAGAAACGAATGGATGTGAAAAATCATTTTGAAACGATTACAATTACGAAAGACGGATTATAGCATCTGATTTTTTAGGTTCTAATACTAATACACTTCAATGTTGCAAGAAAGGCAAATATGTAAATGGACTTTAAAATGGAGACAAAAATAGATCAAATGGTCACAATATGACATAATAAGGCAACTTTAAAGATACACTAATACCCCCGGTTTGCGTCGCCTCGTTCTGCGTCTGCTTCGAAGTTGCGCCTTTTAAAAGTTTCTGTGATTTCGAGGTTGCGTTGTTTTTGTTTCAGTTTGCCTTGCATATTGTCGAAGTTGCGTCTTTAGTACTTCGATTTGCGTCGTTAATACGAAAATGTTTGTACAGAAAAAGGGGATTTCCCGTTTAAATCTAGCGCAAATTCCAAGTTGTGTCCTTTTAAAATTACTTTGTTATGTTTTGTTTTTGCTTTACTCCAATGAATAGTTTTTTTTTTTATAAAACCAGCACTCAGGGGATGACCCCTACTCATGCAGTGCATTGTGCAATTTTTTTTAGGAAAGATGGAAAGAGGGAAGAGGCGAACGGTAAGGAAACGAGTTGCTGCTGTGACTATATATTATATTTTTACAATAATAAAATTCAACTAAAATTATGAATCTCGAAATCAATTAAATGAAAATCGGTTTCGGTTTACATCGCGTTTCTTCAGGCCTTATTAGCAACGCAAACAGGGGTATTAGTGTATTTATATTTTTGTAGAGTTGATGTTCCTTTCAAAACTTCAGCATTGACTATGTCAACAACTTAAGGATCATATCTATGAAGATAAGAATTCACCTCTTCAAACCTTTTGATACCCTGCGAGGTTTTAGACAAGGCAATCCCTTGTGGTGCTTTCAGAGTATTCGAGAAAAAAGTCCTAAGCTAAGATAAGATCTGCGGTGCAGTGAAAGTTGGCGATGATTTCAGCATCCGATCTAAGAGTGAGCTGTTTAAGCTCCTCAACAACATAGACGTTGTGCTGCGTTGTAATACCTAGCGAGGCGTGTCTTTTATGCGGGGGTCTACGAAAGTGTATGCGTTGTAAGAATTAAATCGAACAGGCCCTGTCATCGATTAGTGTGCAGCAAAAACGCCTGGAAGGCAGGCTGAAATCCATTAATCGGCTTGTTAATGCCAAATTAAGTAAGTAGGTCATATACCTGCATTGTCGAATTTTTTTTTTTTTTTTTGTTAAAACCAGCACTCAGGGGATGACCCCTACTCATGCAGTGCATTGTGCAAGTTTGTTAGGAAATGTGGAAAGAGGGAAGATGCGAACGGCAAGAAAACGACTTGCTGCTGGTGACTATAAAATGGCCAGTATTATACCTTCACCATTAGACAGTCTACACCAATCGTCCCCAAGAAGCCCGCAGTTTCTCACTCCACTTATGTTGTGTGTGTTAATTTTATGCAAAAAAATTCATTATTTGGAAGGATGACTTCAAATGACTATTTTCACAAACAATTTCGCTACCAGGATCCTTACATTTCGAAGTTTGGGCTACTAAAAGAATTTGTCTTGGATTCATTTACGAATACAAAATAATATCACCTTCGAATTAAACCAATAAACAAAATAAATATTGTGAAAGAAAATCGTGTTTTTTCTTTTTTCATTTCTTTCTTTAGTTATTGAACTGATCTAAATGCATTTTATAAAAAGTTTTTTTAAATCGATTTTAAAAAGATTATAAAAAAAATAGTCTGTGATTATACTATATTTTCCAATTAGAAGGTTTTTGTTTACTTTATAACCAATATTATTTTGAAATAACGGTAAAATAAATTTTCTAAAAAATTTATTTATTTTTTAACACACACACACACAATAAATATGGCCATAAGTACCTGTCGTAAAATTTTATGGGTTTTTAACTCGAATTGATTCAAATTCAAAAGATGAAATACATACAGTGGTGGCCTTATAATTAGAAACGACTTAGCAACATATATGTTTGCTAATTTATTTTCAAAATTTTGTAACTCATTTTAAATTGTGTACCTATGTTCCTGGAACCAAGAGCTTTGTTTGGAGGATGTCTTACAAAAGTTTTTCCATCAGATTGGAACAATTAAACTTGGATTCGTTACTCCAGAGAACTCTGTTGCAGAAACGCTGAACTCTTTTAAGTATTTCCGTTCCAAACTGTAACAGATTTTTAATATTTTTCCTACGCAATGCACTCTCGAAGTCCCGACTCCTGTAAACACATTCTTATTGTCCGCGTGTGGATGTTTCTGACATTAAAATTGTCCAATTTCAGCCTTTATTCCACAATTAGGCAAGAAAGGGTTTCTTTTCCTGGCCGTTCAAATAATTCTGTCTTTTGCTGGAGTGGTTTTTCTGGCTCTAGGCTTCCTGCCTAGGGTTTCAACAAATCTGGCACAACATATCAGTATAAACATGCCAACGTTTGATACAAAGTGTATCGAAAAGACTTGCTGATGTTGTTCAAAACAAGAGCTATTCAACAATATATTAAAGAATATGCCCATTAAATGTGAATTTCTTAAGATATTTTTAAGCTGTTTGTAAGAATATTTTTTGTTTCTAATTATATGACCAACCTGAAATTGGTATTTTTTGTTTTTAGCTAATTTTTTTAAATGATATTAATGTTGTAAATTTTTTTTATTTTGAACTTAAAGCTAATACGTTGAACTGTCTCTTTTAATTCTCGGTTTTAAAATGAGTAAAAAAAATTTTGAAAATATATTAACAAACATACATAAATGTTGCTAAGTCATTTCTAATTATAAGGCCACCACTGTAGGTATGGAGAAAGAAAACAATACAACAACATACGAAATTAAAATTATTGTAGTCAAATACTATAATAGAACACTACAAACAATAAAGAAAATTTGACCGCAGTGGCTTCTTTCCATATACATACATACACACACAAAATAAAATAAAAAAACAAAAAAGAATTACAAGGTGTGTGCCTTTGTACCTCAAAAAAAAAAAAGAAAAATTTAATTATTGTCGCACAGTTTCACATTTTCATCACCAGCCGTAGAGAAACTTCTGTTGAAATAGGAAATTAATTCTCTTTGTTCGAGAGGAAAACAAAAACAAAAAACTGTATATTTATCACCTTGAACTTTATAAAAGAAGAAGAAGAAAAAGAACGGTAGTTTTGCCTGCCATCATTTTTAGAATATCATTGTCATAATCATTGCCAACCGTTCGCCACCTTTCTCGTTGCCATCATTCGAATTCTATAGTTGTGGTAGTGCTTGTGTAAGTGATATAACGACACTTTTATTTAAGTGGCAAAGAGAGAGAGACAGAGAGAGAGAGAGAAAAAGTAACACAGAAAGTTAGAACAATTGGTTGAAGTAATACTTATTGGACACATGATGTTTACTGTTGTTGTTTACAGTTTGTTGTTGTTATGTTTTATTATTAAAATTATCAGTTAAGTTTCCATATTTAATTTACAGTCATCTGACACTTGATGACATTTGTACTCTTTTTTTTTATATTTCACACACAACGCAAAAACTTCTATTTCTTCTACAAGGAAAAACAAATATGTATGTATGTGTGTATGTATGTACAGTTATTTAACAATCAGGGTTGTACTAAATGGCTATTGTACAGATGTTTTCTAATGATGATGACAACACTTTTCAAGTACTTTTACATTTTAAAAATGGACTAACTGTTGTTGCCTCAATGAAACGATGACGTTAATATTAGAAACGAGAAAGCAATTTTTTTTGTTTCTTCTGTTTTCGATTCATTTCACATCAAATGACAGAAGAAATATAATGAAATGAAATTCGTATGCAAAACATTCATTTTTAGTTGGTTGGTTTAATTTGTTTGTTTTTATTGTATTTCATTCTACTTAACCATTGAATGAAATTGTCGTATTGATCACGTTCATGTTCTTTGTAAAACAAAACCTTGAAGAGTAAGTGGCACAGTCTTACAAAAATTTCGATTTTAGTTTCCTTGGAACCACAAACATACTAAAATACCGTGTAAGAAATTAAATTTAATGTTAACTGATAGTGTTCAGCTAACTTAGTTAACTTATCTAAGGCCATTCTTACAATTTCCCGTTAAAGTTGGGTTTAATTAAAGGCCACTTTAGCTAAAGTGAACTTTACAGTCAGCTTTAACTTCTTTTCATTATTACAACTTAATGATAAAATATAGTTAAATATTTAAAAAATATGGCAATGCCGGGTTACCAAATTTGTGTGACTTTAGAATTTTTTTCCTTCTTTGTTTTCTATCTTTTCTTTACCAATTGCAACTCCATTTATTATATTTTTTTTTTGTAATTCTTTCTTCACTTATCTTAAATGTACTGACTCTGACTGTGGAGCGGTTGTGTGCTTGCAATACAATTAATTTTAGATTTTGTTTTGTTTTTTAATTCTTTTGATACGTTTTAAGAATTTTTAAAAAAGAAAGTTTCTTTCGTTTCGTTTTGGTTTTTTTTTTTGTTTTGTTTTTTATTTTTATCCAGTATACGTACTGATAATGATTATAAATATTAAAATATCTTTGTATGTACTCTAGCAATTGTTGATTTGTACATAATACAATGGGAAGAAGACATACGACGACGTACCACCATGAATGCGGCAATTTTTCCTTTCCCCAGTACATACGTACGTACATTTCTTATTTCAAACGAAATAATAAGTGCTGATTCGTGCCTAATTTATTCTTTTTACTTTTTAAGTTTTCATTATAAGCAGAAATATAATTCAAATATGTAGTAAAAAAAGAAAAAAGCCAGAATAGCAAACAAAAAAAATAAAATAAAATACGAAATCAGCATACACTTAGATTTAAAGTTGAACATATCCATAGTAAATGTTAGGTTAGAGGACGTGTACTTGTCAACTGAGGTCGAATTGACCCATTATATCCAATATATGGCATATGACCTAATATGGTAGAACTTCAAATATTATATAATTTATATGAGACGACAGTGTTTTTCCTTTTTTATATAAAACTAGCGAACCCGACGAACTTCGTCCCGCCCAAAATTGATTATTTTTATTGCCTAAAACAGGTCACATTATATATTTATTGTAATAGGCTGCGTAAAGCACTGACGAAGATTTAGTTATATATTTATTATATACATGTTATATAAATATGTACATACATATGCAGTTATAAACCATCGAATTAGCCGACTTATAGGTATCTCTTAAAGTGGAAGGATTGCCACGCCTATTTTTGGTGAATTTGTCGATATCGGCTCTATGAACTTACACACCAAATTGCATTCGTCTATGGCCACTATATGCCTAAATATTTAATTTTTAAGCTTTGCCATGCCTACTTTTCGTTTTATATATTTTTTTTAGCAGTCTAAACTTGACAAAGAATAGTTAAAATCGGTCCAGTAGTTTAAAAGTTATAGGTATCACTTGAAGGGATTTAGGGATATAAAAAATAGATGTTGTCCGATTCTCAAACCTACCCGATATGCATAAAAAATTGCAAAAAACATCGTGACACGAAAATTTTATATATCAGATTTATATATACAATTTAAGAACTCTGCCTTTAGGTGTTTTAGCCTGAGATTTTCGCAATCTTGATGGCTATTGAGGCCAGAACTGATGAGGCTGCCCTAAGGGCTATTGCGTCGTTCATGAGCGTAAGAAATTGTTAAGGACTTTTGTACCAGACCGTATTCGTCTATTCTGGGTCATAGCGGAATACTGGGCAATGAGACGGTGGATGCTCTCGCTTAGTTATGTTCGCTTTCTGAGGGTGATTTAATAGTCTGTCCTGACCACCCAATCTTCCACCTCTAGGGCCTCATCAATGGATTGCTCAGGGGGGGAAGAGTAGAGGCGTTGGGGGAACGAATCGGTATGGCCTGCTATAAACAGTGTAAGAACACGATTGGCTGCTGGGCCAGTTAAAGGTTAGTTATGGGCATTGCGAGATTAGGTCGCTGACGGGGATCTGGAGCACATCCCAGCCGGACTATTATGGTGCGATGTAACTACCTCTGTAACTATCCAACCCTTTGTAGGTTGAGGGCCCTTGGAGGGGCCGACATCAAGCTTCTCCACAGATTTATTAGTAGTTTGAGCTGGTTGAGAAGTGCTGGGGCTTCATCAGTGTAGTCGCATTCTCTGTTATTGTTTTCTTTGGCCTGCGTAATTCCTCCGCTTCCCATTCTCCCTTTCCTACTTCCTCTCCTTTTTTCCTATCCTGTATGATATCCTTCAGTTTTCAGAACGTTCCGCCAATTCGACCATGGGGTACTGTACTTATCTCAATTGACAAGTACACGTCCTTTAACCTAAACTTATGTACACAACACAATCTATCTAATTACTACGAATATTAAAGTTTAGTTTCCAAATTAGCGTATTAAAGCTCTGTGCCTTGTGGTCATTGATCATCCCGTGGAGTCTGCTTTCATTTGCCGTTAAGGAAATCCATCGGCGACTTCCTCTCAACAAATTTCTGACAAAAAAAATCTGAGAGAAAATAGAAAATTGCCATGAAGTTTCTCAAAAATCTGTCGTTCGCAATCGACTTTAAACTGTAGGTCCCCCGTCCATCTATGTATAAAATTAACACACACAACGTAAGTAATGTGAGAAGCTAGGTCGTAGTATTAAGCATTCATATGTTGACATATTTGATGGGTTGGTTAAGTATAAGTTCAATTGAGAACGAGACATTTTATGTGTTTTAAACACGTTTATCATTAGTCCTACATCTCCTCCTAGTCTTCGAAATTGATAAATCACAATAGGAAAGTTCTCCATTCTAGCGATTGCTCTTGCGTTATACAGAGTTCAGATAAGCGCCTTTATTGCGTAAATCGCAATAAAGGATAACCTCAATATTTCATTTAAAGTTTCAATTAATAATTGCGCAATAAATATGTAAATTATTACAATATTGAGTAAAATTTTAAATGGAGCACTAATAATACTAATAAACGACCAAAATAAAAACAATGTTGTTGTTTACCAGCTGTCAAATGAATATTGAGTACATTTAATTGCGTATTTTATTATGTCTGAATACTTCAAATATTGTACTCAATTAAACGAATATTGATTCAATAAGAGTGCATATCTGAACATAGTATTACTCGTAATGTGTTGCCTTGGTATTCGCAAATACAATATGGGCATGGAAGCCCATTGGTTAGTCCATGTATATTAAATTACTTTTCTATTCGATTAGGATTAGGGTGGGGATTCTTTAAGTTTTCGTATTAATGAAATTAGGCTAAAGAATAATAAACCGTTTTCTATGGCGTGTTTAACAAACCGTTTTTAATTTCTATAAATTTAAAATAAAAA
Organism: Sarcophaga peregrina; assembly: GCA_014635995.1. Classification (NCBI taxonomy): domain Eukaryota; kingdom Metazoa; phylum Arthropoda; class Insecta; order Diptera; family Sarcophagidae; genus Sarcophaga; species Sarcophaga peregrina. The sequence continues at coordinate 23,711,670 of CM025792.1, read as the reverse complement.
CCGTAAAACATTTGCTAAACAAAGACAACGGTTCGGCCGGCTATCGTTAACAAATTTCTCTCTAAAAACCATGTTAAACAAGAAAATTATGAGGGCGTAACAGTATGATCATCATCATGAGTTTATTTTGTTTTCTTAGAAAACAAATGAACAAAAAAAAAATTTTTTATAATTATAAACCTTTTCTTATATAACTTTCGTTAACTTTTTACAAACAAATAACACGACCAGTGGTGGTGTTAAGCAAACTCACAATATTATTTAAACTTTATAATTGCCATTTTCTTTTTTAATTTTTCTCAAGTCTTATCAGTAAGTTTACTTTATTTAATGATTAATTGAATATTATTTTCCCCAAAATAAAAACAAAAAAAAGGACAAAAGCAAAGGATTAAAAACGTTCAAAACAAACTAACAAGTTAACCAACAAACGAGTAAACAAACAAAAAAAATTTTTGTTTTAAACCTGCTTCTTCTTATTTTCTACTTTTTTTTTCTTTCCTTTCGAAATGATAATAAGAGAAAGAGCAAAGAAAATAAAACAAAATTCCATACAATTAATGTGAAAAGGGATTAAAAGTAATGCGAGCTTAGGGCAGTTATGAGTTAAAAAGGCAGTCAAAACTTTTTGATCACTTAAGACCATCACATCATGCACTTTCATAATAAAACTGACTTAAGTAGTTGAAAAATAATTTTGAAATTCAATATTTTCATAGGAAATCTCCAGTTATTATAAAAAAGTTTTGTTATTTCATTTTTTTGGAATAAAAACAAAAAAACTTTATGAAATTATTAACACTGCAATAAATCGAAAAAATAGAATAATTGCTTAGAGTTTTAGAAGCTTTATCAGCGCGAACCCAAACTATGTCAATCATTATTTAGAACATTCGAAAGTAACCCTTTACATTTTAATGATTCCTTATTTAATTTTTCCTAAAACAACTAACACTATGTTCAGACATGCACTTTTATTAAATCAATATTCGGTTTATTGAGAACAATATTTTTAGCGTTCACACATATAATATACGAAAATTTATTAGACAGCTGGTAAACAAAACAGTTGATTGCTTCAACAAATTTGCATTTAATTTAATCGCAAACATTAGAACCAAAAAAATTTATTTTTAGAAAAAAATGGAAAACAATTTAACTTTGGAAAAGGTATTTGCTAATGATTAACCGAAACGCCAAGCTGTTGCGGTTAATACGGACTACTTATGACTCGAAAGTGGCTTTCCTCGAAGGATAAGAAATCATAATTTCATAATATTGGCTTTTGCTTATGACACTGTCGTTGTTGAGATTTGAGTTGTCAAATATCAATAGAAAGTGTTCGGAAAAATGTAATATGCTCATTGAACATACTGATATGACAGTGTTGTATTTAAAGTTTTAATCAATATTATAACAATTTATGAATTTATTGCGCAATAATCAATTGAAATTTTATATGAGATATTGAGATCAATAATGCCGTTTATTGCGATTTTCTCAGTATAACTGCATGCCTGAACATAGTATAATGGCGTTTCGTTTCGTAACAAAAGTCGTAGCCGGAAAAAGGCTATCGCACAAACAATGATTTTTTATCTGTGTGAAGCTAAATTCGAATTTGAATGTCCAAGACGCAATTCATAAATTTAAGCAGCGCCACATTGGCGTTAACAGAGCAAAATTCGTCTTTAGCAAAGCACGATTTACTATTTTCAGAAGCTAATTTAGGGACATATATGCAAAGTAATGTACCAAGGCGTCTTAATATAATATGCGACGTATAAAACGAAGTGATATGGTTTTGAGAAAATTGGCTTTGAAGATCATATAAGTACACCATACAGACTGTTTACAAATGGGGCCCAGAGGGTCCTCTTTCGAACCGTGATACATAGTAGGATAACTAGAATAATTCCATCCTCCAACCCCACCAACCATCCTTTACATTTCAATACTTTTGTTCACAAATAATAATAACATGCCAATAGTGGACAATAATTGCAACGTAGAAGAAGACTAATCTACTATTGAGACAGTGCTCTATTAATAGCAAAGTTTACCCTGTTATGCTATGTATACTGAAGAAATGGCGCTGCTCAAAGTGTGGGTGGATTCGTGTCTTTGATTTGTGAATTCGTTATTTGTTATTAGGGTTTGTTTGTCGTTGTTGACGTTTGAGTTGTCAAACATCAAGAAAAAGTGTTCGGTTAATTGTAATATGCTCACTAAACACACTTATTACAGTGCTGCATTTTAAGTTTTACTTAATATTATAACAATTTGCATATTTATTGTGCAATAATTAATTAAAAATTTATATGAAATATTGTGTTTAATAATGGAGGTCATTGCGATTTACGCAATAAAGGTGCACTATATTATGCGATAACAATTTGAAATAAAGGAAATAGCTTCCTTATGTATGTTGTTATTTCTTTATTTGAATAAATTCTTTAGTTATTTACATTTACGAATACTAGTTAATTAATTGATGGTTATAAAATTTATTGAACGATACTTTTCCTACAAAAATCAAATTATACAACGTCGAGAATTTTCGATCCATTTATACAGTCAAACTCGTTTATAACGAATTCTTGGTTATTACGAACATATTTTCAAGTGTAAACGTTTTAATAACAATTTTCATACAAAAAACATCGTTTATTACGAACTCTTTTATAACGAATTCTCGGTTAAAAGGAACTACTTTAAATGGTCCCAGTAATTAAATTTCATACATTAGACCTTTTTTATAACGAACCCTCAGAAATAACTTTGAAGTGTGGCAATAGTCTTTACTTTTATTTAATATGGCAGCATTAAATTATAATTCAACATCTTCAAACAACTGATAGATGAAAAGAATTTGAACATATTTTTAGATTTTAATAAAAGAAAAAAATTATTTGTATTTTATATCTTCTTCTATGACTTCACCCCCTTTATTACAAACTTTGCCTATAACGAACTATTTATTCTGGTCTCACGAAATTCGTTTTTTTTAAACCTGCAATCAGGGGATGACCCCTACACTTATGCAGTGCATTGTGCAGGCTTTGGAAAGGTAGAAAAAGGGAAGATGCGAACGGTAAGGGACTGTAAAATGGTCAGTGCTATACCTTCACCATTAGACAGTCTACAGCAATCGTCCCCAAGAAGCCCGCAGTTTCTCACACCACTTATGTTGTGTGTGTTAATTTTATACAAAAGTGGCGGGACCTACAGTTTAAAGTCGACTCCGAACAACAGATTTTTGAGAAATTTTTCAAGAAGTGATAGAGAAAAAATCGCCGAAAAAATATTTTTTGTATTTTTTATTTTGATGTCTAGCCTGGGACTCGAACCTTGGCTTTACGTCTAATAAGCCAGCACACTACCTACTAGACCACGGCCTCGTTATAACCGAGTTTGACTGTATTTGACTTATTTTCGCGTTAGTCCTAGGGCGTTTTAGATACCTAAAAGTCGCTTCATATATTATCAGTGCTTTTTTTTATTAACAAATATTTAGAGCTTTTTGAGTCCGTGCACTGTTCCTTCTGTTTATACATATTTGACAACATTGCTTTCAGTTTGGCAACTTCTAGAACTTCTATAAAAATCTTTTTTCTTTTCAATCTTTCGAGGTCTTGCTGTATAGTTTTGTTATTGTAATTTGATTTGTATTTTTGTTCTCGAATTCTGTATTCGTAACAACTTTTCACAAATGAAAAATGTTTTTCTAAATTATATGCCAAGCAGTGTTTCAATATTACAACTTTTTTTTTTGTTTTCTTTTAAAATATTAGCATTGGGTTTTCCTTTTAAAACCATGCCATTATAAATTGAAGAAAAAGAAAATTTTACCTCTAATTATCATTATAAAGTAAATGGTTTGGTTTGTAGGCAAATTCTTTAAAAGAAATTGAGGTCAAAAAAAATTTTCTTGCTATTCAAAAAGCCAAAAAGTGAGTAATTTTAAATTTAAAACGAACGAAAATGCTATGCTAAAACCGCATAATTTGGTTAAGCAAAATACAAATAATACGATACAATAATAACAATAATAATAAATACTAACGTCATTGTAAAAGAAAAAGGAAAAACTACATAAAATTTCTATTTCATTTCAAAAGAAAACGAAATAAAACGCTAACGTCGTACCGTGTGGTCTACATGGTAATTTAAGGTTGTTTTTTTTTGGATTTCCAAAGATTTCTTTTCGGTTTTTGGTGTTGCAATATTAAGCCTCTTATACCAGAATACACTGTAATAGCATGGTGGTTTACAGTGACCTACATAAGTATGAACAGCAAAGAAAAATTAAATTAAAGATGACAATGTTAGGAATACGCCTCCTACACGAGAACTGAATATGAAACCGGATTAATAATAACAACAATAATAATCTTTAAAACAAAATTCAGATTTCTTTTCATTTTGTTTCCTAATGAAAAGCCCTTTAATAAAATGTGCTCACATTAATAAAAAACACTGTATGCGGCATACCATAATTATATGAAAACAAAAGGCTTCTTTATGAGGTTTGTAAAAATTAAAATAAAATTAAGAAAAAACTACAAAATTTATTTATGGATCGTTAAAAAAATATATTTTTTCCCCCTCCGTACTATTATGTATGTTTTAATAGCAGTCATAAAAAAAGTAACTACGAATACTGTGAAGTAATTTTTTCCCTTTAGAAAGAAAAAAAAAAAGTAGTTTTTCTTGCAAGGTTGTGTATTAAAGTAGGGGGCGGTAATTGAGCAACTCTCATTGTTATGGCAAAACAAACAAGATTACAGAGAATTTACCAAAAAAAGACAAAAAAAAATATTAGTTTAACAGTGAGTCAGAGTTAAAGAAAGAGAGAGAGAGAGTAGAAGAGAGACATAAAACATAAGGAAATGTTTTACACGATATGAGAAAAGAAACGATGGCATACGAGCGAGCCATAGTACATAGTATGGTGGAAAACAAATGAAATCATACAATTGTTGTAATTTAATAATAAAACAAATTGTAAAATAAATGTAAAAAAAATAAGTTTTGAGTCATTAAACATGGAAGAAAAAAGAAAAGAAAACAATACGAATACATAGTAACAATAGAAAACCTTGTGGTAGGGAATTGAGCATTTGGAAATGCCTTTCTTACCACAGACAAGTTAAAAATGAAATGAAAATAAAAAAAAACAATTTCTAAAGCGATGCCATTATTATTAAATAATAATAATATTGTATTCAATTTATTACCATTATTATTACTATAAAATTTGCAAATATTTTAAATAAATATTTACTAACACGAGTACAATAACATGCATTTGTTTAAAATAATTATTAACGTTTTATATGCCATTATAAATATAAAATTTTTTTTTAACATAAACAAACAAATTAACAACAAAATAAATATTTTTTAAAATTCTATTAAACAAAACACGTTATTATCTTCATAACAGGCAATGACATCAACGTTAACAATTCGTCAAGTTGGCAAGGCAATGTTTTCCAAAAAAAAAAAAAAAAGGAAAAAGTTACTAATCCTTTAAAGCATTTCTAGATTACTTCTCCAATATCCAATAACACTAAATTCATACCATTAAAGACTGGAGAAATAAGGACAATAAATAAACCTTTACAAAATACCTTTCCTAAGGGAATAATGTAATGTAATGAATAATGTAATAATACAACTTGCCGCTAACTAATGGGAAGATTTTAACGGGCAGATAAATTGTTTTTCGGTATTATAAGTGCACAATAAGATAGAAGTGAAGGTTAATGGTGTTTTCCTTTCTACAGAGAAAATGTCACCGTCTTACAAGGTGCATTAAAAATGTTTTTGATCAACCCTGTCGTAATGTCATTTTTTATTTGAGAAGAACATAACACAAATATTTAAAAAAGGGTATGCCCTGTGTTGGCCTCCACCATTGGCAAGTGCGAATTATTTAGAATAAAACATACCATCCTTTTAGAGGGCGAAACATTTTTAAGAAAAAAACGCACAATTGCATTTTGCCTTAATAAAATGCACATTTTTTGGTAGAAAAGAAAACACCATAAGTTAAAGAGAGGATCATTCTACCAGTACCTTTAAAAGTTAAGTTTCTATTTGAACTTGCCATATTATATATTATTTTCAATATGGAAACTTCCTTCATGATGCCTCTGGAAAACACTAAACAAAACTTGTACATTCATTTCCAAATGGGTTGTTAAATGGAGTGCTTGACCTTAAGAAATATTCTATTAAATACAAGGGATATCATATTCATATATTAAGCCTTATGGGTATATAAATAATAAAAACTAAAACTTTTTGCGATTTTCTCAATATAACTGCATGTCTGAACATAGTATTAAATGATTAAATTTTAATTCTCTTACAGGGTCAAATGCAACTCAATTCATACAATTGAATTCGTACATAGAAAACAAAATGTTGTTATGATTTAAAAAGGAATTAAAACTTTCAGTGTATATGCAGTAGTTATACCAAATAAAATTGCCACACTTGCCACATGATAGGTAGTGGTGGTTACCGTGGCAACATACTACACTGCATTGAATGCCATTGTTTTGGAATGGTTTTTCTACTGTGAAGTCTCTGCATTGCTGGCTGAATTACCAACTAAAAACTACTTTTCTGTAGATTAATTTTGCCTTCTACCTAAAGGCAGAAATAAAAAATAAACGCTTTAAAAAAAATTGTTACAAAAAGAAAAAGAAAGAAAAAAACAAAATTTCACACGCTGTTACACATTTGAATTGTTCGTTCGTTCGTTTTTTTCTTTTTCTCTTTAAGTTGCGACACCGGCATATTCAATAAAGAAATAAAAAAAAAACAGCAGCAGTAACAGTACTAACGAAGTGTATCAAAATAATACGAACAATTTAAGATATTGAACAAAGAAAAAACAACCAGAAACAAAAACAAAAAACAAACCATAGTTAAGACATGTTAGTTAACAGACTAACTGTTTGTTTGTTTGTTTTTTGTCCATCAAGTTGAGTACATACATATACAGTAATAAGTACACAAAACAGTGCAAAAAATTGTGTGATGAAATCGACAACGAATTTAAATTACAAACTAAATCAATTTAATATACAACATACACTAACACACTGACAAAAATCAAAATAACAATACAACAATAAGATTTAAAAAAAAACACTTGAAAACTCTAAAAAAGAGTTACTTTAAGTATGTATTTGAACAGTGTTGCTAAATTTGTCAGTTTTATACGTGTTTCTTGAGTTTTTCCTTTTAATTTTTTAAAAGATTTCAACGAATTGAAATTTATTAGAAGCATTATTTGGTTTTTTATTCTTTTCTTTTAAGAAAAATTAAATTTTTTTTTTTGCTCAATATTTTATAACAATCTGTACATTTTAGAAAGCCAACAACGTATACCATATTTTTTAAGTTCAGTTTTTATGATCAGAACATAAACGTATTAAAATAACAAAATTAATTTTTCTTTTCAATAATGTTTGAATACAACAGAACAGAACAATTCCAAATAAAATTTCAGCATTGTTCCTATTTATTGTAAATTTTTTCATAAAAATTTTATTTTAAAAATTTATTTTTAAAACAAAAATAACCACATTCTCTATACACAATTTTTTTTTTTTGTTTTCAGTAAAATACTATATTTTTTTAGCCATGCTTAGCTCGCTGGGTCTGTATGTAAAAGCGTTATAAATAAATTATAAGACTTTTGACATTGTAGATGTAAAATACGCAGTGTTTCTGGTTGTAACATAATTGACAGAGAAAAAAAATATTTATAGTTTTAATATGATTTCTCAAGGCACAGTGGTAGCCGAAAAAATAGAAATGATATGAATTTTTTTTTTTTATTTTATTAAATAAATCGGTTTTATTGGCCTACAAACCAACAAAAAAAAAAAAAATTAACGCAATCAATTTTTTCTCTTTATGATTTTGTTTATTATTAACAGCACAGCCATAAAAATAATTATTAATTATTTAACCTTCACTTTACCAATTTAATGAAAATTATTTCGAAAAATTTTTCTTAACGTTTCTACTACTTTGTCAGTGAAGCAGGAATAAATGCAACGTTATACTATGTTCAGATATGCAATTTTATTGAGTTAATATTTGGTTAATTGAAAACAATATTTTAAGTGTTCAGACATAATAATGTACTCGATTCAGTGTACTCAATATTCATTTGACAACTGGTAAACAACTATAATGTTTTTATTTTGGTCACGAAAATAAGCGTTGTTTGTTAGTGTATTAGTGTTTGTTTGTCGTTGTTGACATTTGAGTTGTCAAACATCAATAGAAAATATTCGGTTAATTGTAATATGCTTACTAAACACACTTACAACAGTGCTGCATTTTAAGTTTTACTCAATATTATAAAAATTTGCATATTTATTGCGCAATAATAAATTGAAAGTTTATGTGATGCATTCAGCTCAATAATGGCGTTTAGTTTATTTAAAATTTGCCATTTAAAAGGTCATCGTTTAAAAAATAAGGAAAATTTAAAATATTCATCATATTTTGCTTTTCTATGTTGAAAGACAGCAGAAAACATTAGGGTAATAATGTAACGTGATTGTTTCTGATCATAAATTATGTCTTAAAGACACATTTCTCTCTAATCGAAAAATAACCAGAAAAGAACAATAAAATCGTGGGAACATCGTTCTCTCCCAGTTATAAACCAATTGAAGACACGAAGAAATAGTTGAAAAAAATTTAATGTCTTGAATTTTTAGAATGAGGATCATGGATCTCACACACACACAGAGAGACAGAGGCTAGGAACTCCGCATAAAGGTTCAATTGGTCGTGACTTTACCATAACGCTGTAGTCGTAACATAATCCATAACCGTAAATTTACTATTATCAGCAATCAGTGCTGCCATGGCCATAAACAGCTGTTTACATTAATTGCACATATGTACTTTTCAAAAGTACAAAAGTAAACAAAAAAAGTTAAAGTTATCAATTTAAACTGCAGAAGCCTAAAAAACGTTTGTTCCCAAAGTTTATGATATTGAACGAAACGGCATAAATAATAAATATTTTTCAATTAATACTACAAAAGACAAGAGAAAGTGTAAGAAATTTACCATATTAAACCAGCGAACGCTTAATACTTAATACTAACAAGTAATCGAAATTAATTTTTGTCGTTAAAGGAAGTTAAAGTCATTGATTTTATTTCTTGTATTGTTTTTATAACAACAATTTAAATAAGAAAAAAACTTCCAATATGCGTAGCATAAAAGTAAGCAGCGGAAGCAGCAGCAGCAGCTAAACAGCTTTTGCAAAAATATTAATCGCAAATAGGCTTAAAAAATAAATAAAAAAAAAATATAAAACAAAAGAAGAACACAAATCAGGCAGCCTTAAAAGCCAGAGCAAGTTTAAGAAATAAAACAAGAAGGAGAAAGAGAGAAAAAAAAGAGAGGGAGAATCATACAACATAATAAAATGCGTACATGTGAAATCCGTTAAACAGCATATAACTCGTCAACGATTGATGGCGACGATGGTTTTGCTGCTGCTGGGTATGTTGTTTCGTATTCTGATGTCGTTCTGGTTGCTGTAGCTGCTGTTGCTGTTGTTTCTGTTGTAGTTGACGCATTTGTTTGTTTGAAGTGGATGATGACACATCACTTGCCGTTGTTACTGCTGAAGAATTATTATTATTGCTGGTATTAGTATTCGTAGTGCTGTTGGTATTTGTAGTCGTATCCTTTCTGTGTTGGTTAGAATTTTGGTTGGAGTTCGCAGATGTCGCAACTGCTGGTGCAGAAGAAAATAATGATAATACGCCACCCATAAAGAAACACAGTCTACTGTTTATTCTTGATATTGTTGTTGTTGTTACTGTTTCCTCTGTTTCGTTTAAATACGAGTTTAACGATGATGTCGACGAGCAGGCTAATGTTGTATTATTCGTGCTGATGGGAGAGGGTGGTACCAAAGACTATAAACATATAAAGATGTTGCACTGCCATACATTGTACTGCCAGTGCCAAATTTGTCGATGGTCGTACGGCTACTGCCACTTATTGTACTCAGAGAACTTTTTATACTCAGAGAACGTATTATTCTCATCTCTCAGCAATTCATTCTTATATGCGTGTATACGTGTGCATGTATGGGTACATATATTGCCGAATCAAAAGCAAACTAACTAAAAGAAGTTTCACAAATGTATGAGAAAATAACCTGTGGAAAGTTATCTTACCACAGACAAGTTAAAAATGAAATGAAAATAAAAAAAAACAATTTCTAAAGCGATGCCATTATTATTAAATAATAATAATATTGTATTCAATTTATTACCATTATTATTACTATAAAATTTGCAAATATTTTAAATAAATATTTACTAACACGAGTACAATAACATGCATTTGTTTAAAATAATTATTAACGTTTTATATGCCATTATAAATATAAAATTTTTTTTTAACATAAACAAACATATTAACAACAAAATAAATATTTTTTAAAATTCTATTAAACAAAACACGTTATTATCTTCATAACAGGCAATGACATCAACGTGAACAATTCGTCAAGTTGGCAAGGCAATGTTTTCCAAAAAAAAAAAAGGAAAAAGTTACTAATCCTTTAAAGCATTTCTAGATTACTTCTCCAATATCCAATAACACTAAATTCATACCATTAAAGACTGGAGAAATAAGGACAATAAATAAACCTTTACAAAATACCTTTCCTAAGGGAATAATGTAATGTAATGAATAATGTAATAATACAACTTGCCGCTAACTAATGGGAAGATTTTAACGGGCAGATAAATTGTTTTTCGGTATTATAAGTGCACAATAAGATAGAAGTGAAGGTTAATGGTGTTTTCCTTTCTACAGAGAAAATGTCACCGTCTTACAAGGTGCATTAAAAATGTTTTTGATCAACCCTGTCGTAATGTCATTTTTTATTTGAGAAGAACATAACACAAATATTTAAAAAAGGGTATGCCCTGTGTTGGCCTCCACCATTGGCAAGTGCGAATTATTTAGAATAAAACATACCATCCTTTTAGAGGGCGAAACATTTTTAAGAAAAAAACGCACAATTGCATTTTGCCTTAATAAAATGCACATTTTTTGGTAGAAAAGAAAACACCATAAGTTAAAGAGAGGATCATTCTACCAGTACCTTTAAAAGTTAAGTTTCTATTTGAACTTGCCATATTATATATTATTTTCAATATGGAAACTTCCTTCATGATGCCTCTGGAAAACACTAAACGAAACTTGTACATTAATTTCCAAATGGGTTGTTAAATGGAGTGCTTGACCTTAAGAAATATTCTATTAAATACAAGGGATATCATATTCATATATTAAGCCTTGGGGGTATATAAATAATAAAAACTAAAACTTTTTGTTTTTTAATTTTTGTTTAAAATTAATGAAATTGCTAAAATATATTGCCGTACTAAGACTTTTGCTGTTCATATATGTGTACTATTAAAATTAAATTTTTTTATAATAGTTTAACCTCGAATTTATGATGTTTAGGGCCATCTTTACAACTTGCCGTTAAATTTGGGTTTAGTTAAAGGTGACTTTAAAGTACACTTTAAAGCTCGTTTTAATTCGTCAATCCGCTTTTTTTTTTGTTGTTGTTGTATGCAAATTTCAATTCGACTTCGAACTACAGTTTTTCAGAAACTTTATTTCATTTACTCTCAGAGTTTTTCCAGAGGAAAGTCGCCGGTGAAATATTTTTTCCTATTTCGTTTTAATGGAGATGTCTAACATGGGGGTTCACGTTGAGTAAGTCTGCAAAGTACCTACTAACGACTTATTCGTGTTCCGTAGATACAAGACAACATAAAGTAGCATAAGTTCATTTTTAGCAATATGAAGAGATCGCCGTGGTCTAGTAGGTAGTGTGTTGGCTTATTAGACATAAAGCCAGGGTTCGAGTCCCAGGCCAGACATCAAAACATAATACAAAAAGTATTTTTTCGGCGATTTCCTCTCAGCAGCTTTCTGGCAAAAACTCCGAGAGTAAATGTAAAATTGCCATGAAAAATTTATCATAAAATCTGTCCTTGGAGTCGACTTTAAACTGCTTCCCACTACATACATACATACATAATTGGCCATTACAACCCTTCAGTCTGGATTACGACCTAGCTTCTCACACCACATATGTTGTGTGCGTTAATTTTATACATGAGTGGCAGGACCTACAGTTTAAAGTCGACTCCGAACGACAGATTTTTGAGAAGCTTTACATGGCAATTTTTACTCTCAGAGTCTTTGCCAGAAATCTGCTGAGAGGAAGTCGCCGAAGAAATATTTTTTCATTTTGATGTCTGACCTGGGATACGAACCCGGGCCTCTGGTCTAATAAGCCAACACACTATCCACTAGACCACGGCGACTTCAACTTCCCACTACTCATGTATAAAATTAACACACACAACATAATTGATGTGAAAAACTAGGTCAATAAACCTGACTGAAGGGTTCTAATGACCAATTATGTAAGAGCAATGCAAGTGCTTAACGAAATTACAATACAGTCCGGTTATTACAACGCTTTTCGTGTTCTAAAAAGTATGTATGTTCCGTGGACGTTTGGCTAATCGGGACTAAAGCCTAATTCTACCTTTAACATTACATTGAACATGTTGCTAATGCATTAATATGTAGTTGAAAAGCACAAGACATAAAATATGTAATTATCAAAAAGTACTGAAAACATTGCGGGGGTGCTTTTAGATTCTAGATATGAAAAAGTAATTAAAAAGGGTACTAAAGTACTAAATTTTTCAATACTGTTTCTTATGAATGCTAAAAATCGCAACCAGAATAATGCAGCCACTTTTGCAGCACTCGAATACAACATTACAGCTGCCTTTAATGAGATACAGATCGAAATGCTGGAAAAAGTATACCAAAATTGGCATTCATTTCCATTTCATTAAACTTTTGCAAGAAATTAATTTTTAATATTGCTTTTCATTTATTTATTTTATTAATCCATCAATCAAAAACGTTCAAAGCTATTTAAAAAACTGGAGACAATTTAACATTTGAAAAGATATTGCTAATGATTAACCGAAACGCCAAGCTATTGCGGTTAATAGGGACTATTTGTGACTCTAAAGTGGCTTTCCTCAGAAGGATGGGAAATAAAAATTTGATCATATTGGATAGCTAGCACAAAAGAAAGCTTTTGCCTATGGCACTGCCGTTGTTTACATTTGAATTGTCAAATATCAATAGAAAGTGTTCGGTAAAATGTAATATGCCCACTGAACATACTTATGACAGTGTTGTATTTGAAGTTTTAATCAATATAAGAACAATTTATGAATTTATTGCGCAATAATCAATTGAAATTTTATATCAGATATTGAGATCAATAATGCCGTTTATTGCGATTTTCTCAATATTAGTACATGTCTGAACATAGTATTAAATGATTAAATTTTAATTCTCTTACAGGGTCAAATGCAACTCAATTCATACAATTGAATTCGTACATAGAAAACAAAATGTTGTTATGATTTAAAAAGGAATTAAAACTTTCAGTGTATATGCAGTAGTTATACCAAATAAAATTGCCACACTTGCCACATGATAGGTAGTGGTGGTTACCGTGGCAACATACTACACTGCATTGAATGCCATTGTTTTGGAATGGTTTTTCTACTGTGAAGTCTCTGCATTGCTGGCTGAATTACCAACTAAAAACTACTTTTCTGTAGATTAATTTTACCTTCTACCTAAAGGTAGAAATAAAAAATAAATGCTTTAAAAAAAATTGTTACAAAAAGAAAAAGAAAGAAAAAAACAAAATTTCACACGCTGTTACACATTTGAATTGTTCGTTCGTTCGTTTTTTTCTTTTTCTCTTTAAGTTGCGACACCGGCATATTCAATAAAGAAATAAAAAAAAAACAGCAGCAGTAACAGTACTAACGAAGTGTATCAAAATAATACGAACAATTTAAGATATTGAACAAAGAAAAAACAACCAGAAACAAAAACAAAAAACAAACCATAGTTAAGACATGTTAGTTAACAGACTAACTGTTTGTTTGTTTGTTTTTTGTCCATCAAGTTGAGTACATACATATACAGTAATAAGTACACAAAACAGTGCAAAAAATTGTGTGATGAAATCGACAACGAATTTAAATTACAAACTAAATCAATTTAATATACAACATACACTAACACACTGACAAAAATCAAAATAACAATACAACAATAAGATTTAAAAAAAAACACTTGAAAACTCTAAAAAAGAGTTACTTTAAGTATGTATTTGAACAGTGTTGCTAAATTTGTCAGTTTTATACGTGTTTCTTGAGTTTTTCCTTTTAATTTTTTAAAAGATTTCAACGAATTGAAATTTATTAGAAGCATTATTTGGTTTTTTATTCTTTTCTTTTAAGAAAAATTAAATTTTTTTTTTGCTCAATATTTTATAACAATCTGTACATTTTAGAAAGCCAGCAACGTATACCATATTTTTTAAGTTCAGTTTTTATGATCAGAACATAAACGTATTAAAATAACAAAATTAATTTTTCTTTTCAATTTGAATACAACAGAACAGAACAATTCCAAATAAAATTTCAGCATTGTTCCTATTTATTGTAAATTTTTTCATAAAAATTTTATTTTAAAAATTTATTTTTAAAACAAAAATAACCACATTCTCTATACACAATTTTTTTTTTGTTTTCAGTAAAATACTATATTTTTTTAGCCATGCTTAGCTCGCTGGGTCTGTATGTAAAAGCGTTATAAATAAATTATAAGACTTTTGACATTGTAGATGTAAAATACGCAGTGTTTCTGGTTGTAACATAATTGACAGAGAAAAAAAATATTTATAGTTTTAATATGATTTCTCAAGGCACAGTGGTAGCCGAAAAAATAGAAATGATATGAATTTTTTTTTTTTTATTTTATTAAATAAATCGGTTTTATTGGCCTACAAACCAACAAAAAAAAAAAATTAACGCAATCAATTTTTTCTCTTTATGATTTTGTTTATTATTAACAGCACAGCCATAAAAATAATTATTAATTATTTAACCTTCACTTTACCAATTTAATGAAAATTATTTCGAAAAATTTTTCTTAACGTTTCTACTACTTTGTCAGTGAAGCAGGAATAAATGCAACGTTATACTATGTTCAGATATGCAATTTTATTGAGTTAATATTCGGTTAATTGAAAACAATATTTTAAGTGTTCAGACATAATAATGTACTCGATTCAGTGTACTCAATATTCATTTGACAACTGGTAAACAACTATAATGTTTTTATTTTGGTCACGAAAATAAGCCTTGTTTGTTAGTGTATTAGTGTTTGTTTGTCGTTGTTGACATTTGAGTTGTCAAACATCAATAGAAAGTATTCGGTTAATTGTAATATGCTTACTAAACACACTTACAACAGTGCTGCATTTTAAGTTTTACTCAATATTATAAAAATTTGCATATTTATTGCGCAATAATAAATTGAAAGTTTATGTGAAGCATTCAGCTCAATAATGGCGTTTAGTTTATTTAAAATTTGCCATTTAAAAGGTCATCGTTTAAAAAATAAGGAAAATTTAAAATATTCATCATATTTTGCTTTTCTATGTTGAAAGACAGCAGAAAACATTAGGGTAATAATGTAACGTGATTGTTTCTGATCATAAATTATGTCTTAAAGACACATTTCTCTCTAATCGAAAAATAACCAGAAAAGAACAATAAAATCGTGGGAACATCGTTCTCTCCCAGTTATAAACCAATTGAAGACACGAAGAAATAGTTGAAAAAAATTTAATGTCTTGAATTTTTAGAATGAGGATCATGGATCTCACACACACACAGAGAGACAGAGGCTAGTAACTCCGCATAAAGGTTCAATTGGTCGTGACTTTACCATAACGCTGTAGTCGTAACATAATCCATAACCGTAAATTTACTATTATCAGCAATCAGTGCTGCCATGGCCATAAACAGCTGTTTACATTAATTGCACATATGTACTTTTCAAAAGTACAAAAGTAAACAAAAAAAGTTAAAGTTATCAATTTAAACTGCAGAAGCCTAAAAAACGTTTGTTCCCAAAGTTTATGATATTGAACGAAACGGCATAAATAATAAATATTCTTCAATTAATACTACAAAAGACACGAGAAAGTGTAAGAAATTTACCATATTAAACCAGCGAACGCTTAATACTTAATACTAACAAGTAATCGAAATTAATTTTTGTCGTTAAAGGAAGTTAAAGTCATTGATTTTATTTCTTGTATTGTTTTTATAACAACAATTTAAATAAGAAAAAAACTTCCAATATGCGTAGCATAAAAGTAAGCAGCGGAAGCAGCAGCAGCAGCTAAACAGCTTTTGCAAAAATATTAATCGCAAATAGGCTTAAAAAATAAATAAAAAAAAATATATAAAACAAAAGAAGAACACAAATCAGGCAGCCTTAAAAGCCAGAGCAAGTTTAAGAAATAAAACAAGAAGGAGAAAGAGAGAAAAAAAAGAGAGGGAGAATCATACAACATAATAAAATGCGTACATGTGAAATCCGTTAAACAGCATATAACTCGTCAACGATTGATGGCGACGATGGTTTTGCTGCTGCTGGGTATGTTGTTTCGTATTCTGATGTCGTTCTGGTTGCTGTAGCTGCTGTTGCTGTTGTTTCTGTTGTAGTTGACGCATTTGTTTGTTTGAAGTGGATGATGACACATCACTTGCCGTTGTTACTGCTGAAGAATTATTATTATTGCTGGTATTAGTATTCGTAGTGCTGTTGGTATTTGTAGTCGTATCCTTTCTGTGTTGGTTAGAATTTTGGTTGGAGTTCGCAGATGTCGCAACTGCTGGTGCAGAAGAAAATAATGATAATACGCCACCCATAAAGAAACACAGTCTACTGTTTATTCTTGATATTGTTGTTGTTGTTACTGTTTCCTCTGTTTCGTTTAAATACGAGTTTAACGATGATGTCGACGAGCAGGCTAATGTTGTATTATTCGGGCTGATGGGAGAGGGTGGTACAGTAGAGGTAATACAAGTATTGCCAGATGATGAAGTGTTAAAGTTTAATATAGTAATGCCAGGACAACAACAAAAACACATAAATCTTAACTTAATTGTTTTTAATAAAATAAACGAAGATCGTAATATATAATATGAGTCATCAATTTCATTAAGTCTCTCAGAGTTTTAGAGGTTAAAACGAATGGCCTTTTTTTATTGAAATCGTACACTTTTTTTTATTGTGTTACCAAGGCAAACAAAAACTTGTATGCGATTTAATATTAAAACGTTATACAAAGATTTTTTCATAAAACAACAACAAAATAAAAGAATGAATTTACCAAAAATATTCGATAAATAATAACGACAAATAAAACATAATGCAAGAGCATGTATGTATGTGTGTATGGGTACGTAAACGTAGTATGCCTGTGTATTACAATTGAACAGGAACTTGTGTGCATGCCGCACTTCTCTCTAGAGAATTTATAAAATTTTAAGCATGAATAGAGAGAGAGAGAGAGAATATAACAGAACCGAATGAAATGGTCGCAAATAAAATTACAACAACTTAGAAATTAAATGTTTTCGATATTTAAATGAGTTAAAAATTAGAAAACAACGATGAAATCACGCCATAAAATTCAGATGTGTGTGTGTACTTGGATATGAAAATGTGTTCATCTACTATGTGCTATGTTTCATGCAAATCAGAACGTGTATGAGTTTTCATAATATTTTCACCGTCATTTGTTTAATGAAGATAAATAAGCAAAATATGGTAGAGATGATATTTAGTCTTCCAGTTTGCCCAAGAGTTTTTGACACTTTGTTTTCATAGGGCTTTTTATAGCTTAGCATCATAAATATAGCTGCCAGATTTATTGCCACTTTGATGATTCTTTTGTTGCAAATATATGGTATTTATGGTCTCATTTTGACAATTTTTAGCAATTAAAAATGCACATCATATTGTTTACTTTAGTACATTAAAAGGCACTTTAAGCTAGCTTTGTATTTACTTTTCAGCTATTTAAATGTGTTCTAAATTACAACCTCTGAACGAAAGGAGTCCGACGAATAGCCTAACTTAAGAACGAATTTTGTCTGTAATGCACTGTGCGATCCATTGGCCAATCGACCACATAAGTTTTCGCTCGCCGAGAAAGGCGAGTGTTACGCAGGAATACATGATTCTAGGGAACAAGGCCCTCATTCCGCTCTAGCAAAATCCTTTTTTATGGCGATATTACAGTGAATCACAAACCACATTGTAACTATGGTCTAATGTATCAATAGCTTTCGATAGCCTACCGACATTAACGAACAACTTCGCCCTTTCTTGTACATGGTCGAGCATTTTCAAAATGGACGTTGAAGTACCGGTCTCTACATGAGAGTTGTATTCCATTCTCTTTCGGATCAGATGAATTGAAGCATTTTTCCACCCCTCCTATTATTTTTTTTTTTTTATAAAACCAGGACACTCAGGGGATGACCCCTACTCATGCAGTGCATTGTGCAGGTTTTTTTAGGAAAGGTGGAAAGAGAGGGAAGAAGCGAACGGTAAGAAAACGAGTTGCTGCTGGTGAATATAAAATAACCAGAGCTCTGCCTTCACCATTAGACAGTCTACAGCAATCGTTCCGAAGAAGCCTGCAGTTTCTCACACCACTTATGTTGTGTGTGTAATTTTTATACAGAAGTGGCGGGACCTACGGTTTAAAGTCGACTCCGAACGACAGATTTTTGAGAAACAAGAAGAGAGAAGAAGCTAAGGCATTGTAAAAATGTGTAGGTACTAGCGAATATCAATTGAATTGATTTTGTGACGATTATTTTCATGATTTCCATGAACGTCTTTGACGTTTTTTTTTTTCTCGAATATTTGACGATTTGATGCTTTATTTAGCTGGCAACTATGATCATAAAGCACAAAGAAACGAATGTACATTCATACGTATGTATACTGAGTGCAAAAAATAAGTAACCACCACCGAAATAATTCATTTTCTTAGGATAAAGAGAAAAATAAAAAAGAATAATCGAATAAATTTCCAAAAATAAAAACATTTATTTATTACTTAAAAATTTTTAAAACAAAAAACAAAATTATTGTTGTGCTGCAAGTATATTTTTTTATAATAGAAAATTTAAAATTATAATGGTTGACCTACTTATGGCGCTAAGTGTATAATGTTAGACGATATTCTTCTTTTTAGAGATTTATACTATGAACTGAAATTAAGTTTACAAAATTATAAACAAAAATTAACGCAAACACATTTGAGTATTTCTAAAATATCTACAAAAAAAAAAAAATCGGGTATTATCACGTGTTTTTTCTGTTTCTAAATACAAAATGTCGCATTAAGAAATTTATTTTATTTGTAAATACGAAAATTATGATGAAACATTTATAAAATCTTCAATGCTACCATGAATAATAATAATGACATACAAATTGTTAACATTTTCATTGTTTATATGGAAACACATAGGCTGCATATGTATAAAAATATGTACTACATACATATGGCATAACTTTTTCCATCTAGTAGGATATATGATGCAATACAAATAGAAATTCTCATAAAAATTCTTTTATGACTGATAGAATTACTTGTAACCACAAGACAAATATTATGGATGTACATATGTATTTACAGTGGACAGCAAAAGTCTTAGTAAACCAATATGTTTTGGCAAAACAAAAGGCTCCACAGGTTTAATAGTCTTGCACAAAGTTCCAATATGACTTCAAGAGAGTATTTAGGAGACCAATTTAAAAAGAACGGTTACGTAATCCCTACTCCACAAATAAAAGTCAACAAAAAAAACCCAGGGTGCCACCAGAACACTTTATACTATATGTACGAATTATTCAATTCCAAATGAGTAAAATGGTGTACTTGAGAGGGAAAGAAGGGATATTCTACTAAACACAAGGCACTTGAATTTTAAATTTACTCTGGAGTCTCCCTAGGAGCAGGTACCTAAGGAGCCATCTTAAACTTTTCCTTACTTTTCTTTTCTTTTAATGAAAAATATTAAAAAAATTTTTGTTATAAAATAAAACAGAAAAAAATAATAAAATAAATATAAAAAAACTTAATTTTTTATACAAACTATTGATTAAAATTCAAACAAAAAAAAAAATCCTAAAATATATTGTCATACAAAGACTTTTGCTGTCCACTGTATGTGTAATGAACTTAAAGTTTGATCTCATTTTATTGGCCAAGAATATTACAAAATGCTTATTTTGGGGGCGCTCTTTCTTAACACAATACTTTAAATATTTTAAATCAAAAATATTTTGTAATTTTAAGCAAAAATGTACCAGAACGCAGATAAATTTTTTGTGACTAAAAATTTCTTTGTTGATAACACTTATGGATTGTAAGTGAATAAAAAAAAACTGCCGTTATTTTTTCTTCCTTATTTGTAGTTTGGAGAATTTTGGAGCGAAATTATAAAGAATTTGCAAATGCATGAACAAGAAAAAAAGGAAGAGTTGCCACATAGTGGCTATATTTTAAGGTATGATGAATATAATTAATGGATGACTCAGTTAATGACAATCTTTATTTGTGTGTGTGTGTGAGTAATTATAGAGCTGTACGTGTATTTGATTAATGACTGTTGTGGCTTGCTGCCTAATTGTCTTTAATTTCTTATATTATTTGACGATTTCAAGATAATTCATATACAAATTAAACAATTTTGTTGAATTTAATATTAGTTTTCTTTTCTATTTTAATAGCAAAATTATTAGCCATAAAACATTTAAGTTTAAGCCATAAAATTTAAAATTTATACGGCAAAGTAACAAAAAAAAAATATTTTCAATATTTCCGCTTGTTTAACCTTCATCTATGAAAATTCTTTTTATTTCTTTTTGTTTGTTGCTGTGGATGTTTTTCGTTTTTTTTTATTCGAAATTTCAACATTTCAACGTCATCACAACACTCATTGAAAATGAATGACTTGACGATTTTGATAAAGATGACAATGATGACGATGATGATGATATTAGTGATGGAAATTTGCCTTCTCAATGAAAAATGTTCTTTGTAATAGTATGGCCAACATGTACTACGTTTGACATTCTATTAATGTGAGATTTATGAAATTCTTGTTTATTTATATTTATTTCTTTTCATTTCCCCATAACCATTTAAATAAAGAAATATTTGGTGAGTATATGTTTGTATCCACCACTTTTATAGACTACATTAAAATAAAACAACAGCTACAGCGCAAAAACAACAACATTATTTTTACTCGTGTACGTGTAGAAAAGCTAAGCAAAGATGAAAATTGAAAAACCATTTAACGAATAAAAATGAACGAACATAAAAAAATCCCTCCGTTAAAGGTCAAACAGTCACTTATACTATAACCGAATAGCAACAGCAACAACACTACCGCAAACAACAACGGTCATATTAAAAACCAGTAATAAAACTCACTGTTAAGCACAAGAAGAAGAAAAAAAAATACATCAGAAAAAAGGCACGCAAAGAGAATCATGAAATTGAAGAATAAAAGGCAATAATAAAAAAAAATAAAATTGCACACGAAAATGAAATTCAAACGAAAATAAAATAAAATTTTATATGAACGAATACAAGAATAGTCAGTCCCCATGGAAAAGCACAATTTCGGTTAAAATTTAGTACATTGAGTGAGTGAGTTGTTTAAAGGAAAATACCGTAGAAGAAGAGAGGATTTAGGTGTAGTTTTACTTTAAAATTTTTTACCGTTAATAAAGTTTTATTTTTATTCAATGTTGGTTGGGTGGATATCAATGTAACAAAAGCCACTTTATTCAAAACAACAACAACAACAATAATAATAATAAAATTGAATGTAAAAACAAAAACAGGTAACAGCTGATGCATAAAATAAGGCAGCATTAATACACGAACACAAAAGTTACAATAACAAAACATGTGGTATTTTAAAAGAAAAAAAATGAAATTTTGAGCTGAAACAAACTGCATATCTGTAAAGTTTAGAGTTGCCATGTAAGAGAGGATTTGGGCATATAAGTTTATAACGTCTGTACCGGCTGTACAATAATGCAAAAGCGCTATTAAAGTAATTTCATTAATTGTTCTTTTTTATTTTTCTAATATTTCTATATAAATTTGTCAGAAACGGTGACACTATTTTGGTACTGATTGGGATAAAGACAATCTAGCATTTAAAGATTATTCATTAATATTTTCAATCTTAATTCTTAGGACCCTCAGCCTAAGTTCCAAATTATATCGTATAAGAAACTGTGCGATTGCTTGAACTGTGGGTATTTGTTTTACATTATCATATATATCATTATATCGTAAGACATTGGCCGTAAACATTTATTATCAGTAAGTCGAAAATACTTGCAAGAAAAATATCCACAAAATTTTATGTGCAAAGAGACACGTTTTTTACAAATGCAACAAAAATAAACAAACGATATGGAATTAAGATAAATTGATCGAGAATGGTTGACATTAGCTATATTATATATGGATAATACTATGTTCAGACATGCACTTTTATTAAATCAATATTCGGTTTATTGAGAACAATATTTTTAGCGTTCTGACATATAATATACGAAAATTTATTTGACAGCTGGTAAACAAAACGGCTGATTGCTTCAACAAAATTGCTTTTAATTTAATCGCGAAAATTATTGCCTAAATATTGTTTAGAAAAAATGGAAAACAATTTAACAATGGAAAAGGTATTGTTAATGATTAACCGAAACGCCGAGCTGTTGCGGTTAATAGGTACTACTTGTGACTCCAAAGTGGCTTTCCTCCAGAAGATGAGAAATAAAAATTTGAGAATATTGGATAGCTAGCAGAAAAGAAAGCTTTTGTGTATGACACTGTCGTGTAGACAGTCTACAGCAATCGTCCCCAAGAAACCCGCAGTTTCTCACACTACTTATGTTGTGTGTGTTAATTTTATACAGAAGTGGCGGGACATACAGTTTAAAGTCGACTCCAAACGACAGATTTTTGAGAAACTTTTTAAGAAGAGAAAGAAAAGAAATCGGCGAAAAACATATTTTTTGTATTTTTGTTATTTTTAATGTCTGGCCTGTGACTCGAAGCCTAGCTTTACGTCTAATAAGCCAGTACACTACCTACTAGATCACGGGATGTTTAAAAACATTTTTAAAACCAAAAAGGAAACTAAAATGAAACCATTTCAAGTCTTACGCATAATTGGCACTTGCAACCAAAACTATTTGCTTTTATTACTGCTACCAAATGTCGACGTTTACTATTTATTTTAAGTTTTGTTATTTTAATAATATTGCATGTTATGGGTTTGTAAATAAATTATTGGCGTAATGACCATAGTTATCGAAGGCCATAGTGTATTCTTTGTGCAAAGTTGTGTTTACATATTTTATTTATTGTTTTCTGTAAAATAATTAATTAAAATATTTGTATTTTATTTCTTATGCATTTAAGCAGTTCTCATTGTAACAACAATTATTCTGAATCAATTTAAATAACAAATATTTACTAAACTTTTATTTGTGTTGCTTGATTGTACATACATACATCAACATGTAGTATTGACCATATTATATGGTTTTAACCCAATTTAAATATTTCCTTACAGATTAGCATTATGCGATAAGTTGGCAGTCCTGTTTATCTACCGTTACGCTATTTGTAGCTGTTCATTCTTTTGTCTCAATTTTAACACCAACTCCAGCTGTTACAGTTATACACTCTGAATTTGAGGCAGACGGGATCTCTCTCTTTTTCTGTTTTTCTTACAATAAAATGGGGAGTACGAACAAAACAAAACTCTCCAACATATGTTTTGCTTTGCTTATATAGACGTTCAGGCAACAATTGAAAGATAACACTGCTGCAATTACTTGACAGTTGGGGAGGAAATTATACTGCATATCAAAAAGAGTGTTTGTTTAGATGTGTATGTATTGCACACCCATACATATTTTGCAGTAAAACTTTTTCTGTATGGGAATGAAGTCAATGGAAATATAAGTATGCAATGTACATACATACGTATGTGTGAGTGTATTGTATTTGAAACTGCAGAAAGCAACTAAGCGTGTCAGCAGAAAATACAAAAAGAACAATATTTACTCGATCAAGTATTATAAAGGCTGTAGTTGTTGTTGTTGTTTGATAGAAATTTAACAACAACAACAACAATAATAATTATAAGGAGAGTATATAAACAAAAAATACACCACATGAACAGACACACACATTTAATGTAAATAAAATAAATATTGAATATTTAAATAAAAGTGTGCCACATTTGAAACAAAACGAAACGAAACGAAACGAATCGAAACAAAAGTAAACAAACACTTGCACTCTTTTTTTTTTTTTCTTGTCTCAAAGTGGGGGTAAGCAATCATTCGAACACTCGTACGCATTTTCTTAAGTAAATTCTACTGTATTATGAACGATATTAATGATGGATGGTGAGAGTTTTATTAGAAAGTTGATAGTGTATTGGTAATTATTATGTGTACCATACGTTATTGATTTATTGTTTAATTGTTTAATTTGATTCTTGTTTGCATTGAGTAAATTTTTCATCAAGTGACACAAATTTTTATCATTAAGGAAACAATACAATACAACGCCAATAAACAATGAAAACGTTACAACAACATTGTGAGGTGCAATATGAAACAATAATTAACACACGCTAATTCTATTTATTAATGGAAATTTTCAGTCTAAACCATAACAACACAATTTAAAGTGTTGTTAATACAACTTTATTGAAAGTATTGGCATTTAAAAACAACTTTAAAAGTGAAATAATTTTTACATCACATCAGAAGTGTTAATTAAATCTATAAACCATAATTTAAAATGCAAAATATTTCTAAAAATAAACAAAATTTAATTTAAATTATTTTTAATTCCATCGAACTTGGTTTTATTAGCAAGAAATATTTGTAAACGACCTTGAATTTTACTTTTGCAACTGAGTTTAGTTAGATTTTATGAAATTTCAAAATAATTGTGAGAATTTATTTCAAATAATTAGAAATTGTCAAAAAAAAAGATTATTTTTGAATCCTCAACAAGCTTAAACAAACGTTGTATTCCCTTTTTTTTAAGGACAATGAAACAAACTTTCCTTTTGGATAAAATAATTATCATAAGAACTTTTCAGTCCTAGCTAATGTGTTTTAATGCTACTGGCTACAGAAATTGAAATTTAGAAATGGTGCTGGACTATAACTGGAAGAGTACTTTTGTAAAAAATTATTAATACACGTACGCAATGGTATAGAAAAACTGATTCGGAACGTAACAAAGCGTAAAAGCCCCGTTTGGTCAAATACATATGAAGAGGAATGCCGAAATCAAGCGAAACAGAACGTACGCGTTCCGTGGACGTTAATCTAAAAACTAATTCCGCCTTCAGCTTTACGTTGAACATGTTGGTAATGCATTAAACCCCTTCCAGTACGATTTAATAATGAAAAACTGTGCATGAAATAACCATTTAATTTGTATAAAATAAAAAAAACTTGTTTCATTCAATTCTTAAATATCGTCGTCGAAAATCCAAAAGTACATATGTACGTCTCATTAAAAAAATCAAAATCAAGTTTGTGATTGATTATCACTCGTAGGGTTATCTAACATATCCTTACTAATTTTTAGATTCTTGCCATCAAAAATAATGTTTTTATATCAGTAATTCAAAATGACTTACTATAGAAGAATATTGTATTTTGCAACATTTTTTACTTCTCCTGTAAAATTCGAAAAAATTACATTTGACTTTTGGATTTTCACTGACGATATTCGTAATTAATATCCATTTTCACAGATTGTTAATATCAAAATATATCGACCGATATTTACATTAACTGTTTACAAGAATGAAATCTTACAGGCGAACAACAATCTCGCCGCGTCTTGTACCAAGAAATTCTAACGGTAAACAATACGTAATACCAAAGAATATGAATATAAAGAATGCGCATTTAACCATATTTTGGAATATTCGGATCAGTGTTGCATTTATTCTGATCAGTGTTGCAACATTTGTGAAAAAAAATCACTAAATAAGAAAAATATAACCAAAATTAAATTCATAGTTTTTAATTTATTTTTTTTTTTTTCATTCAAATATTAATTATAATTAATTAATAAAAAGATTTTGGTGAAATCGGGACGTAATGCTAAAAAGATTTTGGTGAGAGCGGGTCGTAATGGAAAAAAGATTTTGGCGAGAGCGAGTCGTAATGTTAAAAAGATTTTTGTGAGAGCGGTTCGTAACGTTAAAAAGATTTTTGTGATAGCGGGTCGTAATGTTACAATTACATTGCTATATAAAATCCATTATTTACCGAAATGGGATTACTTTTTAAGTTATTGTTTCAGAGGAATCTGTTAAAAACATAAATCCATTAAGTATGTACATATTTTCAAATGGCAACAAGAATAATCGATGATATGAATATAAAATGTGAGATTAAAATTTTACAGGAATTTTCGGATTTTTTTTTTGTTTTTAAGTAAGAACCAATATACAACGAAATTTAATTATAAGAATTATGGGAATATCAGACTGAAACACAAAAAATAACATAATTAAATGGATCAATTAGTTAAGGCTTTATTAAAATGTGATCATTACTTTGTAGCAGAATTGCAAAAGAATTACGCGACACTTTTTCTTTTTCGGACTTTCTTGGTGCAGAAATATTTACATCTTCAGCTGAATCATCAGCATTTGATGTGCATTCTATACAATTTTCCTTTTTTATTTATATATTAATATTTTTTTTATTTATTTATTATTATTTTTTTATTTATTAATTCTTTTTTAAACATACAACGGAACAACACAATACAATAGAAATTCCTATAAGCGAGGCCTATCGATTTTTAGTGACTTGTCTGTGATAATTTTTCGTCTTATAGTATGTTCAAACAAGCACCTTATTGAGTCAATATACCTTTATTTGAGTACAATATTTTTACCATTC
Organism: Sarcophaga peregrina; assembly: GCA_014635995.1. Taxonomy (NCBI): domain Eukaryota; kingdom Metazoa; phylum Arthropoda; class Insecta; order Diptera; family Sarcophagidae; genus Sarcophaga; species Sarcophaga peregrina. Next base: position 23,684,589 of record CM025792.1, on the reverse strand, counting down.
AGACACATAAAATACGCAATATTTGTTTAACAGGGGTAAATAAAACAGTTGGTTGTTTCAATTTCATTTTTTTTCTTTCGTAGTTATTGACATTTGAGTTGTCAAATATCAATTGAAAATGTTCGGAAATTTGTAAGATGCTCACTGAACGTACTTATGACAGTGACTTATAACAATTTGTGCATTTATTGTGCAATAATTAATTAAAACTTTATATGAAATATTGAGCTCAATAATTTCGTTTATTGCAATTTACGCAAAAACATAGTATTAGCCGAGTATGTATTATGATTGCTAATAGAAGAGGCTAAAGTCAATATTTAAAATGCCGAAGATTGTAAATAAGTTAAGAACAAATTGTAATAAAAAGTCACCGTGGTCTAATAGGTAGTGTGTTGGCTTATTATTAGACGTAAAAGTCAGGGTTCGAGTCCAAGGCCAGACATCAAAACAAAATACAAAAAGGTATTTCTTGGGCGATTTCCTCTCAGCAGATTTCTGGCAAAGTCGCCGTGGTCTAGTGGGTAGTGTGTTGGCTTATTAGACGAAAGGCCCGGGTTCGTATCCCAGGTCAGACATCAAAAACGAAAAATATTTCTTCGGCGACTTCCTCTCAGCAGATTTCTGGCAAAAACTCTGAGAGTAAATAAAATTTACTATGAAAAGTTTCTCATAAAATCTGTCGTTCGGGAGTCGACTTTAAACTATAGGTCCCGCTACTCATGTATAAAATTAACATGCAGAACATAAGTGGTGTGAGAAACTAGGTCAATAATCCTGACTGATGGGTTCTAATGACCAATTATGTATGTATATATTATGTATGGATAAATTGTAGTAAACGTCAGCTGCTTTGATGCGGCTCTTCAGTATACAAATTCGTTAGGAAACTTTCAATTTAGCTATCAAATTGTATTTCAAGTGTTTAAAAACTGGCATATCTGGGCAGATAAGATTAAAGATGCACGATCATATGTAATATTTTTCTTCAACAAAATTTGCTTTATCTTAAAAATTCTTAAAGGCAGGCAACCATTACACTGTATAACAAAAAAAAAACATAATTCTTCAATTGGGAATAGTTTCTGGGTTATAAAAATTTTTCGATTTTTTTTTTCTACTTAAATTTAGCGCATTTAAAAAAGAATAAGTTTTTGACCAAACCAATGTTTACATTTCGTTTGGGAGTATAGGATTCCAAAAATTCTTTTCGATTTGTCATGGATTTTTTTTTGCAAAAACTCACAAAAATTTTTCTACAGCAAATTTGATAAGACGAAATTTAAAAATATTTTATTTAAATTTCTTAAGAATGCTTTAAAAAAAAAGCACAAGACTGTGCGGTGTTATGACCATATTACCGTACTTTAGATGAAACAATTTTGTTTTTACATTTTTGTTTACATAGTTATAGAATATAAGAAGAAGAAGAAAAAAATTATAAATGAAAAACTGCAAGGTATGCAGGCATTAAAAAAAAAAAATTAACATTGGCAATATGTTGCGCTTCGTTGCATTAACAATTTGAGGCAGCAGTTTGCAACAGCTGCAGCTAAATTTTAACCCATAAACAGCAAAAAAAAATATTGTATTGGTGAGAGTTCTTTTTTTGTTTTTCTTTCTTTCGTGTGTGTTTTTGAATGGCAACAAACAATACAAAAAGCACTGCAAACTTTTTAAAAATTGACTGACAGACGTTGATGGTGGCGATATTTTTGTAGATTTGTTGCTGATGTTGTTGATTGAAAAAAGAAAAACAAAGCAAAAAAAAAAACAAGAGATGAAAACTAAAACAAATAATGATGTTGATACTAGTCTCACACAAAACGGAATGATGATAATTAAGATTTTCTTGAAAGTTTTTGCATGGCTAGGCAAAAACACGCAAAATCTGTTTTTAAATTGATTTATTTTGTTTTTTTCATCGTTTTTAAGCGATAAAAGCTATTATTTTCAGTTAATTAATATTTTCTTAACGTTATTTTTATATTTTTTTCTTTTTTTTCAATTCTTTTAATATTTTTTTTTATTTTTTATATTAATTTTCTTGCTTTTTTAGCATTTGAAAAACAACAACGATTTTTTTTCCCTTATACACTACACTTTATTAATTTAACAAATTATTATTTTTTTTTAATAAAATTTAAAAAAAAAATTTTTTTTAATTAAAATATTTTTTATTACCACTATTATTTTTCTTTTCTTTTTTTTTAATTAATTAATTATTATTTTATATACAATATTATGGAAATTTATTTGCCAAAACATACAATTTCAGAATGTTTTAAATTTCATTTCATTTTCATATTAAAGCACACGTTTGTTAACCGAAATTTATTTTTTTTTTTTGTTTTATAAAAACTTTTTCCACAAAGAAACTTTTAATAACGTGCCCGTATACGTCACATCACGTTTAGTATCTGTGTATTAGAAGGGAAGAGAGTAACGAATTCGACGGCCGCTATAACACTACTACTACTATTACCGCTATGATCTAATCATGCCAAAAGAAGATTTCATACTAAAAGTTACTCTCGACACAGTCGTTCTGTTGTGCTGTTATTTTTTCAGTTTTCTTTAATATAACAACAAAAACAACAACAATCATTATGGAAATAAATGTGATGACTGACTTGTTTACTTTTTACTGCTGTTGCTATTGCTGTTCCTGCTGTTGCTGCTGCTGTAGATGTTGGCCTTAGTTAGGCAGCTTTGGCAGCACTGCTATTACAAGTATACAGAATCTGTTACCGAGTACTTGGTGGTCTGTTTATATACAAAAACAAAGCACTTAACAAATACAAAAAAAAAATAATACATATTAAACAAAACGTCAGCCAGAGTATATAAATTATGGTAATTTGTGTCTGACTCACGAGACTGTTAAATTTTATTATGAGGTTTCTTTTTTTTATTATATTCTCGTCTCCCAAGAGAGTTCAGTTTAGTTGTGCTTGTTTGAAACTCTGCAAGAGAGAGAGTGAAAAAAACATTGTGAGAGAAACAAAACAATAACAACTTGTGAGCCATACATTGGAAAATATAAACAACAACCTGTGATGTTATTTGGTCACAATGTAAACATTGCTCATATGCTTGCTCTCTTTTAATGTAAATTTAATGTAGAAATAAAAAGAAGACAAAAAATAAACGCTCTTCTTGCTCTGTAAACTAAATGCATTATATGCGAGGGTAAATTAGAAAGTATTTCAAGTATTATAACAGTTAAAAGCAGGCCGTTAAATTGCGTTACCATTCACCAATTGTTTGGAATCTAAATATTGTTTAGGTTTTTTAAAGGCAAATATCAATAATCTTCAGAGTCTTATTATCATAATTCTTGAATTGAAAATTTGTTATTCTACGTCAAGTAGTTAAAGAATAACAAAAAAAAAGGTTTTTCTTAAGTTTCTCCACATTTTTATGGATTTTATTGCATTACGTGACTGGCATTTATAAACAAACAAACAAACAAACATACAAAATAATAAAACAGACAAATGCCACTTGTACTCGGGTACATTTTCTAGTAACCAATCATTTCATGCATTTCCCTTCTAAACTGACAGCAGCTACATTGAGCCGGTATATGAGCAGACCACTTATATCTTCACCATATCTTCAGTATTTTTCTTCTTTCCTTATTTCTTTTTAATTTTTGAAATTTTTTTTTTTTGAAAAAGAAAAATAAAATAATAAACATTAAATCAGAAATGTCATGTGCAGAATAGAGAGAAAAAAAAAGCCACAATAATACAATAATTTTTATTTATAATTTTTATAAAAATAAAAGAGCAAGTACAAGACACACAGAAAGAGAGAGAGAGAGAGAGCAAAGAGTGCATTTATTTAAGTTATAATATGAAAAATCAAAGTTGTTAATTCTCTGCTTATAGTATGGTTTATAGCAGTGTTGCAAAACTGAAATTTTCAAATGGTACTAAACTATAACAGAAAGAGTACCTTTTTCTTATTAAATGGTACTTTTGTAAAACATAACATACATACTAGGTATGCCTAACGGTAAAAATGTAAAAAAGAAGCGTAAATTAATAAAAATAAAAATTATTAATACGTATGCAGATGCATTAATTTTATGAAAATTATTTGGATTCCAACAAAAAGATTAAAGCATTTAATATGTGATCTGATAGGCTTGACTAAATTTTGTTGTCAACACACACTGCCATTGAAAAACACTTCTCGCAATTAACATTTGTTGGTAAAATAGTACCAAGATAAGCTATATGCAGCTTGTAAATAAATCTATTTCCTTGGACAGTTGAGTATCAAAATCAGTTACCCTTTTAAATCGTTTTGTAGGGCTTTTGCATTCTTCGATGCCATCAAATAATTTTTTATTACTGGAAGTAGGGTTTTCCTCATGTGAGATGCTATTATCAAAGTCAAGTGATACAGAATTTTTTTTCAGGAAATTTCCCGAAAAATCCCGGGACAAGTTTTTAAAAATCCCGGAATTCGAGAGTTTGTGAATCCCGAAAATCCCGTGGTTTCGAGCTTCGGGATTTCCCGATTGGCATTCTTAATACATACGTACTGATCTTTATAACCCTTCAATCAGGATTATGACCTAACTTCTCTCTCTAATTATTTTGTGTGTGTTTATTTTTATAAAACAGTGGTGGGACCTACTTTATCATGGCAATTTTATTTACTCTCAGAGTTTTTGCCAGATGAAAGTCGCCAGAGAAATATTTTTTCCATACAGTGAACTCGCGAAATTTTTTTTCCATAGAATATTCTAAAACGTGAGTACAATAAAAACTGAAAACTTTGTTATAATTTTGCCCTTAGGTTACAGAGTTCTTGACTAAAAAGAGGCTACCGGTAAACGATCTTCTGTTAATAGACAATGCGGCTTCATATCTGACTAAATTTGATTTCTGATGACGGATTCATTTGTGGAATGCTTTTGCCACTCTAGTTCACATTGTTAATTCAGTCCATGGACGAAAAATGTTTTTAAGATAACAAAACTGTATTAAAGAACAAATATCTCGGCATTAGGGGCTGGAAAATAAACAGAATTGCTAAATTCTATTAAGATTTTAACTATAAAAGACGCAATTAATCTTTTGGACTCAGCATGGTACAGAATTTCGCAACAAATTTTAAACAATTTCTGGAAAAACATGGATTTTAAATTTAGTTTCGGAGAAAGCTTACCCCAATAATATTAAATAGTCATTTTTTGTTTAAAATTTGGGTACTCGATAACGTGAACAAACTCGAAAATGTGAACTGCCTTGGTAAGATTAGTTTACGTTATCGCGAGTGCACTGTATTTCGTTTTGATGAAGATGTCTAACATGGGGTTTTTATCGTGGACTCACGTCCAATAAGCCCTACCTACTAAGCTATGTATTTATTTATATTTAATACACATACGACACTGAACAGAAAAACTAACGAGTTATTCGTGTTCCTCACATACAAGACAAAAACAGCTGTTTTGGAACGTAACAAAACGTAAAAACTAAACGTGGCTTAATGTCGTCGATGGAACGTAATCTAACATATTTACGTTCGTTTTTAGCATATGAAAAGCAATGCAAATGCTTACCGAAATTACATTACGGTTTGGTAAAAATGACACATTTTGTGATAAGCAATCATGATCCATCAAAAATTCTGAAAATTTTTTGAACTTAACGTTCATTTGATGAGATGTCATGTAGAAAAAATATAGCACAACCTTTATACTATTTATTTAATAACTACGACAATTTTTATACAATTTTATCAAATGGTGACTCAATCTCTTCCCAGGACAATAGACTGTAAGAATATTATCACTTCTCCTATATTTTTTTAATTAAAGTTCGCTACTATGAATGGGCAAAGTTGAAAAAATATGAAAAAATTCTCATTTTCTAAGTTTACCTGATCAAATCTCATAGAATATCAAGTCAAATAATAGATATACGTATACCGTTTTAAAGATCCATCTCTACCCTTTCCAACAAGATTTAAATTTTGAATATCGGGTTAGAAATGTTTGAGTATTTCAGAAATTTGTGCGAAAAATCAGAAAAAAAAGTTTTTTGTCAAATAAAACAAGTTTGGAGGGTTCGAGAAACATAAAAACAAATTTTTTGAGTTCTATACAACTAACTGAACAACATGGACTATGTAGTTACTCGGGTGTATTTTCACTGTCGCACCGTGTAATGTAGGCGACTTAGACCGGGCGAAATTTACCAGATGTCATTGCTACATAAATACATACTTAATTGGAAATTATGACCTAGCTTCTCACACCACTTATGTTGCGTACGTTAATTTCATACCTGAGTGGCGGAACCTACAGTTTAAAGTCGTCTTCGAATGACAAATTTTTGAGAAACTTTTCATGGCAAAATTTTTATTTACTCTCAGAATTTTTGCCAGAAATCTGCTGAGAGGAAGTCGCCGAAGAAATATTTTACTCAGATTTTCGTTTTGATATCTGACCTAGGATTTGAACCGTGGCCAACATACTACCTACTAGGCTGCGTCGACAATGAATGGCGGGAACTACAATTTAAAATCGTCTCCGAACGACAGATTTTTATTTACTCTCCTAATTTTTGCCAGAAATCTACGCAGAGGAAGTTGCCGAAGAAATCTCTTTTTGTACTTCGTTTTGTTGATGATATCAGACTAAATGGATTTAACCTTTTTGTTCTTGTAATATTTTTATTATACACAATTTCCTATTGTATTAAATTATTTTGTCTATTAATGTTTAATCTACAGAATATGTTTCGATATTAAATTGTAGAATATGAATATATTTTTTATGTTTATATACCGTGTTTAGAATTGTTCAAAATTTTTACAGGGCGCTGTCACAGCATCATCCCTTTGGTATTGATATTTTCTTGTCTAACTACTCGGATTGAAGTGAAATACGGAACTTACCTGAAAAGAAATTGAAAAAAAACTATGTAAAATATTAATAAAAAAATAATGTTTTAATATTAAATAAAATGAAAATTAAATATAATAAGGTTAGGTTAGAGGACGTGTACTTGTCGGTTAAGACAAGTACAGTACCCGGAGGTTGAAATTGACCCATTGTACAATGTGCTTAGGGATGGAAGGAAATAGAGGATATAGGATGCATGGAGGGAATGTAGTTAAGGAGAGGGAGAATGGGAATCGGAGGAATTACACAGAAAGAAACAAACATAAAACAATAGAGGGTGAGAGCGCGACTACACTTCTCAAGCCCTAACACCTCTCAACCAGCCCAAGCTGCTAATAAATCTGTGGAGAGCCTTGATGTCGGCTCTCGACACAAAAGTCAAGCTATCAAAGAAGGCCCTGCCAAGGGTTCTCAACCTCACCCTACCAAGGGCTGGGCAGTTACAGAGAAAATGTTCGACAGTTCCCAAATAATAAAATGAAATAATATTTAAAAGTATGTCTTATAGTTTCCTTTTACGAATTTCTTCTGTCTGTTGGTAATTTGTAATTACAAATACAACTTTGGTCACTCTAAAAAATTAATTCATTTAGTTTTCAGTTTGTTGTAAATTGAGTATTTTAGAGTTGTTGTTGTTATTGTTATTGTTGATATTATTATTATTTACAAATATTATGTGAATTGTTTCGATGTTGTTTCATAGTGTCTTTATAGTATTTTATTTTCCTATTTTTTGTGAATAAAATTTTAATACATTGAGAGCTACCTTACAAGGTAGCCTTAGTAGCACGCAGCTGATCGTTGTCTGATGAATTTCACAAATTTTCAAAGAGTTTTGTATTGTTTTTTTTTCGCTATTTCATTTTTAAATTAATTTGGTACTTTAGATTTCAGTTATAAATGTTAAAAGTTAACTTATGTTACAACCAATTAAATCCCTATTATGGCTAATATTACAACTTGGCGTTAACTAAAGGAAGGATTTTAAAGGGTAGAACATTTGCATGAAATAAACTTCAAACATTAAATTATATGGACCGTACTATCGATTCAAATAAAGATTCAAGTATTTTTCTGAATTTTATGTGTTTTTCTTTGAAAAATTTTTCTATAGCTTTAAAAAATCACGCATTACTATGAACCTCAATACACAAGTATTTTCTGTTTACGAATTTCTATGATTTTCGACTCATCACTGGATAAAGTCATCTCATTAGGTTGTGTAATGGTTTAATTAGTTTCAGTTTGAATAGAATATAACGAAAAAAAAATTTTTTCTTCATTTTGAAAACTGCGTAATCGGATCTCTGCGTAAACCGAGGTACAGGTGTATATTATTATCAGTAACGTGACCAGCCCCCTAATGGCTAATTCATAATACAAAATTCATAATTCTTTTTAGTTTTTTGCTCACTTTTTGTGAGTGGTAAATTGATTATAATATTCCAACCAGTATTGGAATATTTTATTCAAATATTGCCATTAATATTTAAATAAAATATTTAAAAATTTCTTTAAATCGAAATCATTGATAAAAATTTATACTCTAATGTTTTTAATTTTTTTTCTTTAGTTGAAGCCAAATTAAATTAAACAAAACAAAAAAAAAACCAGCAGCCTATAATAAAAAAAAATTGTGTTAATATTGTTTTTGTTGTTGTTGCTTTATCACATGCTCTCACAAATACAGGCGCGCACAATTCATGTCTCTGACTAGGCTACTGGTCAACAAACAGGCTATAATTTCGTTTTTTATAACAAATTTACGTTATTGTAGTTGTTTTTATTGCTACGACGACGATAGTTATTGTTGTTGATATTCCAAGCTGAAGGTTTCTTTTACACACACACACCCATACACATCACATCAACATTCACAAATTGTTAGTGGTTGTAACAACAGTTGTTGCTGTTTTATCTTTTTATTATCGTATGATGAGTTGTTTTTCGTAGTTGTTGTTCTTATAATTTGTTGTTGTTTTTCATTTGCGTTGTGATAAACAGAAAAAATATGTTGTGAAGGACGAATTTTATTTAATAAAATATGCAAAGAATAGCAAAAACAATAACAAACAAACAAACAAAACAAAAATACAACACGAAACCTGAATGTACAACTAGAAGTAAATAACAAAGAGAGTATGGAATAGAGAGTATGAGAAAATAATGAATGCAATAAAGATGACCCAAAATCATTGGAAATTTTGCCACAAGCAATGTACTCTAGTCATAATAACGAGTGCGCACAAAAAAAAATTGGACTTACACTTTTCGTTATAGAAATAAAACTAAGTGGCGGATTTTTTTTTCGTTTCATATTTCAATTAAAGTGAATAATATTTGAATTCTTTTGAGGCACTTTTCTTCCAGACATTTTTGGGTGTTTTAGAAAAATACGTATTATTTTACTTGCTTTGTTTTGGTCTTCAAACCCCTTTTTTTCTTCCACTTCTACGTTTTCTCTCAATACCCAAAGACTCCTTATATTGTTTTATTCTTACCTTAGAAACTGTTAACACCTGCGAACCTAGCAATCTATTTTTTGTAAGCAGCGCGGTTATTCATTGAGAATTTCAATTATTTTTTTACGACATTCTTTTGTTGTGTGCCCATTTCCAAAAAAACTAATTTTGCTATTGCAATGAAATTTAGCACGTGGATTTTAAAATAGATGACTAACAAAAACAATATAACGGTACTCATTTTTTTGAATTATGATAAAAGTTATAAGCTTAAAAGTAGGCCCATTTTTTTTGTGCGCACTCCTTATATTCACGTTATTTTGTTCGTAATTTTGTGAGATACGATTACAAGACTTTAGTATGATATATATACAATACCAAATTATCTCTTGCTTATATCTTCCTTTTATTTTCTACTTTCTGATATTCTAAACACAATGGACTTCCCCTGAGGGTAGTAATGCTCACTTCTTCGTCACGTGGCGGAATAGTCAAATATCAGCTGATAAAAGTTTTATTATTTCGAACCAGCAGTGGTAAGTAATATTTAAAAAATTCTTATTGGAATCTTACTGATCGTTTTAAGCTATTCAGTGGATAATGCTACGAAAACATCGTTTAACACTAAAATCATTAACAAAAGCTACAAAAAGAAAAACCATGACTATGAAAAATTAAGTGGATAGACAAGTAAACGAGAACGCAACAACAAAGAATGCAACCATAATACACAAACAACAAATGAAGCTACGATTCGACTTCAAGAACATTCATTAGACTGTTTACGTGGGCCTACAAAAAGTAGTAAGAATTCAGTCAGTCTTGTGTGAAGAAGAGTTCCGTGTAAAGAGAGCAGTTGTGGTTTGAAAATCTCCGCTATACAGATATAACGAAGTACTGTTGTTTATGCAAAGGGTGTAAGCAAAGAAGAATAACGAATATTTAATGAATGTTATTAATGGACACAGTGGCACACAAAAATTGTGCGACAATAAAGAATTAAATTAACCCTTTGCGACCATATTAATTTTATATATGGGTGCCAGGTTGGTCGGAATTATTTTTCGTTGAGAAAAACTACAATACACGGCATGCAAGATTGTGAAGGTAGAAAAAGTCAGTGTTGAAAGAGTCAACATAAAATTCATCATCGCTACTTTCAAGTTCACGGAACATTTCCTTCAGGAAATTTCTTTTTGCAATTTTATTAGAATATTATTTTGAAATATTTTAAGAAGCGAAATCTTCTAATCTAAATTAAGCACAACTTATAAAATATTATTCTATTTCAAAGGAATTTAGAAAGCTTATCGATTGAGAGCAGACATACGACTAGATCGATAATAAAGCTTTGATGGCTGACAGCAGACATACGGTCACAAAGGGCTAAAACTAAACACCAATTTATGTTATTTCCAATAAACGGTCATATTTTAAATGTTTTTAAAGAGGTAAAATGTATCAACATTTTGATTTCCGCGAATATCGCTTAGAAATAAAGTTGGTTAGTTTAGATAAAAATTCAACATAAAAAACACCGGTTGAAATCCCTTCATTGTAGATTCCACAAGCAAAGAATGTTATCTAATCATGGAGTTCTTGGAGAGGGGGACTACGTAAATAGTTATGGTTGTTGCCCTGCAGAAATGGAGTTATTGTAGATATTGCAGATGAAGAAAGAAGTTTTACTGCAATGCACTATGTGATCACTGCCTAATCAATCTTCCTCTGTCTTAGGAAGCCAATGCATTATTCATTCCACCTAACATCGCATCGAATTTGCAGGCCTGTAACCTTAAAGGCTTCTTACTCCGCAATAATTACATAAATTTTAGTTGCTGATGTCAATATCAAAACACTGTTACGTTATTAACTTTTTAAAAACGTTTAAAATATGAGTTTGTTGATTGCAAACAAAATTGAAATAAATTGGTGTTTAGTTTCAATTAAATTCTTTACTGTCCGCACTATTTTTGTGTGTCACTGTTTATAACATGACGTATAACAACAATAACTGCTTGTTCGCTAAACTTCTTTGCTTACGCACTTTGCGCAAACAACAACTCTTGTGCGTTAGATCTTTACTACGGAGATCTTCAACCCACGACTGTTCTCTTCACACACAGCGCGTCTTCACACAAGACTGCCTGAATTCGTACTACCCGTTGCCTGCTTTGTCTTGCCGTTTTAGATGCCCACATATCTAGTGGAACTATTACTGCGAGAGCCGTGGGTTTGATTTCCTCCAGAGGCTCTGATCTGTGACACTACACCGAGCATATGGTAGAAGTTACTCAGCTTGTATATAATTAATTGTATTGTAATTAGGCGACGTCCTTTTAATAGATTTCTGGAAAAAAAATCTGAGATTAAATGAAACTGCCATGAAAAGTTTCTCAAAAATCTGTCGTTCTGAATCGACTTTAATCTGTCGGTCCCGCCCCTCATGCATAAAATTAACACACACGATATAAGTGCTATGAGAAACTAGGCCGCAATCCTGACCAAAGGGTTGTAATGAACAATTATGTATGTTATGAGTTAGTAAACAACACTGCGTTCTTAGCGCATTAAAATCGAACTGCATGTCAGATGTGTAGGAGGCATTTGCGTCAACCCTGCGGTCAAAGGAAAATTAATGACAAATTATGGACAAAACGCGTACAGCAAGGAATACGGGTACTTCTAAATGTGATCGCAACATATTTTAGTTAGACTTCGTGGCATCTGTCCATTAATAAAAGTTATGGTCGTTTTAAGTTAGAGGTTATGTAGTAAGTGATGTTGGCTAATATCTGCGTCAAAAGTTTAATTTTTACTTGTCAAATATTCAATAAATACATCACTTAAAGAAGAATGACAAAAAACAAGATTAAAAACAAACAAATCTTCTTGGATAAAAATTATGTGAAAAATTTAAAACAAAAATATTGAATTTTTTCACCAAAAACTTTTGTTTAGAATTGAAGTAAAATTGGCAGATTCGGCTACAATTTGCCGGTAGAAAGCAGTAAAATTATACGAAAATTATTTTTAATTATTGAAACTTACTAAACGATATTTAACGTTTTTAAAATTTATTATTTTGTAATAAAAAAAACCATTTAAAAAATACCCATTTTCGCTGTTAATAAATTCAATTTTTATTTTTTAGAAAAAAGGGCGTGTTAACACCTTCTTACACTCATTTAAATATCGATTATAACTTTGTAAGGATTATTAATTATTAAAGAATTATTAAAGCAGAAAACTACAAATCAATAATTTAATTACATTGTGTACATTGGAACACAATTTGTATATTACAGAAAATTTTAAAATATACAGTGGGCAGCAAAAGTCTTAGTACTACAATATATTTTGACAAAAAAAAATCCCCACAGGCTAATACTCTTGCTTAAATTCCCGTTATGACTTCAAACGAGTATTTAGGAGATCATTTGAAAGAACGGTAGCGTAATCACCTCAAACAAAAGTCAACCGAAAAACTTGCTCATGGTGACACCAGGACAACACTTAACAAAACTTACACACTCAATCTTAAATGGGTTAAATGGAGTGCTAGACCTTAACGGATATTCTCCTAACTACAAGAGATAACAATTTTACATATTAGGTCTTTGAATTTTAAATTTACTCAGGGTTCTCCTTGGGGGGATACCTCTAAAATCATCTGAAAGTTTTCCTTATTGTTCTCTTGCCGTACTAAGACTTTTGCTGTCCACTGTATGTAAGCGCTGAAAATATATTTCTCCTAGCTTTGCTTGCAATTTTGGAGCTCCCTGTAGTCGTAGCAGAATGTTTTAAGGCCTGAAATTAATGTTCTAATATCGTTTTGAATTTCTTTAAAAATTCTACATAATTAGTGAAGTTGTGGTGTTTGCAACAGAAAAAAAATGTCTCCTTTTTTCACCATGCGGATAAAAGCGTCCTATTTTTTTTTAATCATGCTCAAATTATTGAAAGGATCTTCAAACTTTACACGAATGGTGTTTTCTTTTCTACCAAAAAAATGTGCATTTTATTAAGGCAAAATGTAATTGTGCGTTTGTTTCTTAAGAATGCTTCGCCCTCTATAAGGATGGTATGTTTTATTCTAAATAATTCGCCCTTGCCAATGGCGGAGGGCATTGCATTTATGCCCTGTATAAATCGAGAGTGCTGATAATGCCCTATAAAGCAAATGACTTTTGTCATAGGGCTACCAGATGATATTTAAAAAAAATCGCCTGGTATTGTTAAGTAACCTTAAGGAAACATTACATTATTAAAGCTACATGGTCCGAAATATAAAAAATTGCATGCACTGTTCTACAGTGTTAAAATGTTTTTTTCTTTTTGCTATAAAAAAAGCTCTCAAAAAATAAATTTGAGAAATTAGCGATCTAGCAACACCTTTTTCATATTTACATTTATTATAGAAAACAAATCAAAAAATAAAACATATTTTTAGATCTAAAACCTTTTTTATGAAAAAAATATAAATATGAATATTGCTGCATCTATTTTATTTGCGAAAATTTAAATAAATCAGTTATTAGACTCATCTTCATCATCTGATGAAGGAGAATTACAGAATTTATTACATAAATAACCAACAGCCGCCGTGGCAAACACAGGGCATACCCTTTTTTAAATATTTGTGTTATGTTCTTCTCTTCAATGACATTACAACAGGGTTGGTCAAAAATTTTTTAATGCACCTTGTAAGAGGGTGACATTTTTTTTCTGTAGAAAAGAAAACACCATAACCTAGCAACAGTTCAGACAGAAATCGGATTAAGATCGCATACCCCTTTCGACAATTGTTTCCAAGTACGATGGGAGGGAGAGAATTATTCATGAGACCTTTCGGAGGAATTTCTATGGTAAGAAATTAAATCTGATATCGATGTGACTTAGCTAAATAGTAAGTGAGTCAAACCATTAGTGAAACCCTATTACCTATCGTTGGGGCCGATCATTAAATTCTTAAACCTATCGTAACCTTGAAAATGCAATACAATAAGCTCTTGTTGTTAATAAAAAAGATGTTATGTACACATGGTATGTAATCTGCTAATGTTTACTAGCAGGAACACTGTCTATACAATTAATTGTTACAGGAATGACAACACCAAGTAATTTCTAATATGTATGTATGGTAGTATTCGCTGTCAACTTTCTTTTTTTTATTACAACACAAGTAAACAAACAGAGAAAATAATAAACTGACATATTCAGTGTTATTAGACAGCGTTGTGTGTATTGTGAGTAAAACACGCGTCAGGATTTTAATGAATTACACACACAAGATATATACACAGAAATAATTACAGTATTCCCTCGATTTACGTCGTAAAATGTTCTGGAAAAAGGAGACGTAAATCAAAGTTGAAGGGAACAAAATTTTGGACGACGTTAATCGAAACAACGTAAATCGAGGGAATACTGTATAAAACTCCTCTCTCTACCCATCTCTCATTTCCTCTTTTTTCAAATAAGGTCGAGTGTAACAAACACCCATACATATACGTATATTCACATATGATTTACTGTTATTTATTCGTTGTTTTTTGTTTACAATTTTTTTTTTTCGAAAGCAGCTCGTCCACAATAAATACTAGATTCAGTGTTGCCAAGCGATACAATTTTTCTATCACCAGTGCCACTAATTATTAAGAAAGTTATTGTACTCAGACATTTAC
Organism: Sarcophaga peregrina; assembly: GCA_014635995.1. Lineage (NCBI taxonomy): Eukaryota > Metazoa > Arthropoda > Insecta > Diptera > Sarcophagidae > Sarcophaga > Sarcophaga peregrina. The sequence continues at coordinate 23,669,509 of CM025792.1, read as the reverse complement.
GTCATTTTGTAATATCGCAAGTAAGCAGGACAGATTTTCTAGTTTCTAGCACTTCATTGCAAATTCCTTACGACTTAAACACTGAAAAATATTGGAAAATAGCTAACGTTACCGTAAGAACTTGCTATAATGTTGCCGTGTACTTACTATTACGCCAAGATAATAAAAATTTAGAGTACATACATACATAATTGGTCATTACAACCCTTCAGTCAGGATTATTGATCTAGTTTATCACACTACTTATGTTGTGTGTGTTAATTTTATAAGTGGCGGGACCTACAGTTTAAAGTCGACTCCGAACGACAGATTTTTGATAAACTTTTCATGGCAATTTTATTTACCATCAGACGTTTTGCCAAAAATCTCCTGAGAGGAAGTCGCCGAAAAAATACTTTATTTTGATGTCTGGCCTGGTACTCGAACCCTGGCTTTACGTCTAATAAGCCAGCACACTACCTACTAGACCACGGCGACGTTAAAATATAGAGTCCTATTCCTAAAACAATCCTTAACAGATCCGAGCGCTTGCAACAAGATCGTTTAGAAATAATGGCCATAAAACATATTAAAATCCAATTACAAACTCAGCAACTGATGAAACTTCATATTAACAAGTGCGGGGATATCATCGTCAAGACGAACTGTTGCGACTTTGCCCTGTGACCAAAGCTGTATACAAAATATGGATGACCTTGTGGAAAGTAATGTACCTGTTTACTTAAAGATTACTTTAGAAAGCAAAAAAAAAACAACTCCGTTGGAGCAAATAGGGCATTCTCCTACTTTTTTATTTGTATGAGGTTCTTCAGACTAATGATTCAGGTCACATGTGGCCAAAGGAAATAGATTCAATTAAATAAACTTGTGTAAGTCTGTGATAAGAGCATTCTGGAATGACGAGTCCAAAAAAATGCGATTTAACCGGCGGGTTAAATGCCCAACAAAGTTCTTGTGAATTTTATAAATAAAAGACTGTCAAAAGAAGTTCTTCTCAAAATGAAACAACAAATTTTTGTGTCGGCCAGGTCAATAGCCTCAGCATTATTATCAATTGAATGGAGATCGCCTCTTTATTACGTATTTGTTCACTTCAAAAAGGCTTTTGGTACTCTCAATCACACGGTCATAATAATAATATAAAAGAATAAACTTAATAGAGACACTGTACAACAATGTAACATGCCGCGTATTACATGAAAAACAACTAGGCAAGAGCATCAATTTAAAAACCGGAGTCCGTGTGCTGTCACCATTCCTCTTTAACTGTCTCCTCGATGTAGTGATGCAAAAGTCAACAGAGGAGGGGAACTACACGGGGTTTGCAAGACAAATTGGAAGATCTAGATGGATGATATATGCTTACTAAGTCATTCTTTCTCCGACATGCAGTTAAAGCTAAATCTAGTTAGCGAAACCGCAAAGCTAACTGAACTGAAGATGAATACTCACAAAACCAAAATACTCAGGATAAATGCTAACGCAACGCAAAAATTCCTAATATACGGCAAAGAAATTGAAGACGTGGAGTGCTTTTGCTATCTACACAATCGATAAATCCGGTGGTTCATTAGCAGATTATTAATGCCACTGGCAAGCATTAATAAGCCACGCAATGCTTTTGCGCAACTTAACCCTCTTTGGGAATCGTCTAACATATCTAGACGCACAAAATTTTCAACTTCAACGATAAATCGTTATTACTGTACAGTTTTGAAACGTGGAATATGGTACCGCGCGATTCCCAGTCTTTTGAGGTATTTGTTAACAAAGGAAGGAAGCATTCAAGTGCCTTTGTTTTTTGAAACGGTGCAGAAAATACTTCACTCCATCCGACCTTTTACTATTTACAGGACCTTTATCCGACCCCGGATGGAGTACAACTCTCATGTATGGGCCGGTGCTTCAAAAACTATTTTGAAGCTTCTCGACCGCGTACAGGAGAGGGCGAAGGTGCTTATTAATGACAGTAGGGTATCCAACTCTATTCATTCGTTGGAGCATCGTCGCAATGTGGCGTGGGTTTCATTATTAGCTTGGTTCCCGATAATCACATATTTTTACGTGGTACTCGAGCTTCTCGCAGAGCACATCCTTTTGTGATTGATTGTCCAGTGAACCGCACAATCTATTACAGGGAGAATTATTTTTTTACCCGCACTGCTCGCTTGTGGAATGATCTTCCTGCGAGGGTTTTCCCCGTCAATTACGATATTGGTAAGTTTAAATCAAATGTCCACAAACACTATTTTATTTTATATATTTCCTAAACCTGCACAATGCACTGCATGAGTAGGGGCCATCCCCTAAGTGTTGGTTTTTATAAAAAAAATGCTTGCATAGATTATTGGGTGTTTACTAGCCCTCCACAATATCCCAACTCTGGTCAGATACAAACCAATAACCAATTGAGAGGGATATAAGAAGACCCAAGTAGGAATGATTTGTGCACACTCTTCGCAAGCCATTAGATCACATCACAAAGAAAGCGATAGACTGAAACCCACAGGGAAGCAGATGCATCGGATGACCATCACAAACCTGGAAACGCCAAATCACAACTGAACTATCCATACTACGTCTACAGTGGAACGAAGTCGCACCTCGTGCTGATGATCAAGCTCATTGGAATCAATTCGTTGCGGCACTATGCACTATGGAGTAAAAGGAAAATTGTATATATAAACTTGTATAAAACATAATAAAGCCTAAAGTCCTAAAGCCAGGGTTCGAGTCCCAGGCCAGACATCAAAACAAAATACAAAAAATATTTCTTCGGCGATTTCCTCTCTTCAATAGATTTCTGGCAAAAACTCTAGAGATTAAATGAAACTGCCATGAAAAGTTTCTCAAAAATCTGTCGTTCGGAATCGACTTTAAACTGTAGTTCCCACCGCACATTTAGAAAATTAACACACACGATATAAGTGGTGTGAGAAACTAGGTCACAATCCTGACCGAAGGGTTGTAATGTAGTATAAGATATGTGTACCAAAATTTTTAGTTTAAGATCAAATCAATACGGCAACACTGTTTATAATATAAATAAGCTGTCGTCCTGTTATTTTCCATATCAATGATTTGTTTTTGTGACAGATGTGTCAGTGCTGTCTCTTTATAAAATTAATTCGATTATAATATATGTATTCCATCATCTTTTTTTTTCTTTTTTTCGTTTAAAGAAAGTATGACACAAATATTAAATATTTACAAATGTACATATGTATGTATGCATATATAAATAAAAAAAAAATTATAATATTTCGTATATAAGTATGTACTAAAACACTGAATTTAGGACAGATTATATTTTTAAAGCTGGACACATCATAGCGATCCAATGAAAGGAGCAGAGCCGACAATATTAATCCTTAAAATAAAAAGCACACAATGAAAGAAGAAAATGAAAAGGAGGCTGGCTGTTCTTATTTTGTAATATTTTTTCTTCATTAAAAATGTTTTTCTCTTCCGTTCCGTATAAAATTTAAAAAAGAAGATTAATTACATGCTATAGTGGTGGTAGTAGTAGTAAATGGCTTTTATTTTTCTTTTTCTTTCTTTTCTTTTCTTTTTCAAAGAATTTTTATTCTTATTCGGCCTTTATTCAGGTTAATGACAAATGGCTAAGGAGACATCCTGTGCAAGTTAAACAATGAAGGCCAGTGGAGGTGACCATTTCAGGATATGAAAATGCCATTATTACAATGACTCTGCTGCTGCTATCGTCAAGACAACACAACCCAACAGTTTATGGCCATTTAAGGCGAAAGAAGAAAAACTCTGTGTTTATAATGTGCGAGAGAAATTGTGAATAATAATAAAACGGCTTCCAAATAAACAACGACACTGGCGTGTATTATATTCTTTTAATTATTTTAACTCCAGTGCAGGCAACCTTACAAATTAGATTTAATGACTTTCCTTTGCAAAATACAAAGTTGTCGCTTTAAAACTTTACAGAGACACAACTTAGCGGTAAGCAATATTTCATAAAAAAAATAAACACATTTTTAATAGCGTTTTATTTTTGCTGTGCTTGTAGTATATCTGATGTCGAGTTATATTTATGCAGGTGTAGCACCATTACAACAACTTATGTCGCTTCGAAATTTTGTGAAAAACAACTTCTTTTTAATGCCTCAAAATACCATCAATTCAAGCCGTCGAAACACTATCGCATATACAGTATTCCCTCGATTTACGTCGTAAAATGGTCCGGAAAAAGGCGACGTATATCGAAATGACATAAATTGAATTTCAAAGAACTCATACTATCAGATGCACTTTTCATGGCATTTTATTTACTCTCAGAGTTTTTGCCAGAAATCTGCTGAGAAGAAATCGCCGCAAAAATACTTTTTGTATTTTATTTTGATGTCTGGCCTGGGACTCTCACCCTGGCTTTACGTCTAATAAGCCAGCACACTACCTACTGTTTTGTTTATAAACAACAGAGGTGACGTAAATCGAATGACAACGCAAATCGAAGTTGAAGGAAACAAAATGTTTTACGACGTTAATCGAAACAACATAAATCGAGACGACGTAAATCGAGGGAATACTGTACTTATGTACTTTACTATATTTCAACTGATAACATTTCTATTGTAAAAAAAACCAGAAGAATTGAATCTATCTTATAGTACTTATTTATTGACAAATTTAAGGTAAGATTCAGTAATTGCAAAGGACGATTAGACAAATTTTTCTGAAAACGATAAACATTTCCTTTCATTTTTTGTCAATGAGATTCGCAGTGTCACTGGACCACTATTGATTATGTCTACTATTTTTTATAGACAAATTGTTCATAATATTGTCGACCGTTTGAAGAAGAACAACAACAATTTTGAACCAAGTTTCCAGGAAGAAAAAGTTTCTAATACCTAGAAAAGAATTCATACAGTCATTCTCCTTTCTACATCTTAGCTTTCACACTCTGTGGCAACAATACCTAAAGAAAAGCAAAAAAATTACTTTAAAACGATATAAACTAGATTTTTTAAAAATGTTTTGTTATTGCTGTCTCTTGCCACCAAATTCACTATTAAACGCTTTGTTAAAATCGGATTTTACAATTACATGTTGTTGGAGCGAAGATCCAGCCGCATTATTTCGGTACGCTCAATACAAATTGTGTGAAAGTGATAAATTTTGGACAGCCAAAAAACGCTTGGTGCTTTTATTTTTCTACTGACTATATTCTTTGGACTCATCTCAAAGACAAAAGTTTATTCAAATAGACCAAAATTATTGAAGTTTTAAAAGAAGTTGTAAAACAAACAACAATTATTTAACAGATTTCTTATAATATTCAAAAATCTCTAACACTACAACCGGAGAATCACCAGCTGAGCTTATGTTTAAGAGAACAAATCGAACAAAAATTGTTCTGGTGAAAGCTGATGTTCCGTCCTGAATTTTCACTAAGGAATCAAGACAGTTCTCGAATGCGATTTAGTACGGATACGTTTTTGTAACAATAAAACGAGCAAATGGCAATTTGGAAAAATATTGCGGATGGTTGGGTACCCGATTGTATGAAGTATTAATTGACAACGAAAAACACATACGCCACATTGATCAAATGAGAAGTACAAACTGCAATCCCATAAATACCAAGATATGTACCTTATGTCAATGATCCACAAACTGCAGAAACCAGCAGTGACGGAAATATTAGAGAACTCGACAATGGACGTAACATACGACCCACAGAACTCACAAACCTTACAAGAACCAAACACCGTTAATCGTCTTACATCACCATACCACTACATCCTTCTACTCAATACCAGAAGCAATCGTGTTTGTTATCAACAGTAAACGGTAATAAAGGCGTCTGCTGTGCCAAGTACATCCACTGGAAAACAAAGTAATGTTAGCAACCCAACAAGCACCAATTATCCTTAGAATATCGGAAAGATCTCGATTTATAGGAAGGGAAAAGTTATTATTAGTATATTTTTAAACTGTTAAATAGTCTGGCAGCATCGAATATCAATTAACTGGCAACCTGATTTTTTTTGGTTATAATGGGTTTGGTATCTCAATGTAGCACACCAGGGTCAATTAAGTTGAATTTCGTTAACAAAAATTTTAGAAGACCTTTTCGTGGGACATTTGCTGTATCTCCGTTATTTGGCAAGATACAATTTATGACGTGTATACACGTCATGTTTCCCCAAAAACCCTTGTTATGACGTCTATAGACGTCAATGTCCGCGAAAGGGTTAAATACATTGATGAAATTGATAAATGAATTGAAACATTAATAATTGATTTAGTTTTTCATTATTCAACGGATTTTACATAATTAATATTATAAAAAAAAGACTACATTTCATTGCTTGTTTCGCTTTAATAAATTACAGTTACAAACTTATTGACGACAGACGAAACTTTTCACAAACCAAAAATGAGTTTTCAAGTTTTAATTGTAACATTTTAACTTGTGATTTGAGATTTCATTATGATTCTATGCAATTAAAGATCAAAGGGATGCGTACACTGAAACACTAAATGATATATGTATGTAAGTACATACATACAGTGATGTGAAAAATAATAAGGACAGTGTCGACTCAATGTCTAAAAGATGTACTGCTATTCTGGATAATAAAGGATCCTCAACTAAGGCTTTATGCAACAATATAAATATCTATTTAGTTTTACTTAGATTAGTTGTAGTTTTAAGATTTCATGAAGTGTCCTTATTTTTTTCACACCTTAAACTGTATACATTCACACAAAATCATAACAAAAATTAAAATAAATTATAAGGATAGCAAAAATTTTGTTTTTAATCTATTTTCTACCGTTTTAGAAAAAATAAATCGTTCAATCAAGGAAAAATTTTCGATTTTTTATTCGGTTATAAATATAATGTAAGTTTGGGTGGGCACTGTCCTTATTATTTTTCACATCACTGTACATACGTATTCTCTTTAATCTATATTGTATTTCTCGGGGCAATTATCACAAATATTTTCACATGTATGATGGACTGTATGTGAATGTATTTGTAACTCCTCGTAATATTTTTACAGTAATGATTAAAACATTTCAAATAGTATGCGTATGGAGGAAAAAATAACTGATTGTGTTAAAGTTCAGTCTCACAGTGTGAGTGCTGCAAAGAGTACAAAAAAAAATAAAATGAAATAAAATCATAGACAAAAAGTAGCCAGACATGCAACTCTGTCATAAAATCCTCTAAGAATGAGTAGCAGTCAGAGAGAGAGAAAGAGAGAGAGAGAGAGAGAGAGAGAGGAGCACAGAGAATGAATTAAATACGAAAGAAAATACTATAAAACTGTAAAAGTACAACAAACTGAACTGAATGGATAAATGTTTAGAAAAACGATAAGAAAAATAGAAAAATAAAACAACAAAATAAAAAATAGAAAAAATATACAATCAAACTGGTCACGGTCTCTTTCATTAAAACAAAGCAGCCAACAGTGATATAGAAATACAACAACGGCAACAGTGGTGGTCGTTGGGATTGTTGCATGGATGGCTAAATAAATGGTTGGTTGGAAACAGCAGTATAGGCCATAAACGGTACGTCATGATGAGATTGAAATGGCAAAAGAAAAAAGGAAAAAAAAAAAAAATAAAGAGCGGAACAAAAACAAAAGGTAAGCAATAAAGCAATTAGTGAATTCAAGTAATAAACCCTAACGTGATGCAGCACACATAGAATACTCATACTCATGCAACAGCCAGTCATACACAATAAAATACACGGGAAGAAAAAATGTGACTCCCATTAAATTCAGAGCAAAACAAAAAAAATTAGGCAGTAATGTAAGAGTAATAAAAGGAGCTCCATTTTTATTTCAAAAATTTGACTGTAGTTTAAATAATTAATATTTTTAACACAAAAAACAATTTATTCCATCCTTCTGGCAGTAAAACTTCATGTTTTAGAGTTTATTGATATATTTAACCCTAATATAGACAGAAATTTGTTTTTAAACTGCTGTAACTTTTTTTTAAATTTATATACAACAAAACTAAGGACCATTATTACAACTTGCCGTTTACTAAAAGGAGGATTTTAACTGGCAGATAAATTGTTTTTCATTATTAAAAGTGGACAATATGGTAGAAGTCAGCGTTAAACTAAAGGGATGATCATCCTACCGGTAACTTCTAAAGGTAAGCTAATGTTTAAACTTGTATTATTATATTTGTATTATATTTGTATGGCAACGTTAAATATAAACAAAATGAGCATATACAGCAAAAAAAAACGAAGCTTATCGTCGCCTGTGCGTTAAAAAAAACTTGTTTAATTAAACAATGTTATCGACATTGCTCCGTCATTACCATATTTCTAACTTTATGTTATCTGTAAGTTGTAATAACGAAAATAAGTTAAAGGCAGCTTTACAGGTACCTCCCTAGAGGTACCTTTAACTAAACCCAAGTTTAACTCCAAGTTGTAATATAACAAGGGGAAATCCCTTTTATTTCTTTCATTCAACAAAAGTTTACATTTATTTACTCAGTTGTTGTCTACATTTGAATAAAAATGTAGTGAAGACGAAACAATTTTGAACAATTTCGAAAAGAAATATATTTAGAGCAGAAGAAATGGAAAACATAATCAAAAAATTAATTTAAAGCGAAAATAAATGCAGTATTCCCCAGATTTAGGCACCCCGGATATAATAATTCCCCGCGCTAAGTAGAACTGAAACTTAAGCAATCTTGATTTATGTTCAAAATGTACTGAAACTATTGCTAAAAAATTTTACCTCCTATTTTAAATTTACTTTAAAGAGAAATACGTCTATGAATATGCTCTCTCTTTGTGACCATTTTCTTTCCAAAATTTGTCTTGTTCTCTAGCTCCCTCATCCGTGCAAGATTAAGAGTTTCAGGATTTTTGGAAGAATTGCAAAGCAACATTTACCAATAACGCTATACGGCAGATTTTTTTTTTTTTTATAAAATCTGCACTCAGGGGATAACCCCTACTCATGCAGTGCATTGTGCAGGTTTTTTAAGAAAGGTGGAAAGAGAGAGGGAAGATGCGAACGGTAAGGAAACGAGTTGCTGCTGGTGACTATAAAAATGGCCAGTACTATACCTTCACCATTAGACAGTCTACGGCAATCGTCCCCAAGAAGCCCGCAGTTTCTCACACCACTTATATTGTGTGTGTTAATTTTATGCAGAAGTGACGGAACCTACAGTTTAAAGTCGACTCCGAACGACAGATTTTTGAGAAACAAGAAGAGAAAGAGAAGAAAACTTTTTGTATCTTTCTTTTGATGTCTGGCCTGGGACTCGAATTCTGGTTTTACGTCTAATAAGCCAGCACACTGCCTACTAGACCACGGTGACCCCATCATATTTATTGATAAAATTGGTAAAAAAAAAAAAAAAATATGAGAGGCAACGCAATCTCAGCCACAATTGATTCCTAATGGAAAACTTATAATCCACAAAAGTTCACCACCAGTCTACTAAGCTGACCTGGTTCTCTGCCTAGTTAATGCTACAATAGTACTCTTGACAATGTCTATAAAGCCTGTTGTTGGAGCCTAGAAAATTACAACCTTGTTCGCCACACCGACCAGGCGGCGTTCTTCTAATACAAATTCTACCAGCTGGAATGACACGCGGTTATTTACTCTCAGATGCAAGGTTTTGATATAAGAATTATCCGCAAGCCCTTTGATAGTGGTTATATCCGGGCAATACTGGAATATATGATTCAATGTAATTTTCAATATAAAAAAAATAAAAAAATAAATTTTAATTACAAAGATATTGTATAAGTCCTTTATATGTGCCTCATACGCGTATTTTGAATCGATTTTTTATAAGGATTTCCTGACTTGATTAGGATTAAAACAAGTTTCTACTGAAGACGTCGTTTCTAAAGATTGGCGCAAATAATTCCAACTACATTCTGAATGGCAGCGCAAATTTAAGAGCTTGAGAATCGATGGGAAGTAAATAGCGAGGATCTAACTTTCTGGAGTGACATAGTAACACGTCATGTAGAACTTGAACACACTATTAGCCTATCCTAATCAAATTTGTAACCCATATAAGCAAATGACAATCGCTACCTTTTTTTGTGAGGTTCGAACAATAAGGTGCACAGATAGCAACTTTAATTTTTATGCCCTAGTATAATTCGGGCATATTTAATAGTCCCAACTGAAAGTAGAGTTTCATCAAATGCCTCTTTACATTACAAACATAATTTGAAAACCATAAAACCTTCTCTGTTGATGAATTCTGGCCATTTTAAATCAATTGCTTGTTTCAATCTCGTTATTAGAGATGAAAATAAGTAGCTTCACCAGATTGTAGAAGCACATAATAAGCAATTCGTTTCCAATCCCACCAGATAAACAGCAGTAGTATTCTTGGTGTCACATCTGGTGTTGAAATCGGCTTCACCTTGTTTCCTATGCGATTATTGTCGTTCTCGATCCACTTTTCATCGGCAGTAATTCACAATTTCATACCGTTTTATCCTATGTTCACGTATGCAATTTAATTGAGTCTATATTCGGTTAATTGAGAACAAAATTTTACCCGTCCAGGTGTAATAAATATACACAATATTCAGTTTACTCAATATTCATTTGACAGCTGGTAAACAAATCAGCTGGTTGTTTCAACAACATTGTAGATTTTTGTTTGTGGTTGTTGATATTTGAGTTGTCAAATGTCAACAGGAAGTGTTCGGTTCGGTGACAGTGCTGTATTTAAAGTTTTACTGAATATTATAATAATTAGCATTTAATAGAGCAATAATTAATTGAGTTTTTATATGATATTTATTGATAACTTTTCGCAAACTAATGTGATGAATAAACTCTTTTAGCAAAAGTTAAACAAATTACAGCGTTGCCAGATGCAATTATTACGAAAGTAATGCCAGTGATATTAAAACTGAAAAGCGAATTTTTTCGACGCCATGATATAATTGGATCTTTGATCACACAATTGAAAGTAATTTCATAATCTCTGATTGATTTCACAGATTTACATCTAATGCCCATAGACCCTACTTTTTTCTTTTCTCCGACCCATTTTTAATATGTATAATAATATAAAAAAAATTATAAATAAAAATTAAAATTTAAATTTCGTACAGTGTACCATAAAAATCCCCGTACTGATTTCAAATAACTGACCATATGGAGGAAACAAGAGCACCTGCTGTCAGAGAGTAACAGTTACAAATAAAATTGAAATAATGAAAGAGAATTTCATAAGAATTACAAAAAGGAACAGATACAAAACAACAATTTCCTTAAGTTTACCTTAAACTTGAAAAGGTTTTAAAAATATTGGTAGATTTTTTTTTTTTTTTTGAATTTAGATTGCAATATGATTATTTATTAAGTTTACATATTGTATGAAGTTTCCCCACAAAACCCATCATACCTATTTTTGCGATTGTGAGCCAGTTTGACTCACAGAATGGTTTAATAGTTTAACAGACTAGGCAACAGTCAAGACGCCAGTGGTTTTGCTTCTCTCATTGTTGCTTGTTTTCGTTACATTCTTATACACTTCTGGTCAGTGGTCCTCCTTTTTTCGCCCAGACAGTGCGGTTCACACGTTTTGATAAAAAATAAAAAAAATAAATGCAGTGAATGATAGGAAAAATTTATAGAGAACAGTCTGGCTTGTTACAAATCTTACGCAAACATAGCTATCGATGAGCCATTATTCCCTTCTTCTTCTGCCTAAAAGGCCAGATAAATTCGGAGTCAAATTTTGGGTGACATCCGATGTTACAAGCAAATATCTTGTACACAGTTTTCCATACTTGGATAAGGATGAAACCCAAGGATCAAACATTTCCTTGAGCGAATTCGTAGCTACAAAGTGCTACGAACTTTTATTTGGATACTCTAGTCGGTAGTGTGTTAAAGGATCATAGGTTCGATTCCCATCATAGGCTGTAGTCTTTTACACTACATCGAGCATATGATCTGTGTTACTGAGCTCCTAATAATCCTAATATATATTATAAATCTTTCTGTAAGTCTGCTTTTTTGTTTGTTAGCCAATCACGCCTGAACGACCTGACCGATTTTTTTGAAATTTGGGATATAGATCGGGCTTTTGTCGGTGCAGATTATAGGCTATAAGTCTTTTCAAAATTTTGACAAAAAGAGGAGAAAAAATGGTAATAAGTATTTTTTACGATTTAGCTTTGGGGTGTTCCGTTTCTAAAGTTGAACCAAAAGGAGTCCAAAAAGCAGGAAAGGGGCCAAAATCGGGCATATTATGTGCATACCCAATCACGCCTGAACGCTTAAACCGATTTTCTTGAAATTTGGGATATTGATCGAGCTTTTGTCGGTGCAGGTTATAGGCTTTAAATCTTTTAAAAATTTTAAACCAAAGGGAACAAAAATGGGGCAAAGGAAGAAAAAAGGACAAAAATTAGTACTTTATGCATAAATGCTGTATTTTATATGTTTTAAAGGTATTTTTTTACGATTTAGCTTGGTTAAGTTTCCCAAATAGCTATTGGAGGTGTTCCGTTTATAAAGTTGGACTAAAATTGGTCCAAAAAGGGGGAAAGGGGCGAAAAACGACAGTAAATTTGACATTAAGGAATCTCCATGATACTACTATTAATGTCAATGGTAATGCAAATAATGTGCGAAAAATTGCAATTTAAAAAAAAAAAAACTCCAAATACATGAGTACATACACAAGACGCGATGTCATATGCCGGATAATATGACCGTCCAGAACTATTCATGATATTCATCAGTTATCCTGTAACGGATGGTCTCTGCTGAGTGCCAAAAGTGTGGTTTGAGACTTATAGTACATTTGCTCCAGAACGATTCACATTGGTTCACTGAATGATTCTGTCATAATCTCATCGTCACATCAAATTCTCACAACTGTTTCCCCACGAATTCGATAGATTTTTAAATTAAAAATACAGATGACATGTCTATGCAGATTAAATGAAATTGCCATGAAAAGTTTCTCAAAAATGTGTCGTTCGTAGACGACTTTAAACCGTAGGTTTATAAAATTAATACACACAACATAACTGATGTGAGAAACAAGGTCGTAATCGTGATTAAAAGGTTGTTGGGACCAATTTTGTTCTGTGTGCCACTGTTCACAACTTGATGTACACAACAACAATTACTTTTCTTTGTCATTTCTTTTCTTATACCCTACCAATTATTCGACAGATTATGTATGTGCTGCATTATGTGCTTTTTAAGCGTTAAATCCTAAACTACAAATTATGATGGCAACCAGTTGATCTGGTGGAATTTACCTCATGTATGATTCCAGGATTACTGGGCATACGTTTCTATATTCATTCCTGCTGTCAAAGGACTGATCGCAAAATGAAATAGCCCAGGCATTGGCTTCATATAGAATATCTAAAACATTGTTAGTTGCTGCCTTTTAAATGACACTAAACATGCAAATTTGCGAAGATTCTACGGATATGGAAATTGATCGTTTGGTGACGTTCTGGTGGCACTGGTGGGCAGTAGATTAGCATGATTTATTGTATCGAGTTTTAATTATATTTTTCCATGTATTTTCAATGTATGCAGTAGATACGAAGTTTACCTGGTCAACCAGTAGAATATAAACTAAAATTAAGACGTTCCTTGAATAAAGAAAAGAGAGACAGTCGATCAGTTTCAGTACCGATTTTGAAGATCGGAAAATATGTTTCAGAAAATGATTTGAATAAGAACTCTTTCATTTATTGTTTCATTAGTTTATTAAATTACAGATTTCCGTTTAATTGCAAAATTAAATTTATTGAGATTGTTGAATATGATACCTCAACCTTAATAAATCGTCAAAAAAACACATTTGAAGTTGAATTGTTCGTTCGTTACAATTAAAGCCACAGTTGGCAGCATTTTCTAAACAAGTTCAACAATTCTAAAACAGCAAATTTTATGTTTTTAATTAAAAAAAATTTTATATCTTAACGGAAATTCTTTACTGCAATTGATGGTTTTGTTGCTGTTTGTTCCGTAATCAAGTCTAAAAAGGGACACAAAACTAACAAATATTGACAATTTGTGTGCGTGTGTTTGTATTTGTATCTGGTAATTTGTTTTAGCCTAGAAAAAGCTTAAATTCATTGACACATGCAACATACGAAAACCAAATTGTAAATAAAGTGTTAATTAAGCGCAACAGACAGAAGGAAAAGAAGAAAAAACCAAACTGACAACAAACAGTTCACAAAGCGTAATAAAAACACTAAACAGTGTGTGGAAAAAATAAATTATCAGAACAATATTATTCTACAATATGGTCTGCTATAGATACTGATAGAACAGGTTTGTTACTCGGCTCAGATAAGGCTAGTCTGAGGTTAGTTATTCGTTTCATAACAGTGCCCTGTGGCGAGATTAATTTTCTGACAAGGATCTGGAACAGATCCCAGCCGGACTATTGCAAGGTATATTGCGACGAGGAGGAGTTTGAAATTATCGAATATCCTCTGCAACTGTCCAGTCCTTAGTAGACTGTCGACTTTGTCGAGAGCCGATGTTAAGGCTTTCAAATATTTTTCAAATATTCTTTTATATTAATTTTAAAGTACAAACAGTGAACTCGCGAAAACGTGAACACTCGAAAGTATGAACGTCTCAGAAACCTGGACACATTTATTTTTGCACAAAGTATTCCAAACCGTGAGTACAATGATTCAATTTCGACCCCGGGTACTGTTTTTGTCTTAACCGACAAGAACACGTCCTCTAATCTAACCTATTCTAAAACGTGAACATTTTTAATATTTCGTATTTTTAATCCGTTTTTAAATTGTGAAATCTTTAGAAATTCACGATCAAATTATAGAAAATGATCGTGATTTTAACGCCAGTGACGGATGTTTTCAAAAATGTATGGCCTTCTCAAAATTTCCGGAGAAAAGCTTTCTGCTCAGCCGCAACATGTTGAAAAGGAAAAGTTAAAAGTATTCAATAAAAGAAATCGGTCTTTGTAAAGATCAGCCTTGTAATGCCGATGAATCCGATTTATACTGGAAGCAGTTGCCATATAAAACGTACTTGTCATAACTGGAGAAAAGTGCTCCAGCCGCAAAGATGCAGAAACAACGATTAACTTTCACGGGATGTCGTCGACTTACAAACTTAATTTATTGATAATTGGAAAATCTAAAAGTCCATGAAGTTTCAAAAAATTTACTTGTGCAGTGAATTACAAATTCTTCAAGTCCGCATGGATGACATGTAGAATTTTTTATGGCTGGTATCATCAATGTTTTGTTTAAGAGGTAAACTTCAACTGACAAATTTAAAACTGAAAACTTTGTTGTAATTTTTGGCCTTAGGTTAATGACTTCTTTACTATAAAGGGGCTACCGGTTAACACCCTTCTGTTAATAGCCAATGCCCCTTCACATCCGGCTGAATCCCAATTGGTTACTGATGACGGATTCATTTGTGCATCGTTAATTCAGTCCATGGACCAGAATCTTTTTAAAATAACAAAACCATATCAAAGAAACAGTATCTTGGCATTAGGGGCTGGAAAACAAACAGAATTGCTAAATTCTATTAAGATGTTAACTATAAAAGATGCAATTAATCTTTTGGGCTCAGCATAGAGTAGAATTTCGCAACAAAATTTTAAACAATTGCTCGAAAAGCATGGATTTTAAATTTAGTTTCGAACAAAGATGACAACACTGGTGATTTCTCACTTATAAAAATATCATTTTTCATATTAAATAGGGTAATTTTTTATTTTAAATTTGGGTACTCGATAACCTGAACAAATTCGAAAATGTGAATTGCCTTGCTTAAAATTAGTTTACGTTATCGCGAGTCCACTGTACATACATACGTATTTGGCAATTACAACCCTCAGTTGGGCTTACGACCTAGCTTCTCATACATACATACATAATTGGCCATTACAACCCTTCAGTCAGGATTACGACCTAGCTTCTCACACCACTTATGCTGTGTGCGTTAATTTTATACATGAGTGGCGGGACCTACAGTTTAAAGTCGACTCCGAACGACAGATTTTTGAGAAGCTTTTCATGGCAATTTTTACTCTCAGAGTCTTTGCCAGAAATCTGCTGAGAGGAAGTCGCCGAAGAAATATTTTTTCGTTTTGATGTCTGACCTGGGATTCGAACCCGGGCCTTTTGTCTAATAAGCCAACACACTACCTACTAGACCACGGCGACCTAGCTTCTCACGTCACTTATATTGTGTGCTTTAATTATATACATAAGTGGCGAGACCTACAGTTTAAAGTCGACTCTGAACGACAGATTTTTGAGAAACTTTTCATAGCAATTTTATTTGTTTTTAGAGTTTTTGTAGAAATAATTTTTCATATTTCGTTTTGATGTCTGACCTAGAGTTTGAACCGTGGCCATATCTCTAATAAGCCAATACAACTATCTATTAGACTGCGGCGACTATTTTGAAATATAATTAGGAGAAAAAAATGTTTATTGCATGATTTCACTGCATTTAGCATTCGAATTCAAAAAAGGACACATAACCACTCAAAAGTATTAAAACGATTGTCTACGCTTTTGACACTCCGTAAGATTTTGACAGTAGACATAGCTAATTGAAGTTAGGCATTTAGAAATACAAAAAAATTGCTTCTATTTTTCTTAATAAGACACGCACTACATCGATAAAAGAATATACAAATATTTCAAAAAAGTGCGAAAAAACTAGAAAGAAAATGTGAAATAATTCCAGAAAGCAATCTGTCAATATCCTTTTTCCACACACTATAGATACTAAAACAAAAAGTAGAAAATAAAAAAACCAAAAACAAGGTTAAAGAACAATTAAGTGACAGCGACAACTAGAGCAACAACAATGGTTTTCCATTAAATGCTTTCACATCCAAAATAATTGATTCTAAGGAATTTCAAAAGGATACTCATTCACAAGGCATTAACGGTATCGTAAAGTAAACAAATGACAAACATTTCTGAAGACCACAGGAAGAAAAATAAACGAAAGAAAATAAAGAAAACTGAAAAAATAAAGGTAAGAATGAAAAATTACCATTGGGATAGAACAGTTATGGAAGACAGAATATGGTAAATGTAAACACAGAAAAGAATGCGAACTATAGCACTATGATTATCAGTGTTACCAGTTTTCAATTAAATGAAATTTAACGATTATTAGAGCATAAATCATAAGTTCAAGAATTAATTTATAAATGATTGTATTTGAGGTATAGTAGGTAGTATGCTGGCTTATTTGACGCAAAGCCAGGGTTCGTGTCGCAGGCCAGACAACAAAATAAAATACAAAAAGTATTTCTTCGGCGATTTCCTCTCAGCAGATTTCTGGCAAAAACTCGGAGAGACTACTCATGTATAAAATTAACAAACACAACATAAGTAGTGTGAGAAACTAGATCAATAATCCTGACTGAAGGGTTGTAATGACCAATTATGTATGTATGCATATTTCTAACATTTTTTGAACCTTAAGTCTTGCTGGAGCACTACAATATACAGCGGACAGCAAAAGTCTTAGTACGTCAATGTATTTTAGGAATTTCATGAATTTTAATCAACAATTTGTATAAAAAAATTTATAGTTTATATATTTATTTTATTAATTTTTTTCTATTTTATTATAAAAACAAAAATTTTTTTAATGTTTTTCATAAAACAAGAGAAAAATAAGGAAAATTTTCAGATGACTCCATAGGGGTGCCTAAGTTGAACCCTGAACAAGTTTAAAATTCAAAAACCTAATACTAAATGTTATCCCTTGTATTTAGTGGAATATCCCTTAAGGTCAAGCACTCGATTTAACCCATTTGGAATTGAATGCACAAATTTTGTTTAGTATTTTCTGGTGGTCCCGTGATAAAGTTTTTCGGTTAACTTTTCTTTGAGGTTTAACGATTACGTAACCATTCCCTCATAAACAGACGTCACCACAAAGAGAACATGATAAAAATGTGAGTGTATTCGTGGGAGGTACATATAGAGAAAAATTGTTAGCAATATTTTCAAATGTAACCTAATAATGTGTTTATGTAGTGAAAAATTGAAAATTTATTGCGCCAATCCCTAAACACTTTACAAATATTCTTGCAAAAATGGAGATCATTTCCCATTGTTATTAGTGAATCTCATTAGATATTCTTCGGCTGTATAATTGATATACAAAAAGATTTCAAAAAGAAGCGACGAGAACCTTCTTTTTCACAAACAATGTTGATGTTCGTTTCCTATGTGTATAAGAAGTAAAATTGATCTTCACCCTGAGGGGCACTGGTGCCTCATAAATACTTCCTTGAAGTCATATCGAGACTTTGTGCAAGAGTATTAAGCCGGTGGGGATTTTTCTTTTGTAAAAATATATTGCTGTCCACTGTATATAAAAATTGTATTTTATATTTGGCATTTATAATCGCAATTTGAAGACGCCGTTGTCTAGTAGGTAGTGTGTTGGCTTATTAGACGTAAGGTCCGAGTTCAAAACCCAGGTCAGACACCAAAACAAAAATTCATTGTCTTCCTTTCAGTAGGCTTTTGGCAAAAGCTCTGTGAGTAAATAAAATCGCCATTAAAAGCTTCTCAAAAATCTGGTTGTAGAACCAGTGGCTTCAAAAATTTTAATAAAGACTTGATGTTCGCCTTCTTAAAATTTCCGGAGAAAAGATTTTTGCTTAAAAGCACAAATGGAACAACTCTCTGTTTGTGAAGAACAGTTTTCTAATGCTTATCAATCCGGATTATATTAAAAACAGTTGCCAGACAAAACAAATGTACCATTATTGAACAAAAGTACTCCAGACGCAAAGATGGAGAAACAACGATTAACTCTCATGTGGTATTTAAATCTGCCGCGAAATTTAAACTTAGTTTACTGATAATTGGAAAATATAAAAATTTACGAAGTTTTATAAACTTTACTAGTCGAGTGATTGGTCATTACAACCTTTCAATCAAGAATATTGACCTAGTAGACGATTCCGAACGACAGATTTCGGAGAAAATTTGCATGGTAATTTTATTTAATCTCAGAGTTTTTGCCAGAAATCTGCTGAGAGGAAGTCGCCGAAGAAATATTTTATTCATATTTTCGTTTTGACATCTGACCTAGGATTTAAACCGTGGCCTTATGTCTAATAAGCCAACTCACTACCTACTAGGCTACAGCGACAGTGCATGGTGGGAACTACAATTTAAAGTCGTCTCGGAACGACAGATTTTTATTTACTCGCAGAATTTTTGCTAGAAATCTACGCAGAGGAAGTTGCCGAAAAAATATTTTTTGTATTTCGTTTTGTTGGTGATAGCTGACTAAAGGTTTTAATCTTTTTGTTTTTGTAATATTTTTTATTGTACACAATTTCCTATTGTATTAAATTATTTTGTCTATTAATTATTAGCCTACAGAATATGTTTAGAAATTAAATTGTAGAATATGAATATATTTTTGATGTTTATATATCGTGTTTAGAATTGTTCAAAATTTTTACAGGGCGCTGACTAGGCAGCATCCCTTTGAGAATAGATTTACTTACAGCAGCACAATTGGTATTTTCCTGTCTAACTACACGGATTGAAGTAAAATACGCAACTTACCTGAAAAGAAATTAAAAAAAAAAATTTAAAGATATTTATAAAAAAATAATATTTCAATATTAAATAAAATGTAAATTAAATATAATAAGGTTAGGTTAGAGGACGTGTATAATTACAAAAGTAATTACAAATACAACTCTGGTCCCTCTAAAAAAATTAATTCATTTAGTTTTTAGTTTGTTGTAAAATGAGTATTTTAGAGTTGTTGTTGTTGTTATTGTTGATATTATTATTATTTACAAATATTATGTGAATTGTTTTGTTATTGTTTTATAGTGTGTTTATAGTGTTTTTTTTCTATTTTTTGTGAATAAAATTTTAATACATTGTGAGCTGACATTGTTGTTGGCTTATACAGGTGAGAGTTATTAGAAGAATATGAGAAGGTGTGTGTATTTGGAACAAGGTAGCCTAAGTAGCAGACAACTGATCGTTGGCTGATGACTTTTAAAAATTTTCAAAGAGTTTTGTGTTGTTTTTTTAATAAATTTGGTACTTTAGATTTCAGTTATAAATGTTAAATGTTAACTTTATGTTACAACCAATTAAATCCCTATTATGGCCATTATTACAACTTGCCTAACTAAAGTAACTAAAGGAAGGATTTTAATGGGCAGATAAATTGTTTTTCATTATTATATGTGGACAATAAGATGTAGAAGTGGGCGTTAAGCTTAAGGGAGGATCATCCTACCACTAACTTTTAAAGTTAAGTTTATGTTTAAACTTGCCATATTATACACTAATACCGCAGATTGCGTCGCTTCGGTATGCGTCTGCTTCGAAATTGCGTCTTTTAAAAATTTCTGTGATTTCGAAGTTGCGTCGTTTTTGTTTCAGTTTGCGTCGCATGTTTCGAAGTTGCGTCGTTAATGCTTCGATTTCCGTCGTTAATACGAAATTATTTGTACAAAGCTAAAACATAAAAAGGGGATTTCCCGTTTAAATCTAGTGAAAATTAGAAGTTGTGTCTTTTAAAAATTTCTGTGACTTTGAAGTTGCGTCGTTTTTGTTTCAGTTCGCGTCGTTAATATGAAAATGTTTGTACAAAGCTAATGTAAATAAATAAATACATGCATATGTATTTATTTTGTCTGCTGGTTGTAAGTTAGTAAATTAAATATTTTTTTACTGAAAAATCTATTTCTGCAACTAAAATTATGAATCTCGGAACCAATTAAATGAAAATCAATGCAAACGTATGGAAAATCGTGCTTCGTTTTGCGTCGTTTCAATTTGTGTCGCCAGGATATTAGTGTATATTATTTTCGATATGGCAACTTCAAATATAAACAAAATGAGCATATACAACAAAAAAAAAAAAAAAAAAAAAAAAAAAAAAAAAAAAAACGAAGCCCATCGTTGCCACTGCTTTAAAAAAAAAAAAAACTTGGTTAATTGAGCAGCGTTATCGACATTGGCATGGCACTGCCATGTTTTTAAAAAAGTTAACTCTATTTTATCATTAGGTTGTAATAACAAAAGAAGTTAAAGATGAGTATAAAGTTGATTTTAGCTAAAGTTACGTTTAAACTCAACTTTAACGGCAAGTTGTAATTTTCATTTCAATACTAATTCAATATTTAAAAATTCAATAATACAATCCGATGATACAATTTGGCTTGTTGTTAAATTATGCTACCATTGAGAGTAACCCTCGTAATAACGAAAGATAAAAATGTTTGCATTTAATATTCTTTCAACACTGTGATAAATAATATGTGGGAGTGGTGATGCCATCGATCAAAATGTTACAACAATATTAACGTAAACAATAATGCCATTATTCGTTCATTCTTTTTTTTCTTTTTTATTGCTATTGTTGCTGTTAAATAGCTGGTATAACCGATAGTTTTTACTTAAACGGATGAATGTAGCCCAACAATGGACAGGAAGAAACTTCGTCAATGATATTTGAAACAAAAACACAAAAAAAAACGAAAACGAAACTTTTTCATTGGCAAAGATTTCAAAGGCAAATTGTTCAACAAAAACAGCAATTGTTTGCAAAAATGTTAAACAAAAGAGAGAGACAAAAAAAAAAGAGCAACAATATGGTGGTGGTAATATTAAAACAATAGATGTGATGAAACAAAGAATAAAAGTTATCAAACAGGAAACCTGCTGGTTTAATAAATTAAAGGCGACACTGAAAAGAAACACGGAGAAGAAAGAAAGAAAAAAAAAACGGAAAGGAAAAAAGTAATACCGGAATTGTATCCTTAATTGCAGGACACCTGCAGTGGATGTTAAACAATAACCAACCCTTTAAGAAGAAAAACAAAATTAATAAAAAAGAAAAACAAAAAATGTCATTAAATAGGATGTGAAACAATTTACCAGTATCAGCCACTTTCAAATAAGGGTGTAAACGTTAAGCATTGGGATATTGTATGTTTGTGCGCGCTTGTGTGGTTTAAAAGGAAATATTTATTGCATAACAAAAGAACAATTAAGGATTAAAACGCTTAAAAAACATAAATAACGTCGTTTTGCCACTAGAATTCAAGAGATAAAACCCTAACTCGTGCTCTGCGGTGGCCTTAGTGTGTCTAACACTGCCACGCCCCACAAATAACCATTGCAACATTGAATAGTTGTACGACTACAGTAATGGGGGTTCAATACCCTAAGGACATTTTGTTCAATCACACTCTTTTAGAACAAAAGCTGTCGCTTATATAAAAAAATCAATTGATGACAGGGATATACCCTGCAGGAGATTAAGCGTCAATTGTCTAAAAGCAACTAGTACTAGTACTGGTACAGCTGGCACTAGTTTACACAGGGTTCAAGTTTTTATAAGAAAGTACTAGTAGTAGAACTAGTTTAAATATACCAGACTGATAGAATTTTTTGTGTAACACAACAAAAATTCACTTACTGTTTTTAGAATTAAATTAATTTATTTAGTTTTATTATTTATTTATATTTATTATTATTATTATTTATTTATTAATTTTTCACTTAACCAACAAAGGAATCTACCAAATTTTGTTAATTTTTTCCACATAAAAGAACTAGTAATAAAGTGGTTCGATATCTCCCAATTATATCCAAATATACCAGTACGAAACTAGAACCAATGATACTAGTAATAATACCAGTTCGAAATATACCAGTACGAAACTAGTACCAATGGTACTAGTAATTAACCAGTACGAAACTAGTACCAATGGTACTAGTAATTTTTCAAACACACTCAATGCTAATTTGAGCATTAAGATGGTATAGGAAAGTTACCAGTTGAGTACTAGTACTGGCCCTGCAGGAGATTGAACTAGTACCTAACTAGTACAAAACTAGTACAAAAACCACCAGTACTAGTACTCAACTGGTAACTTTCCTATACCATCTTAATGCTCAAATTAGCATTGAGTGTGTTTGAAAAATTACTAGTACCATTGGTACTAGTTTCGTACTGGTTAATTACTAGTACCGTACTGGTATATTTCGAACTGGTATTATTACTAGTACCATTGGTACTAGTTTCGTACTGGTATATTTCGAACTGGTATTATTACTAGTATCATTGGTTCTAGTTTCGTACTGGTATATTTGGATCTAATTGGGAGATTTCGAACCACTCTATTACTAGTTCTTTTATATGGAAAAAATTAACAAAATTTGGTAGATTCCTTTGTTGGTTCAGTGAAAAATAATGGATAAAAAATTAGTTTTTGTATAATTATTTATTAAAATATTTAAAAAAAAAACTTAAAATAACCATATTTATTTACATCACAGTTCAATACGTATAATTTAATATAATAAAAAACAGGCCTATTTTTTCAAGGCTGGCTAGACCTTATCACGTCGTGAAATTTTAAATATTAAAATATTTTAAAGCACTAAAAAAGACTACGGTTTGTACAAAAATTAATTCATTTAAATAATATTTTAAAACAAAAATAAAAAACAGGCGCATTTCTTCAAGGCTTTAAATACTATACACAATTGTGAAAAATTAAAAAATAAATATAAATAAATAAATAATAAAACTAAATAAATTAATTTAATTCTAAAAACAGTAAGTGAATTTTTGTTGTGTTACACAAAAAATTCTATCAGTCTGGTATATTTAAACTAGTTCTACTACTGGTACTTTCTTATAAAAACTTAAACCCTGTATGAACTAGTGCCAGCTGTACCAGTCCTAGTACTAGTAGCTTTTAGACAATTGACGCTTAATCTCCTGCAGGGGGTGATTTTTGTACTAGTTTTGTACTAGTTAGGTACTAGTTCAATCTCCTGCAGGGTACTTACACATCAGAGATCAGCCATGAGTCATTTTTTGCTACTCATAAGCAGTCATGAAATTTTGAATATAAGCCCGTCAACAATATTGAAATTTAACTACGTACCCTGATTCCTTGATACTCACTACAATGTAGATTTATTAGTACAAGTAAAGGTTGCAATGAGTATGCGTACAACGTTGACATACCATTCGAAATATGTTTGATTCATAAGCCTACTCATTTATATTCGTAATTTTAGAAAAATACTTATAAATCATTCGAATCATTCGTGAGATACCGGCCAAAATGTTGGAAAGAGTATGCCAAAATTGGACTGAGCTGATGGACCATTTGAGGCGCAGTCGAGGTCAACATTTGTATTTTTTTTTATATTAAACCTGCACTCAGGGGATGACCCCTGCTCATGCAAAGCATTGTGCAGGTTTAGGAAAGGTGGAAAGAGGGAAGATGCGAACGGTAAGGAAACGAGCTGCTTCTGGTGACTATAAAATGGTCAGTGTTATACATTCACCATTAGACAGTCTGCAGTAATCGTCCCCAAGAAACCCGCAGTTTCTCATGAAATAATGAAATAATCTGCAAACATTAAATTATATGGACCGTACTATCGATTCAAATAAAGATTTCCTGCATTTTTCTGAATTTTATGTGTTTTTTTCTTTTTGAAACATTTTCCTATAGCTGTTAAAAAATTACCCTTTACGAGGAAGCAACGGAACACAAAAATTAACGGCACATACGAAACAAAAAACAGCTGAACCAGGAAAGTAATAGAACGTAAAATCCCTGTTTAATACAAACATCAACGGGACGTATGTTCGTTTTAAGCATATGAAGAGGATTCTAATTGCTGAATACGAACGTACTTTTCTAGGTCAGCATTACGTCGAGCATTAAAAAAAACTGAAAATAGTTTTGAAATAAAAAAAAGTACTAAAGTACTGAATTTTTCAACGCTATTACCATACCACCCCTCATAATAAACATTACAAAAAGTACGCTTACAACATTTATTTCGAACTCATACCATTCGAAATATGCTTGATTCACAAACCTTCACATTTAGATTCCTAACGGCGAATGACTCGAATCACGACACAAAAGAAAAAACAAAAAAAAGAGAAAGAAAAGAGAAAAAACGCATAAGCAAAAAAGAAGAGAGCAGCATGCAGAGCAAACACACAACCATCTAGTCGCTAGAATCTCATACTTATTTTGTGTCACCTGCCTTACCAAATTGAGTTAAGCAGAGTCGAACTTAACAACATCATACAAGTTGTTAAGTATGAATGTAATGTGTTGCTTCAAACATTGAAAAGGAGATTTCAGGTTCCATAATATTTAGAAAAGTATGAGTTCGTAAAGGTATGAGTGAAATTATAAGTATGATTCTATACTACTCATCTATCTGAGTGAACTCTTTGTTAATCTCTGAGTGTATGTGTGTCTCCTTTTGCTACCATACCTCCCCCAAGCAGTGTTGCCAACGATTGTATATCAAAACGCGCACAAAAAATTAAAAAACGGGTAAAAACGAGTATTTTTTGAGTTTAAAAAGGGTAGAAATGCACTACAGTTTTTTATTAAGAAAAATCGTTTATAAAACTTTTATTTTATAATTTTCTTCTATTTGATAAGTTAATATTATGGTTAAACTAATAAAATATAATAAAAGAAAACAATTCATATAAATATGTTAGTACGTAGGTATACAACCCTTATACAAAATTCCTTATTAAAAAAGTTACTTAAATCTTCGGCAAATATTTCCCTGATATCATCTGCATTTTCATCCTCCCCAAACCACGTTTGGCCACAATAGTTTTGCAGACCTCGGAAGGTATTGCATAATTATTACAGCAGAAATTGAGTCTACGTAGTCCATATTTTATGTGAAAAATCGAATTAACAGCGTTTAATGATAGTCGGTTTCGAATTTTATTTTTTGATAAATTCATGGAGCTATATCTCTCAACCTCTGCGTTAGAGCAAGGAAAATTTAATATTCGAAGAACAAACTGTGGTAATACTAAAAATATTTCTTCTCCTAACGAGTTTTTAAATTAACTTACTTCCAAAAAAGATCTCTTCTAGTTTTGTTTTCCCAATTAAATTAAATTTTTTAAATAAGTTTCTATTGTTGATAATGTATTTACATCATTTATAAAGTCGCTTATAAATTCTATTAACTGATCATTATTTATATAATTTAATATATTTTTGACACTGAATAAGGAAGCTTTTTGTAAAATTTTTAAATTGCAAGGAAGTCTAGCTCTAATTTCATAAATAAGGTTTTTAGGGAAAAGAACACATTTTTGTTTAATAATATTTCTATTTTTGGTATTCATTGGAGGCCTTTTCAAAACTATAACCAATGTATTATATTTACTATCTATATCACCTTCTATATAATACAAATTTTCACAATTTATTATCAATTTGTTAGTCAGCAATCTATACAAATCATTATACAACTTAACGTATTCTGCATTTTTTGCTTCAAATGCTAAATTGAAACTCTGAACCTCTCCCAAAATGGAACTTAAATACGTGAGATATACAAAATTGTTATTATTATTGTACATATCCTTAAGTGAAACATAACCACTGTCCTTAAGAATATTAAAATGTGTTCTAAATTCCAGCTACATATTCAAAATACATTTAACCGCCTTTTCAATTGATATCGTGTTGTAAATTTTACGCTTAAAAAAATTTTTCATTGTAGTTTCAATATAAAGGCTATTAAAAATCAACAATAAGCACTGAAAGCACTGTAATAAAATTTGAAAAGCACCATAATAGTGCCTCTCCGTAAAAAGGCACTAGAAGAAAAAATTTACGCGTACGACGTTTCATAAAGCACTATAAATAGTGCGAAAAGCACTAAGTTGGCAACACTGCCCCCAAGGCCACATTGCAAGAGAATACTGAGTGTGTTTGAATTAAGGAAAAAGATTTATTTCTCCTCAGTCAGAGGCACACACAAACACTGAATGATTACAAAATTCTATATTGTTGATGGTCAATAAATAATAAATTTGCATAGGCGTAAAAAGAAAAAGTTAAAAAATTTAAAAAAAAAATTAAATAAAAAATTAAAAAAAAATAAATAAAAAATTTAAATAAAATAAATGAATTAAAATAAATAAAAAATTTAAATAAAATAAATTAATTAAAATAAAAAAAAACAATAAAAAAATAATTTAACTTTAAAAAATCTTTTAAACAAACGTAAAAAAGAAATTAAGAAGAAAAACATTAGAACACAAATTTAATCACTCAAAACCTTTTACGCAGGCCTTTTGATTAAACTCATGCAAAATTTTCTTCTTAAAATCTTTAACTGGCTTGTATACAATCAAATAACATTGAAAACACAATAACATTACTCTGTAAACAGTAGTGTTAGTGTTTTTCTTAACAGAAAAAAACACAACACAACACTCTCTATCTTTCGCTTTCTTCCAAACCACGATGGTACACAAATAAATTAATTTTTATTGTGTTTGCTTTACAAATACTTATAAAACTCACCTTCTCACCCACTCAACCATCATTGTAACGATGCAGTTGTTTTCTAATATATGTACACACAATTTACATTTCCAACACATATACAACATGCGTGTGCACACAAACAAAAAAAAAACACTTTTGCACAACCAAAGCCATGCGCTAACAACTCAACACAACATATTCTTCTTTTTTCGGTATAAACCGCTCTGCTTTTTACACTTCACTTTTTTGGGCTATTTTATTTTTAACCTATACCATTACCAACCGGTATAAATCGATTGCTCTGCTTTTTATATTTTACTACGCATTGGCCTTACACTAACAACACTACACTTCACTTTTTTTTGGCAATTTTTTTTTTAACCTACACCCTTATTGGTGTACGCCATTTTGTAAAAATTTCAATATTTTTTACTAAAACTACAAAAGATTAAAAAAAATTAATTAAAACCTCCAAATTCCGTAAATAAACAATTGCACGCGTTTGGTTTTCACACAATATATTTTGTTAACACAATTTTTAATTATTTTTTCTTTAAAACAAACTTTAATTTATTATTTTATATTAAATTTTTAACCGGCCGTAATTTCCACTTACACACTCTTGAACACGAAAACTTATACTGACCACTGCCGGCTGTCTCCGCACTATAAAATGCATAAAATGTAATCAAATTACCACCCACAAAAAACTTAACATTAATAACCACCCATAAACCCTGTGGTAATTACAAACGACATCAACATGATCATGTTCTCCTTTAAAAGAAAAAAACGAATATAAGAGGAGAACAGAAGATTTCATAACAACTTAACGAAATGTTAAACAAATTACAGCCAGCACAGGTCAACTTTCCGTTTAATTTCTAAAGACATTGATATTGTCTATCAATCTATTTTATTGTTTGTCGCCAAACAATGTTAAGAAGATTTCTTGCATTCTTCATTGCATGAGAGAAAACAACACTCCTTCCTCTCTTTTCTTTAGTTTCAAATGCATGCACATCAACCGAAGAAATATAAACAAACAACAACAAATACAATTTTGATATTTTTCTGTATTTTCTTATTATGTCTTTATCAATAAAAAATAAAAACAAAAACAATTAGAACAACAACATATTTCACCAATCCACTCCAAATTCTGTAGTTTTACAAGGAAAGCATGCGAATATTACTCTTTCATTAATTGAACATTTTAATGTCCATGTGAATGAAAAAACTCTCATGCATTCACTTTCATGCTTCTTCAGTTGTTATTCATTTAAAGTCCTAATGTTCTTCACCAACAATATTCAAGTTTAATGCAATGCATGTACCAAAAAACAGTAGGCAACAAAACTTTCATGCATTCGACTTCATGCATACACAAAATTTCTTCGCTTTGTTATTCACGCATTCACTTACACTACGAAATGGTCTTCAAGCCCATTATCCATATTCAATATAATGTAGGTATAGCGCGTACAAAAAAGCTTTCATGCATTCAACTTCATGCGAATAAGTTTCTTTGATTGTTGTGAGACGAAAGAGTTTTAGTTGTTTGCCGTATGTGGAAAAGAACATTAGGAATGCATGACACTCACATTTGCATTAAAATGCTTACAGAACGAGTAATATTCGTATGCTTACCTTGTAAAACTACAAAATTCGGGAGTGGAGTGGTGAAATATGATGTTCTCCTAATTGTTTTTGTTTCTTATTGATAACGGCATACGAAGAGAAACAGAAAAATAACATTGTTGTATTTGTTGTTGTTGTTTGCTTTCGTTTTCTTTCGGTTGTTATGAATGTACTTGAAACTAACGAACAAAGAGGAAAGAGTGTTGTTTGTTTTCATGGAATGCGGAATGCAAGAAATCTTCTTAACATTGTTTGGCGACAAGCAAAAATAACATTGATTGACAATAACAATGTCTTTAGAAATTATTCGGTAAGTTGACCTGTGCTGGCTGTAATTTGGTTAACATTTCGTTAAGTTGTTATGAAGTGTTCTGTTCTCCTCTTATACGAATTCGTTTTTTTTTTTTAATAAGCAGAGCAAAGGAAACAGGCAACCAACCTGTTATGTATGTTCATGTTGTTTTTGTTTTTCAATTATCAGTGTTTATTGGTGGGGTTATTAATGTTAAGTTTTTTATGGTAATGTGTGAGAGATTGTTTGTTTGAACTATTTCATTAATAGATGCGCGTAATTGTTAATGTTATTGATCGAGGCTTGCAAAGAAAGAGAAAGAGAGAAGCCCATCTCTTAATTGAGATAAAAATCACATACACTACTGTTTAAAGAGTAATACAAACACCAGCCTGTTAAAGATTTTTGGAAGAAATTTTTGCATGAGTTCAACCAAAAGGCCTGAGTAAAAAGTTTTGAGTGAAAATTTTTTTTTTTTTATTTTAATGTTTTTTTTTTTAATATTTAAAATATTTTTCCAAATTAATATTATTTTGTATATTGCTTAAAAGGCAGAGTAAAAAGTTTTGAGTGATCAAAAAAAATTTTTTTTAATTTTATTTTTCAAAATTAATATTCTTTTGTATTAATTAATATTACTTAAAATTGAATTAATTAATATTTGAAAAGCACAAACCATAAAAAGTAATAATAAAAAAGCGTCGCGGAGATACTGGGGTATTTTTGAAATGGAAAAGTTCTAAAAAAAAAAGTACTAAAGTACTGAATGTTTCAACACTGGTCCAAATCAACAACATCATACGTGTTGTTAAGTAGGAATATGATGGGTACTTCAAACTTTGACTAAGAGTAGAGGTTGTATGATATTAAAAGAAGTATGAATGCCTAATTATGAGTATGATTCGATTCTACTCATCGTTTTGAATACTCTATCCCTTCATCCAAATCTTGTTTTAACGTATATAAAGGACATCTTCTGAAGGATGCGAAACAAAATAATAAAATGATACAATCTATGCCTACAATCTTGAAAACTTAAAGGAAACATTTTTCTATTAAAATGTATATGCGATTTCTGTAAGACGAATATTTTCAAATGAAAGTCTGGTTGTAGTAGATTTGTTTCTGTTTTCCATACAAATAGTTGAACGTGTGAAACCATTCGTCATAAAGAAACAGCACATAAAGAGATATTGAAAAAATTAAATGAAGTTGCAAATAAACAATAATTCAATAACGATATCAAAAATTTAAATTTCATCAAACGATTGTACAAATCACAGCAAAGATGTGAAGATCGGTCTAAGTTAGGTGAAGGTACAGGTGCTGGAGTTTTCTCTATTGAACTCGGTCTTGAACTTCACTTCAGGTTGAATGATAACTGCAGCGTGTTTCAGGCGGAGATTTTCACAATCCTGAAGGCTATTCCGGCCATAGCTGGTGGCCCCACCGTGGATTCGGAATCTTACGTAATCTTCGTTGACAGTCAGGCTGCCCTCAAGACCATTGCGTCAGTCTGGTGCAAATCATGGCTCGTTGCAGACTTTTGAACTAGAGCGTATCCGTCCATGCTGGGTTGTGGACCATAGAAGACTACTAGGCAATAAGACGACGGATACTCTCGCTAGGCTAGTTCCATTTTCTGGGGGCGATTTAGTAGTTGGTCCTGGCCGACAAATCAGCCGCCCCTACGGCATCGTCAATGGATGGGTCAGAAGGGAAAAGCAGAGACATTGGGGGAACGAATCGGGTTGTTGTGTTGCTATAGCCTGCAACAAACAGTATAAGAACAGGTTGGTTGTTCGGCTTGGTTGTTGGTTTTATCACGGAACACTGCGAGATTAGGTCGCTGAGGAGTATGTAGAATAGATACCAGCCGGACTACTACAGGGTATGTTGAGGTAAAGAAGAGTTGGAGACTGTCGAGCACTTCCTCTGTGACTACCTGAGGTTGACAACCCTTGGCAGGGTGTTCGTTGAGAGTTTAAATTCTGTGTCGAGAGCCGACATCAATGATCTCCAAATATTCATTAGTGGTTTGAGACGGCGGTTGAGAAGTGCTACGGCTTCCACAGTGTTGTCGCGCCCTCCCTTTTTGTTTTGTTTGGTCTGTGTAATTCTCCCGCTTCCCATTCTCCCTTTCTTACTTCCTATCCTTTTTCCTAACCCCTCTATTATCCTTCCTTTTTAAGGACGTTGTACAATGGGTCAATTTGACCTCCGGACACTGTACTTGTCGCAGTAAACAAACTTTTTTTTATTTGACAAAAACTGTTTTTTTTAGCAAATTTCTGGATTAGTGAAACATTTCTGACCCGATTTCCAAAATTTAAACCTTATTGGAAAGGAGAGGGATGAGCATTTAGAACGATATACATATATATATTATTTGATTAGATATGCTATAGGGTTTGACGATATAAAGTTGACAAATGCTAAGTTTTTCATAGTAGAATACTTTAATTAAAAATTAAAAAATAAGTGATAACATCCTGAAAGTACATTATCTTGTGAAGAGATTGACACTTCATCAAATAGGAAAGAAATTAACGTAGTTATTATTTAAAGAGTCTAACAGTACTTTGAATTCAAAAATTATCAGAATTCTTGATTGTTTATCGCAAAATAAGTCAATTTCACTTTTGAGTGATCATCAGCAGTTGGCTAATGAGAGAAATAATAATATTTTCAAAAAAACAGAAATATTATCTGACTTCTAGTAGCCGTGCCAACTTGAAATTGATACATTTTGAGATTAAAATTAAGATCCATACTGAAAGATTATTTGATAAGATGAGATATGCATGTGTATAAAAAATTTAACTACTATTTAAATACTATTAGATCAAACGAAATGTCAATCTCTTCACTAGATAATGCATTTTCAGAAAATCATATATATTATTTCTAAAGCACTTTTTTGTCGGTTGCAAATATCTCCCATACCACCGCATCAAATTTAATAAATGATATCTCATTTTAAATTTTATATATAACACTAATGGCGAAAAATAATTAGAAATTCGAAAATTAATATTTTCATTGATAAAAATTATATTTTATATAGAACTGCATGTCATATAATACTGTTGTCATTATGATTATATGTTTTTGTTCAAGTGTGGTAATCCAAGGTCGCTTAATAGTAATGCAGTTCTACATAATATAGTATCTATTAAAATCCATTCTGGCAATACCGCTATTTACTATAATGCCGTTTATTACCAAGTCAGTTATATATAATATGCATATTAAGTTGTAAAAAGCTGTTTGGCAATACTTTGCAGTAGTTGTTAGATCAAGTGCGATAAACAGGGCCGCTTAATTGTAATGCTATTCCAGATAATAATATATAAAGTTGTAAACTTGAAAAAATAAAAAAAAAATAATTATTTTCCAAGTTTACCCAGTCAAAAGCTAATCTCTTTCCTTTCTAATAATAATAAAAAACTTTGGATTTTTACATAGGTTCAAACATATTTGGATAATCAAGAATTTTTTGTGAAAAATTGAAAAAAAACCGGTTTTTGTCAAATGAAACAAGTTTGGAGAGTTCGAGAAAAATAAAAGAAAAAAAATAGTTTTGAATACTAGTTACTCGAATGTATTAAATTTTTTGTATGTTGTCGCATAGTGTAATTATCGTTTTATAAAGATATGTTTAACCATTCAAAACCATTTGCAATTGCAATTACCAATTATCAACATTTTTCAATACAATTCATCAAACTCTTTGCACAAAAAGACTCTATCTTCCGTTGAGAAAGTCACCCACTAAGGTAATCATCAGCTGATAATTGCTGCTCAAAGAAATACAATGAAAATACATTAAAACCGTGTTTTTTTTATTTTTATAATTTTCATTATAGCTCTGCAGCTAAATTAAAAATTTATTTCCAATTGTTATAAAGTAAAATTGAAATTTAGAATGAAATTTTTCTTTTTATTTTTTTCTTTTTTGTTTCGCCAATTGGCCTGGATTTTAGCCTTCGTTTATTATTAAATTTTTTTGTTTTTTTAGTCATAATTGAAAATATTCTACTTGGTGGCAGTTGCAACAGCATCCGTTTTGCCTAAAGGCGCTCATTTTCATTCCTATTCATTTGGCTTTAGCTCTTGCCTCTTTATACTTCCGTTTGCTTTTAGTTTTATTTTATCAAAAACAGAAAAAAAAACGAATGTTTTTCTTGTTTTTGTTTTACATTGACCTTTAGTACGTGAATTACTGCGGCTCTCGGTCGAATCACGTCATTACCCTTCCTTTGTGCGAATAGCAAATAAGACCACAGATGTCAGAAACGACAGCCGCAAAGGAATTACACAAAAGGTTGCCATTTTTTTTAGTTTTCATTTGAATAAAAAAAAAAAAGAAAAACCAGGGTACCTTGTAAGATTTGTTTTGTTTTTGAAACTATTTCAACTAAGTGTATCACTTACCATAGATTATCTAGTTCATTGAAATTCATAAAAAAATCAAAAAGGAATATTTTGAGAGATCGTAAATGAAGATGGAGGAAACCTATACAAATGGGAATAATTAATTAACTGAACAAGTACATCATTCCGACCGACAACACATACCCACCATATGGATTTCTAATTTGGAAAAGGGAAATAAGTTTGTATTTGTGTAATCCTTGAAGAGAATTTGAGTGTATTAGGCAATATTATGTAAATCCACCAGCTTACTTTTCGTCTTACTACCCTTGATAGTTTTTTTTTTTTTGTGGAATTTTGACATCAGACAAAATATTTAGGCATCGTTTGGGCCATCTATCGATTTAAATTTGAACCATCGATTATTTCGAATCTGACAATGCTCATGTCATTCTATACTCTCACAAAATTCAGTATATTATCTCCACTGAACGTAATGAATTGATTTACGGTTGAGCAATCTGAGATTTATTGGAAATTTATTTCCGAAACAAAGACAATTTGTCGGAAGTTGTAAAAATTGCAAAAAAAAAAAAAAAAATTACGGTACTTCAGTAAGTACGTTGATAAGTAAAAAATGCCGTGTTTGGGGCTTAGAAAACCCACACGTGGTCGTATTAAAACCAATGCACCCACTAGGTGTGACGACCAGCAACAAAACTTTTGATATCGCCAAAAAAAATAAAGAAGCCAAACTTGAATTCGCCAACACCCATCTCAACTGGAGTTTTCAAAATGAATGAATGTGCAGTCTTCTAACGTATCTAAGTTTAATTTAAAGGATTCAAGGATCGCATAAGGCATCCAGACTCAGGCCAATCGGACAACGGTTGAATTCTAAATGTTGCTGGTCGTCGACTGAACAATTCGGCCCCAAGCGCCTTTCTGCAAATTAATCTTTCGCTAATTTTTAAATCTAAGCGTTTTCGTATGTGACTAGAAGATGCTGCAGGATCATTTTGGATTGTCCTTATAATTAAGGAATCTTCATATCTCAAAGTTTCAGAGGACCTTTCTCCAGAATGAGTAGGAGATGTGCAAACAATCTGTAAAAATTTTTAAACTAGCCTAGAATTAATTGATCTGTTGATCGAATATTTTGCATTCAATTGATGCTTTGATAAGCCAGATATGAGGGGGGGATTTAGTGGGTGAGGGCCCCACACACGGAGTACGTGACGACTTCCTCTATGGAGCTTTAGTTTTGCCTGCTTTTATTTGCGTTTTAAAATGTTTTTTGAATTATATCTTTTTTTATTGCAATTCTGAATTCCTTACGTTTGTGTTTTTCAATAATAAGGATAAAAATAAATAAAAAAATATACAAAAAAAAGATTTAATAGTTTTGCTTTCTTAAAAAAATTATGATTTTAAAAAAATGTACTTAAAGGGTGCTTTAGTTTTGGCCAATACTGTATATAAACAGAAATTGTAGCAACACTCTTTTAAACTAAAATCTGTTAACTACCATCAGTGCTACATTACTTCGAAGTAAAGAGTTTTAATATATTGGACAGTATGTTAGAAGGTTAAGTTCTCTGATTAATTCATTGATCCAAACAGAAGTAATTAAAAATCACGCTACAAAAAATTAATCAAATTTAAACAATTAAAGAACAAAAAAAACCTGTCATTGCCAAACTGGTCTAGATATTTAATTTTTTTTTCTACAAATTTTAATTAATTTTTGCAAACATTGTCTGTCGTCCCCCTCTTGCATTTATTTGTAACATAAAATTTATTAAATCAATTAAAAAATTTAATTAAATTTTTATATTAAACAATTAATTTTCCTTATGTAAATTGATTTTATCAGCGTTGTTGCTTTCATATCACATACAATAATCGATAATATTCTCTCTATCACAATAACACACTTTTGCTCTCACTCGCCCTCTCACTCTCTCTATATCTATCTTTTATTTTTTTCTCTGTCACTTTTAATATACTCACTCTGTTAAATTGTGTACAAAAAAGAAATTTTGTTTGAAAAAAAAATCGAAAAGAAAAAGAGAAAAGCAAACAGATGTTTTCTAAATATTGTAATACCTTCACTACAAAAACAACAAATCAGCTGTTGTCTGCAGCACCATATTCAACTCAGAAATGATTGGACACAACACAACCAGAAAAAAAGCAAAACAAACACACATGTTTTCCTTATGTATGTATTTTGCTTTGTTTTCTTTTATTTTGCTTTCGCCAACTACAGTATTAGGGTAAGTGGATCCAACGCCGGCAGCACAGTAACAGAACAGCTGATACAACAAGAAAAATAGATAAGTATTACAGTAATACAAAGTAAATGAGAGCGAATACAGGGAGAGAGAGAGACCCCATGAAATATAAGAGAGAAATATTTAATTTTACAGAACTAATGAATTGTTTACATTCTCATGTAAAAAATGTAAAGGATTTCTTCAGTTTACACACTTTTTTCATTTAATTGCTGATGCTGTTGGGTTCAGTAAATGGTTGCTGCTCATAATATTTATACACTGCGCAAAAATGATAGATGGTGGATTTTTATGTTTTTGTTTTTCATTAGTGCAGTCTCTCCTCTCTGCTAAACAGTATGTTGTCCTCTATCAAATTTTCTATTATTTTATCTTTATTATTAGTATTTCATTAAATTCTATTACATTTCATTCAATGATTGTTGTGATAAATTATCTATGCCTCTGTTACAACAAAATATAAATTTTTTAAAATATTATAATACCGAGGCCGTACACATACAGTTAAAGAAAAAGATGAGAAAACAGAAATATAAAAATTCCTTTTGATAAAATAATAAAAATAATGCTACAACCATTAAAATGGTTCAACATTAGAGAGTGTTCTTCCAAATACAGATACATATTCAGAAAAAATAAGCATCGATTTGCTGTTCAAAAACTTAAATTTTCAAATTTCGAACGTAGTACCTCAGAACACGGTTTCCATATACCGCTGAAATTGCGTCAGCCCTGCTATAACGTGGTATTTTCAGAACGCGGTTTCCATATAACGTGTTTCCACAAAACGCGGAGTTGAAATTGCGACAGCCTTCCTATATCGCAGTACTCTTACAATGCGGTTTCCGTTCAACAATCTCCCATAAGTTCCTTCCGCACAGCCTGTGAATGAGTCTAGTAACTAGATATTGAAAGAGGGTTTAGGAAAGATGGAAAGAGGGAAGATGCGAACGGTAAGGAAACGAGTTGCTGCTGGTGACTCTATAAAATGGCCAGTGCTATACCTTCACCATTAGACAGTCTATAGCAATCGTCCCCAAGAAATCCGCAGTTTCTCACACCACTTATGTTGTCTGCGTTAATTTTTATACATGAGTGGCGGGCCCTATAGTTTTATGTGAGGTTTTTGTAACAAATTTGCATGGAAAACAAAAACAAAATCACTCAATTTTGTTTGTATTATCCATATAATCAGGCAGGCAAGTGTAATAGCCTGTGTTACAAAAACCTCACATTAAAGTTAACTTCGAACGACAGATTTTTTGAGAAGCTTATTAGCTTTTTCATGGCAATTTTATTTATTTTCAGAATTTTTTGCCAGAAATCTGCTGAGAGGAAGTCACCGAAGAAATATTTTCATAGTTTCGTTTTGATGTCTGACGTGGGATACGAATTCGGCCCTTTCGTCTAATAGCCCAACACACTACCTACTAGAGTACGGCGACGACGAGATATACTATGTACATATGAACAACATGTTTATATAACATAGCCGCCTAGAACATCGGTGTCAGTCATTTCAGAGCTCTTTCACAGCACATACGTTTTGTTGGTGACCAAGTCTTTCTAAAAATTTTTCTGCCACTGACAGTGAGGATGAATGTTGAAAAATCACATAATTTTACAAAAGTCTTTCTTATTCAATTATTGGAAAATAGTTTTTTCTTGACATCTTAAACGACGAAAGTCTTAGTTCTGATCACACTCCACTCCTTGTCAACTACAATGCCGACGTAAAGATAGTTCCAAATAAAATTAAATTAATTAAGAGACACACTAATCTGGACCTCTTTAGTCGGCAAATAGAGAGTAATTTAAGCCTCAACATAGCGATCAAATCCGGGGATGATTTGGATGACGCAGTCGAAAAACTCACTTCCTCTATACATGAAGCTGCTGTTTTATCTACTCCCTCTTTGCAGTTTTCTCATAGTAGGGGATCTAAAGTTCGAGCTTCTGCAACAGCAAGGGAATTAATAAGACAATCGAGGCGCTTGAGGAAAATTTGGCATCGTACGAGAAATCCAACTGACAGAGCAAACTGGAATCTGGCCATTAAATTATGCTCGGAATTCTTGGCAAAAGAAAGGAATGAAAATATTGGTCAGTTTTTAAAAAAATTAAAACCACACAATAAAAACAAAGAATTTGAACTTTATAACGCTACGAAATATCTTAAACGTCCAGCAAAAACCAACGTCCCCATCAAAAACGAGCTTGGTATATGGTGTAGAAATGACGTAGAGAAATCTGTTCCCTTTGCAGATCATTTGAAGAAAACTTTTCAACCAAACCGCATCAATGTTGATGATAATAGCATTCTAAATTTTTTAGATGTGGCATGTCAAATGAATTTACCTTTAAAAAGTATATCTCCTAATGAAACCAAAGCTGAAGTAATGGCGTTAAGTAACAAAAAGAGCCCAGGTTATGATAAAATCGATGCAACTGCCATCAAATGCTTACCGAGAAATGGTATAATTTTCCTAACGATAATATTTAACGCAATATTAAGATTGCAGCATTTTCCATCCCAATGGAAAGTTGCTGAGATAATAATGGTTTTGAAACCAGGCAAACCAATAAATAATGTATCTTCCTATAGGCCAATTAGCTTACTGCCTATTTTTCAAAAATATTCGAAAGACTCTTACTAAATCGCTTACTACCGGTGCTAAAAAAACAAAATAATTCCGGACCATCAATTTGGCTTTCGACTAAAGCATGGTACACCTGAACAATGCCATCGTATCTGTAAAGCTATATCTGATGCTCTTGAAAAGAAGAAATACTGTTCCGCTGTATTTTTAGATATACAGCAGGCATTCGACAAAGTCTGGCATGCAGGGTTGTTATATAAGTTAAAGCTGCTATTGCCTGCCCCTTTTTATATATTCTTCCTATCGTACTTAAGCAGTCGATATTTTTACGTTAAAATTAACAACAACATGTCTCAAATGCATCAAATTGAAGCCGGTATCCCTCAGGGCAGCGTTCTTGGTCCTGTTTTATACAACATATTTACTTATGATATGCCATCTACAGAAGATGTAACAATAGCAACATACGCCGATGATACAGCGTTTTTATCTTCACACATAATTGCATCCGAAGCTTCAAATAGATTGCAAGTGCAGCTAGATATCCTTCAATCTTGGCTTAATAAATGGAATATTGTTGTCAACACGCAAAAATCAAATCATATTACATTTACATTAAGGAAACAGACCTGTCCTCCTGTGTTTTTAAATGGTACCGAAATTCCTAGCAAAAACGAAGTCAAATATCTTGGACTTCATCTGGATAGACGACTGACATGGCGTAGTCACATTAAGGCCAAAAGAAATCAACTTGACACAAAATTTAAGCAAATGTACTGGCTACTAGGACGGAAATCCCAACTTTCTCTTGAAAACAAAGTGCTGCTTCTGAAAACTAGTCTAAAACCAATTTGGACCTACGGTATAGAGTTATGGGGAACTGCAAGCAATTCAAATATTGAAATTTTACAAAGATTTCAGTCAAAAGTCCTCAGATCAATTGCAAATGCTCCATACTATGTTACTAATAATACTTTACATAGTGATCTTCAAATGCCTTTCGTGAAATCTGAAATCAAAAAATTCAGTACTAATTATTTAAGAAGACTTAGTAATCACTCCAATGTTTTGTCTATCACTCTATTAGACGAGTCAGATGAGTTCCGTAGACTTAAAAGAAATCATATATTAGACCTACCATTTCTATAACATATGTTTAATTAAATCTTATTTTCCTTAATTATTAGTTTCAATCACTTGTTATGTAAATCCCACATTCTTATAATATACATAGTTATATAGATTTTTAACTTTTATTTATTTTTTTTTTTTAACAAATAATATAAGTACTGTTAAAACTATTTATATTGTTTTTCATATAAATATTTTATATTGTTGTTTCCGATGGGATTCAACAGACTCTGTTAATATCTATCTATAATCGAATTTGCTTATTATTGTACTATAGATTGCAAATAAAAATTACAATAAAAATAAAAAAAAAAAAAAATAATAATTTATAATTGATCTTGTCTTGGTCTCCATACAACGCGGTACGGATGATGTGATTTGTACTAATTCCGAGTTTATTATAGCGCGTTTTCCATACAATGTGGTAGCAGGTTCTACAGAAAGCGGCAGGAATTAGTCTGGTTTGTATGGTTAAATCCCAGTTTCTTATAATTTTTTTCTTAGAAAATACTTAGAGAAGACAAATATGTATGGAGTTGCAGGGAATCCCGAAAATATGTGAGAAAAATTAAAAAAAAAAAACATTTCAGTACAAATAATACATTACATTAGGTAAGTCGGAATTTGTTTAAGTGAATAATTTTATGTCATCCCAAAAAATTAAATTAAATTTTTTTTATATAAAAATCGACTTACGGCTTATTCGAATTACGACCGATATCCAGGAACCTATCTCGGTCGTAAATTGGGGAATTTCGTCGAATTTCATATAAAAAAAATTTTAATTTTTAATACAACTGTATTGAGATGAAAAATCGCAAAATGCTCTACTGAAACATCTTTTTAAGTTTCTACCATTTCGACTACATGCCTCTTCAACGGATGATTATCCCAATAACATTTAGGGCCATTATTATAACTTACCTTTAACAAAAGGGAGGATTTTAACGGAGAGATAAATTGTTTTTCATTATTACGAGTTCCCAATAAGATAGAAGTGACCGATAAGCTAAAGGGAAGATCATCCTACCTTTAACATTTAAAGGTCACTTTCTGTTTGAATTTACTATATCATATATTATTTTCGATGTGGCAATTTCAAATTTAAACAAAATTAGCATATACAACAACCAAAACGAAGTTTTCCTTGTGCACTGCATTAAAAAAAACTTGTTTAATTAAGCAGTTTTATCGACTTTGCTCCAGCACTGCCATATTTTTGAAAATGTTAATTTTGTTTTATCGGTAAGTTGTAATAACCAAAATAAGTTAAAGGTACCTTTGCCGTTCACTTTTGCTAAAGGTACCTTTAACTATCGACAACTTTAAAGGTAAGTTGTAATAATGGCCCTTAAAACGATTATTACAACTTTCCGTTAAAGTTGGGTTTAGTTAAAGGTACCTTCAGCTAAAGGGAACTTTAAAGTTACATTTAACTTATTTTCGTTATTATAACCTAATGATAAAATGAAGTTAACTTTTTCAAAAATATGGCAGTGTCCGACTAATGTCGATAACACTGCTCAATTAATTAAGTTTTTTTAAACGCAGTAGCAAAAGACGGGTTTATGATTCGTAAGGTAATCTAACATATCTCTACCAATTTTTAAATTTTTTTGATCAAAAATTATGTGTTTATATAAATAATTCAAAATGACGTACCCTATGAAGTATTTTTTTCTATTTTAAAACGGTTTTTGCTTCTCCTGTAAAATTCAAAAAAGTAATGTGGATTTTCGGCGACGATATACTCTTTTTGTTTATATTTAAAGTTGCCATATTGAAAATAATATATAATATGGCTAGTCCCGACATAAACTTAACTTTAAAAGTTACCAGCAGGATGATCATTCCCTTTAGTTTAACGCTCACTTCTACCATATTGTTCATAATAATGAAAAACAATTTATCTGCCCGTTAAAATCCTCCCTTTAGTTAACGACAAGTTGTAATAATGGGCCTTAGTGAATTTTCTGTTGGCAGATCTCATTTATATTGGAGGGTAGAGATAACCGGCCCCCTAGACGAATAAAGCTTGACTTTAATATGACATGGACTGTATTGAATTCAAATTGAGCAATGAATTTCTAACATAAAACGTTGACGCATAAAGCTCAGCTCTGGCTTTCATTTAGCAGATTCTAGATGAAGTATTATAGACCATTGAGTTAAAACTTTTGATACTCTCAGTTAGTAAAATTAATATTTTATAATAACGATACAATGCGGGACAAAAAAGAATGTGTATTTTTGTATAGAATAAAAATTCTTAGCACTGTTACACATTCACAAAAAAATTTTGAAAATATTAATAATTATTGAAAAATTCCCAAAATATTCAAGCCATTTAATTAGAATTTCAAATTTTACGTTTTTCATCTTAAGAGTCTTTCAGCTATGTTTTCATTAGTTTAACCCAGTCGTAGCACAACTGTACATATCGACGCCTCCGTTCTATAACATTCCAAGTCGAAAAGGTTTGTTTTGAGTTGTGAGTTCTCAAAGTTTTCACATGACATACGCGTATATGCGTATTCTAAGTAGATTTTTCCCTATAATTTCGGAACGGATCGGCGTATTTTAACCAAATTTTGACATTTTTTAAGTTAGAGAACGTAGAATTTAAAAGTGCAAGAAAATTAAAAACGTTCTAAGCACGGAATGGGGGCATCGATATGTCCCTTACACATTACAGGAGGAATTACGAAAATCCATCGACATTTATGGAAAATATTTCAGATTCGTTGCATACTTTCTTAAATGCAATTTATTCATAAAATATGAAAATTAGATTAACACTTAAAGGATTAATAAACTTTTCAAAGATTTTTGGTTTGCAACCATTCCTCCTGTCTAGTGTCAATAAAATTTCATTGAATTTTAATTAGAAATCCGCATAGACGGGGGCTGCATTTATGTTCAGACTTCCTGTAATTTTTGGTTTTTTTTTGTTGTTGTTGTTAAATTACCTACAAAAACAGGTTACCGTCTCTTCAACATCTAACGGCAAAGAAATTTGAGTTGCGGCCGCCGTTGTTGAATGATGATTATGATTGTTGTTGCCATTGTTGTTGTTGTTATGATTTGTTGTAGGATTGCGAGGCACAGCACGACCAGGAACATGACGTGAGGAAGAATGTAAAAAGTTTGCTGCAAACGATGAGGACGACGAGGACGACGTTTGGTTTGTTGCCGTGGAAGACGACGAAGGAGTTTGCGGTGTCGATTCGGCATCAGCCAAAGGAACTTGCGAGTAACGTACTAAAATGGCGCGACTAACGCGATTACTTCCGGTTAAATTTGATATGGCCCAATTCATAATGGAACTTTAAGCCTTTTATTTTACTTATTTTGAATTATTTTTTATTGCAAAATTAAAATTTTTTTTTCTTTTTTTTTATAGAATATTTCGTTTTAAAACGAAATTATTTTTTTGCTATTTTCAACACAACCCATCATGCACTACCAAGGAATGTCAAATTGAAACTGAAGCCCTGTAAATGACTCGAAATTTGTTGCAAGAAATATGTAGATGTGCAACACATTTACACTTCTACGTACGAAAAAAAAAAACTGAATAAAGAATAACATGCTAAAAACAAAAACAAAATACCAAAAAAATGAAAAAACCAACATTCAGAGTCATTAGTGGTGGCAACAGCATGGATGGATGGTTAAAGTACAGTGACTGAAATTCAATGAAAGTCAAATACCTCTTTTTATAAGACGATACGTCTGTGATGTGATGTGAAATTAAAATTTTTTACTTTTATAATCCAAGGCAAGGAAAAACAGATCGTTTTTAGGTTTTTCCCTTCAAATAACTGCTATCGGATACATTTTCTTCTGCTTACAATCTCACATCCTCTTATAATCACTCAAATGATAAGTACGTCAATTCGAAAGTAAATCATTTTAAGCCAACATATACGTATTCTGAAAACGTGTCCTTGATGACTTTAAACGAAATCAATTCAATAATTTCAACTCTCAAAACATCCAAGTTTCCCGGCTTAAATATACCCAAATATTTGTGCATGATCGTGGCTGATTTCCTCTCAGGCAGAAATTTTTCATTAGCTGTTAATAACACACTATCCCCTCCCAAGTCATTTACTACAGGTTTACCTCAAGGTTCAATATTCAATATCCATTCACTCCTTCGTTTTCTCTCCTCCGTCATACTTAAATGTTACATACTATGCAGATGACACCGCTCTTTTACCGTCTAGCAAACTCACGAAGACATGGCTTAAGAAAATGGAAAAAAATTTTGAAGAACGCAGAAAGTACTTTTACAAATGGAAGATTAAAATTAATACAAATAAAACAAATCTCCAAAACGACTACCCACCAACCGCCAATTAAAATTTTCAAAAATCTAAACATAACAGTTCAAAATAATGTAAAATATTCGGGTATGTGTTTAGATAAGAAACTTAATTTTGGAAACCATATAGAAGAAGTCCGCAAGAAAGCGCTTAAGACAATGAAATCATTGTGGCCAATACTCAACAAACGCTCAACTCTCAATACAAAAAATAAAAATTTAATATTTAAAATCATAATAAGACCAATTTTGACATTGCATGTCCCATTTGGTACAAAGCTGCAAGGACACATCTGAAAAAACTCCAAATAATTCAGAATAAATGTCTTAAAATTATAAACAATAAGTGCTGGAGATTTTCTACTCAACTTCTTCACAACGAAACTGGCTACGAAAGTATTATTGACTTCATAAAAAGAATCAATATTAAATATCACGAATCCATAGAAAATTCTCCTTATCAACTTATAAGAGAATGTCGAGAGTCGAGAGAAACTTATCTCTAAAATTAAAATTAGTAAATTGAAAATGACAAGTAACAATATGTTATGGTTACATAACTTATTTGTATGCCTGTATATTTTCTAGGTTAGAGGACGATCACCTGTCGGTCAAGACAAGAACAGTACC
The DNA here is from genome assembly GCA_014635995.1 of Sarcophaga peregrina. Lineage (NCBI taxonomy): Eukaryota > Metazoa > Arthropoda > Insecta > Diptera > Sarcophagidae > Sarcophaga > Sarcophaga peregrina. The sequence continues at coordinate 23,624,821 of CM025792.1, read as the reverse complement.
CGGAAGTCGAAACTGACCCATTGTACAAATAAAAAAATGTGGAACGCTTTACGATTTTGCGTGTCATCCTTGCACAATTTGTATTTTCTAACTAAATTTGAATTTTTCATTATCAAATAAAGGTTTTCGTATTTTTGCTTTAAACATTCTTATAAATATAAAACAAAACGAGCTCTAAAAAAAAAATTGTAATATCGGAAAAAATTGTAATATGTAAAAAGTAAAAGTAACTAAAGAAAAAATTGGAAATGAAAAAAAATCTTCAAATAACTCATCTTCTAAAGGACAAGTATCGGATAGGTTTAGAAAGAAACTAGACTGAATCTTTAACCTCCATTCTTATTAGGAATTTAAATAATGTTATCAAAATCGTTGTAATTTATTCAACTTCGTGGCATAGAGGAGAAACTGCAATACCTCTTTTCTCTTCATTTCCATCTTTAATATTTTACGCGTTTAAAAAGCACAACAACATTGGCTGGTCATCTCATTAAATTGCAATTGATCATTAGTTAGATGGTAGCTGCTCATTTCAGTTCTTTATAATTTTAATTGCCTTCCTTTAATTAAATTTCTTTCAATGTAAACTCTCTGCTACACACTTGTATGCATTCACTCAAATTTGCCGTGCACCGTGTGCAGAAAGAATAACAAAACGGCACCATTGCCAACCCACTGAGAGTGCAAGAGGTTGTGTACACACATGTTTGCAAAAGCAGCGGTTACACACAGAAGGGCACATAATGCTGTTAAGGATGGAGGTAAGTGGCGAAGTGATGTTTATATCGAGGAAATGTGTAGACGCACACATATGAACGTATGCAGTGGTGGGTAAAAGTCGTGTTTGGAAAAAGAAAACAATAATAACATCTACATAATCATACAAATCAATGTTATATTTACAATTCATCTAATAAAAGAAAATTTAAAACAAAAAACATTTCACACACACACAGGCACACACACATACAGAAATCACACTTTAAATGTTGAGTAAACTATATAAAAACAACAATATAGTATTAATAAACCTAAATAGATTGGCAATACACACAGTTGTAACGCTAGAATGCTGTCAGTTTTCAAATGAAACGAACAAATTATGTGTGACAATGCGTAAATCCTCTGAATACTCAAGAATCTTGAAATAGTTTTTGGGAAACCAATTAAACCCAGCTATTCATAGGACCTTTTTCCTTTGCCATTAAAATTACGTTCCTTTTATTAACTGTAAGAAACTGCACTTTATATCCTCGTCTAATGATTTTAATCTGCAACACCCCATAATCATCATCATCAAGACTTTTTTGCCTCAACCTCAACCATATAACGTTTATAATATACTCTGTTTGCCTGCCCTCAATACCAATACCAATCCGCTAACATAGCATAGCTCAAAAGAACAGAAAACTAATATTGGAAAACGGTAATTTAATTAAATGTAGGCTTTATTCTTTTAAACTGAAAGCAATCTTGTCTACGTCACTCAAAGCACGAAGCACTACCGTTTCTTAGAATTTATGCCCAGACTCATGCAAATAAACCAATAACTACTAGAGATTGCTGTAGAGATGAATGTAAAAATGTTAAAACAGATATAAAAATTTAATAATATGCAATAAAATTACAATAAAAACAATAAAAAAACAGTTTAAATTATTAAAAGATAGACACATAGCACAGACATACAGCGGTGTTCAAAATAATAGGAGTGCTACTATGTAATGCACTAATTAGCAAAACATGAATATTCTAATGGTAGTTACTACGATATGTAAGAAATTAAATACAAAAAAGAATCTCTTAATAGCTTTAATATTTGCGAGGAAATTGATTCATTTCTGTGTTTGTCCTTGACTTCAGTTGATCAAAAAAATTGGAGTGTGAATGTTCTTTTAAAAATAAAAATATAACAGCATATACAGTCAAACTCGTTTATAACGAACTCAGTTATAACGTACACATTTTCAAGTCCCATCGTTTTAATATTAATTTTCTTACAAAAAACTTCGCTTATTACGAACTTGTTTATAACGAATTCTCGGTTAAAAGGAACTACTTTAAATGGTCCCAGTAATTAAATTTCATACATTTTACCTTTTTTATAACGCAATCGCAGAAATAACTTTGAAGTGTGGCAATAGTCTTTATCTTTATTTAATATGGCAGCATTAAATTATAATTCAACATCTTTAATCAGCTGATAGATTAAAAGAATTAAAACATATTTTTGGTTTTAATAAAAAAAAATACTTTTTGTTTTTAATAATTGATAAAAATTATTTGTATTTTATATTTTCGTCTTTGACTTCACCCCGTTTATTACGAACTTTGCCTATAAGGAACTATTTTTTCTCACGGAGTTCGTTATAACTGGGTTTGACTGTAATTAAAAAAAAAGTGAACAATAAGTACGGTAAAATGCAGTTAAGTGTACAGAGGTTCACATAAATTTATGTAATAGTGGAACGACGAAAGCACTCTACTGAAGAACAGAGAGAATTAATTAAAAATCTTCGAACAAAAGGGAAAGAAATTAAGGAAATTTTAAGTTACTCCGATCAAATGATCACAAATGCCTTAAAATATAACAAAAGACCGAAACGCGTGAGCGCAAGGACAAAACATCAATAATCGATAATAAATATAAAAATAAATCCTTCGGTGTCTTAAAAAAAATTCTAAAGGATCTGAATCCTGCATTAAGTGGCCCTATAATTAGTAGGCATCTGATGTACAACAATTTATTCGCAAGAATTCCACAAAAGGTGCCATTGCTGACAAAAAAAAAAAAAACAGGTAGCAGAACGCTTAAAAGTTTGCCCAAGAACATATCAAATATCCGAAAGAAAAATGGAGAAACATACTGTGGACCGACAAAAGCAAAATTGTTTTATTTGGTGGCACAGGGTCTAGACATTATGGTAGGCGTCTGCCCAAAACAAAATATAAAGCTCAGTATACACAAACGACAATTAAACATGGTGATGAAAAACTAATGATATGGGGAAGTCAAGTTGTAATAAAGGGCCTAAGTAGGTAGTGGTCAAGTAGATAGTGTGCTGGCTTATTAGACGTAAAGCCAGGGTTCGAGTCCCCGGCCAGACATCAAAATAAAATACAAAAAGTATTTTTTCGGCGCTTTCTTCTCAGCAGATTTCTTGCAAAAGCTCTGAGAGTAAAAATAAAATTGCCATGAAAAGTTTCTCAAAAAGTCTGCCGTTCGGAGTCGACTTTAAACTGTAGGTCCCGCCACTTATGTATAAAATTAACACACACAACATAAGTAGTGTGAGAATTTGGGTTAATAATCCTGACTGAAGGGTTGTAATGACCAATTATGTATGTAAGTATAAAAACTAACTTAAATACAGCATTATTTATACAATTTTCAACGTTTCTCATTTTCGTTTAACTGCTGAAACCTTGCCGATTCTTCTCAATGTGCGTCGTGTAGTTCATTCACGCACATTTTTGATTATAGGCATTTGCTCTCTGAGTTTTACTAGTCGTGCTAGACAACCACAGTACAGTACCCGGAGGTCGAAATTGACCCATTGTACATTGTCCTTAGGGGAGAAAGGAAATGGAGGATATAGGAACTGGAAGGGGAGGGAGAATGGGAAACGGAGGAATTACATGTAAAGAAACAGACACAAAACAAAATAGGGTGAGAGTGCGACTACACTTATGAAGTCCTAGCACCTCTCAACCAGCCCAAGCTGCTAATGAATCTGTGGAGAGTCTTAAGGGGTCCTTAATCTCAACCTACCAAGGGCTGGACAGTTGCAGAGGACAGTCTTCAACTCCTCCTCATCGCAACATATCCTGCAATAGTCCGGCTGGGATCTGGAACAGATCCTAATCTCGCAGTGCCCTGTGATAAAACCAAATTTTGACTATTACAACTCCTAAATTAGGATTACAACCTAGGTTTGTGTGTTAATTTTATCCATACGTGACGGGACCTATAATACAACAGATATGAGACCTTTTTCACGGCAATTATTTACTATCACAACTTTTTCCAGAGTTTGGGATTTGAACTCAATAGTATTTGTCTTGAATACCGATATACTACCCACTAGACTAAAACCGCTTCAAAGTAACAACCTTAAACAATTTACATGATCTTCATAATCCAATATCAGTTTAGTGTTATTTTTTTAATTGCAAATTTTTTTAAAATATTAATAAATTCTTTGAACAGATTAAACAATTTAAAAACTTTTCCATACAAATGAAAAAACAAAGGTTCCCTCCTTACACTCTTTATTCAAGTAACTCTCCTATATTTTTTTTTTTTTACTTATTCCATGGAATTTCAATTGTCCTCTTTCGAACCGCAGCGATGTTAATGAAAAAAGAATTCTAAAGAATGGGGATGTGGGGATGTGTAAGAGAAAAACCAATTTCAAGTACATACAAGAAGTAGATGAAGAAATGAAGATAAAATTAAAATTAATCAATGTTTTATCAATTAGATTTATTTCACTAAATTTCCCTTGCACAATATCATCTACAACAACAACAACAAAAACAATAATACCATCCATATACAATAAATAATTAAACTTTATAAAAAAAAAAAAAATTATCGCAATTTTAATCCAAGATTTCAAGGCTCTTCGTCTTTTACTTATTTTTCTTAATCTTCCTGCCACATCCAATAATGAATGTCGTTCGCTCATAGTATGCATGTATGTATGTATGTACAAGAAAAAACAAACAGCCATTCATTACAGACTGTCATTGATTCGAGCAAGCCAGCCAGCTGAAGTGGAAGTGGCAATCAATGTTTGTTGCTATGTGTTCGTAATAAAATAATGCGTTAAAAATATAGATTTTCTTATACAGCGTTCGTCTGCTGTCAAATAAATAGAAAAAAAAACTTACTGTTTGCTTTTCTTTAATATTCAAACGATTATTATACATTATTTATGTATCTACTCACAATACAGTGATGGTCAGCAGTAATCATATAATATTGGGAAATAAAATTTTTGTTATTCCCTTTGATAGAATATTTCTAGGATTCTTACACATTTCAACATAGACCAGTATGTAGATGTAAACAAATATTTCTATTCTACTGTTATACTATGTACAAATATACACTTTTATTGAGTCAATATTAGCTAAATTGAGTACAATATTATAAGTATTCAGGCATAATAATATAAGCAATTCAGCTGTATTCATTTGTCAGCTGATAAACGACATCGTTTTTATTTTGGCCGCCAAAAACAGTTTCGCTTGTTAGTTTATTAGTGTTATTTTGTCCTTGTTGACATTTGAGTTGTCAAATATTAACAGAAAGTGTTCAGTAAATTGTTATATGTCCCAGGCCAGACATCAAAATAAAAAAATACAAAAAGTATTTATTCGGCGATCTCTTCTCAGCAGATTTCTGGCAAAATCGCTGAGAGTAAATAAAATTGCCATGAAAAGTTTCTCAATAAAATCTGTCGTTCGGAGTCGACTTTAAACTGTAGGTCCCGCCGTTTCTGTATAAAAATTAACACACACAATATAAGTAGTGTGAGAAACTGCGGGTTTCTTGGGGACGATTTCTGTAGACTGTCTAATGGTGAAGGTATAACACCTGGCCATTTTATAGTCACCTAGCAGCAACTCGTTTCCTTGCCGCTTGAATCTTCCCTCTTTCCACCTTTGCTAAACCTGCACAATGCACTGCATGAGTAGGGGCCATCTCCTGAGTGCTGGTTTTACACAAAAAAAAAGTTTGCCTATATTTATTACGCAATTATTAATTGAAATTGAAATATTGAGCTCAATAATAGGGTTTATTGCAATTTAAGCAATAAAGGTGCATATCTGAACAATGCATTACCTTTCTAATGTGTCGCTTTTATGGAAACTGCTAACCAATAACCACCATTCGACATAGTTGGAGCCAAACAATCTGCTCAGCGACATTAGGCTCTCTTTACTATATATTTGGAGTTAGAATGAATATATGCAACCGTTGGATGACAGCAAGGTGATCGACATAACATACGCAACTGAAAATTACAATATTTTAGTGGGAATTACGATCAAGTTTCTCACACCACTTCGTAGAATGTTCCGGAAAAAGGCGACGTAAATTGAATTTCAAATAACTCATACTATCAAATGCATTTGTTTATGTACATTTTAGAAAAAAAAAATTAAAATAATTAAATTTTCATTCTATGTATTGAATTTTTCTTAAAGAGGGAATTTCCCCTGATTTTTTTTATAAACAACAGACGCGAAGGAAACAAAATTTTTGACGACGTCAATCGAAACAACGTAAATCGTTAATTCTATACATGATTGGTATGATCTACAGTTTGAAGTCGACTCCAAACGACAGATTTCTGACAAACTTATCATAGCAATTTTATTTTACTCGCTGAGTTTTTGCTAGGAATCTGCTGAGAGGAAATCCCCATTTCCTGTTGTTTGAGATGTCTGGCCTGGGGTTTGAAGCTGGCTTTACATATAACAAGCCAGCAAACTACCTAATAAACTACGGCGACTACAATTTATGTAATTATGCACTGGAGCCAAACGATATTGCATTTAAATTGTGGCCAAATAAAAATCATGACAAATAAATAAAGAAAACGGTCATAAAGAAATATATTAAAGGTAAAGCGGTTGTACACTTTTGATCTGCACTGTGAGTACGTGCGATAATTTATTTTTTTCCCTTTCAGATACAAAATTTATAAAAAAATGTCATTAAGATAGCAGTAGTCATGTTGTCATGTATTTTTAATAAGTGCACTATGACACAGTATAATACCTACGAAACAGAATAGAATATTTAAAGAAGATGAAAATAATCCTAGAAGGTCGGTCCGTTTGTTGAGTGAGTGTCTGTCTAGCAGTGTGACTGAGTAACTGCGTGACTGTTATGTTTTCTTTTTCCTCACACACTGTATAGCATATTTAGTTACATTTTTCTTATACTCAAATACCGAAAGAAAGAGAGGTGAGAGAGACAGGAGATGCCAGTTAGAAATCAATAATTTACAATTGTGGACAAAAACCTTCTTTTCCAAGTGCCATCATTTACACACACATCCAATGGCCATCGTCCGTCATCCCCCACAACAAACAATTTGCCTGTAAGGATATTACAGTTTAACGTTAAAAAAAAAGATAGAGACAATCAAAAAAAGTCTACTTTCATACTTAAAGACCCGGATGCCTAATTCTACCCAAAAGAGGTCCACGCAAAGCCACTAATGCGAGAAGTGTACGAGGCGTAGTTGGTAGGCTACGAAAAAGAATGATAATGATAATAATGACGGTGTTGAGGACAATGACGACAATGACAATGATGGCAATAATCATGTTGGCGAGGTGATGATGTTCTTCAGTTAGAAGAGGACAACCAAACAAAGCTTGTGTTCTTTTTTTTTCATTTTTCTTTTTTTCTTATTATTATTTGACGTTGATGAGATGTTGCTCTGACATGTGACACATTTTGCACTTAGTTGGTAATTATGTATTAGTTTTTCTGCCATTTTTGTGTATTTACTTTTATTCTGGACTTTTTTTTAATACGATTTTCTCTATATAACAAATAAAATGATTGAAAAACATTTCTGTAGCTATGGAGGAGGAAAAGGATATCAAGAATTTTCCAGGGGTTTATTTTTATTTAAAAAATTTTCTTTTTTATAACGGAGCACATCAAGAATAAATATGTTTGGGTAAATTCGTACTCTTGTAAACTATTGTTGCAGTTAGTTGTAGCCTTAAAACCCAATTTTTTAATTGTTTCGTAAAATAAGTAAAATTTATTACTTTAATGATTCTTTTAACACGGAATGTAAACAATATTGAAGATAATATTATTTAGAAAAATATTGCAAAATATTTGAATCATAATAACACGTTGACTGCCACGCCAATTTTCAGAAAACTGGTCAAAAAACGACAATATATTTTTTCATATTAGTAAATACTAGGGATGCCAATCGGGAAATCCCAAATCCGGAATTCCGGACTTTTTAAAAACTTGACCCGAAATTTTTCGGAATTTTCGGGAATGTGAATTCATATGTATTTTGACCCTATAAAAGGTCCTGAAATATAAACTATATCACTTGACTTGGATAATAAGCATCTCAGATGAGGAAAACCCTACTTCCAATGATAAAAAACTATTTGATGGCATCGAAAAATGCAAAGCCCTATAAAACGAATGAGGAATCCAAAAAAATAAATTTATTTACATCAGGAGGTGGTAGACGTGAATATTTACTAGCTACATAGAGCTATCTTGGAACTATTTTACCAACAAATGTTGATTGCGAGAAGTGTTTTTAAACGGCAGAGTATGTTGACAACAAAATTCGTTCAAGCCTATCAGATCACATGTTAGATGCTTTAATCTTTTTGTTGGAATCCAAATAACTTTCTTAAAATTAATGCATTTGCATACGTATGAATAATTTTTATTTTTGTTAATTTACGCTTTTTTTTTTGTTACATTTTGTCCTGATTTTTTTTTTTTATGTTTTATTTTTAATGACATATAATTCTGAAATAATTGGAATATAAATGATTTTGATAACAAAATATATTTTTTTCATTGATTATTAAGAGAAAATCGCGATTTTTCCCGTGATTTTTGGATCCTGAATTATCCCGAAATATCCCGGGATTTCGGGATCGGGATTTAGAAAATCCAAATCCCGGGATTTTTAAAAATCGATCCCGTTTGGCATCCCTAGTGAGTACGAGATAACTCGTAGTTTGACACCCTAAAAGGGACCACAATCTACGAGTTATCTCGTAATTTGCAGTCAACGTGTTAAATAACAATTAAAGATTTTTATCTTCAGTTCTTAATTAAAAATGTAATAAAAATATAAAATACCTATGTGGGGAATATGCATAGTCCTTAGATAAAAATGCAAATTTAAGTTACAGAAATCAGATGGACAGCAGCGCGTTTGGCGTAATTTAAATACTGAATTTTTGTCCAACAACACTCAGGCTACTTCCAAGCATAGGGGGAGATTCAGTATGTGTGGCTGGGATATGTTTCCAGTGCAGTAGTATGGTATATTCTTTATATAGACAGTAAAATGAAACCATTTCAATATTTGGGCATTTTAAAACGCACATCTCTGGACTCTCACAGAGGAGGAACCCATACAGAAGCAGATCAAACAGAAAAAATGGGAAAAAATGTGAATCACCCATACATTGAGAGAGAAGCCCTACAGTATTATAAGAATGGCGCTAAAGTAGAATCCCCAGGACTCAAGAAACCATGGCAGACCAAAAACATGTAAAGACGCACGATCCTACAGGAACTAAGGCTTAATGACCTGACATGGGAAGGCGCAAAAACAACAAATGCTCCCTAGAGGGGTAATGGAATAATAAAAAAAAAATGGATAGATTCCAAAATTTGGGGATTTTTAAAAAACAAAATGGGAAGCAAAATGCCGATAAGTTTAATATGCTGGACACAGTTGTTTCTAACAAGATAACGATCTGAAATACGTTGCGAAGCTTTAGCTTATCCATCATTGTTCAAAACTACACCAATCACCGGTGCAGGCTCTTGATTTTAACATTATTGCGCATATTTAGCAAAAACTTGCTCGTATTCTTTATAAATATTGTTACGAAAATGAAAACGTTGTACCGTCGTTTAACAAAACCTACACAAACAAATGCAATGAACTTGTTCCAAGTAAAACAACATCAGTATGAGAGAAAAGTGGAAAGACAAGTAAGCAAACTTAACATCAAGCAATGTAAAAAATATACACAAACAACAATGAAGCCGCGATAAAGTTCTCTAAAAAAAACGAAAACACGAACATTCTACTTTAATAATATTCGTCAGATTGTTTACGTAAACATATAAAAAGGCAAGACAAAGCAGACAACAAGTAGTAGTAAGAATTTAGTCAGCCTTGTGTGAAGTCGCATTGCGTGTGAAGAGAACAGTCGTTGTTTGAAAATCTCCGTTGTAAAGATATGCGTTGTTAGCGAGTACAATAAAGAATTTAATTGAAACTAAGCACTAATTTATTTTTATTTTATTTGTAATCAACGAACTCATATTTTAAAAGTTTTTAAAAAGGTAAAAACGTTACAATATAGTATCAGCACAGTTGGAACAAGGAATTAAGTGAGCATGAAAAAACATAGCTCGGAATTGGAAGCAGTATTAAATCGAAAAAGTTTTGGTTTCGTATGGTAAAACAGTGGCTTTTGATATTGTTTTCCTTTTTTGTTTTAAAATTTTTTTGAAATAAGAAGCGACAAATTTAAGAGCCTTTTTAGATCATTAACTATAAAATAAATTTTTTTGGAAATATTTTCATTAAAGTGGAAAAATAGTCATTTTGATTAGTGTCCAATTATAAGTTTAAGCCACTGTATATTGAAACCTCTTAGAGTCGCTGTTAAGAAACTATTTTATCATTCTCGTTTTAATGTAACGTAAAATAGATATTGCTGATGGAAACGAATTCACAAACCGATAATAATTGAAAAAAGAAAATTACTGTCAAGTGACTCCTACGGGAGCTAAATGATTGTGTTATATGTCAACAGTCATTACAGTGTGCAAGAGATTTATCCTTAAAGGAATTGTTACAATAAAACTGAGTTATTCCATGTTTTTAACACATTCGCTGCTAAACCTAAATTAAATGAAGTCATTCCCATTGCCATTTATAATTTGAGTGCTATTGTTTACCAAAACCTTGTTATTTCTTGGTATGAGCACATACATAATCATTTAAAAGCAGAAAACCAAAGACGAGTATACTCGTCGTTGGCAATAGGAAGACAGAAGGACTCGATATTCTTTTTCGTATTTACGTACATTTTAATAGAAAAAGAAATAATAAATCACGCAGATGGATAAAGTAAAAAAAAATTAATAATAAACACTTAAGCTGCGGGTCCACACCACGCGTTTTACGCGGTTGTCAAAAAAGTAGAATTAATATATTTATCTGGTGCAAGTTACACGCACAAAAGTGTAGGATGCCTTGACGCATAGAATGCGAAAAGTAGATCTACTTTCTACTTTTGTAAGCATCACAAGCGGCGCGCGTACAAAACAGCTGATTTTGACAAGTTGTTTTGTTTTAGTTTGTTTTAACTTTAGAAAAGTTTCGGCAAAAAACCGAAAACATATCGTTCTAAGTACAAAGTACGCACCCAATATTGTTTTCTGTTCTTTTGGAACTTATTGTGCACACTTGTGGCACAAAATATTATATTCACAAAATCAATTAAATTTAATTAAAATTAATTTTTTATGTTGTTAACAGCTGATCAAAACAAACGTAGAATGCGAATGAAATGCGTGCAACGCTTTGACGCGAAAACGCGTGGTGTGGACCTCCAGCTTTAGAAATTCACTCTTGTCGGTTGGCAAAAAATAAATGGCTAATTCAAAAGCCTGCATGTTATAACATATTTAAAGTAGGACGAGTATACTCGTCTTGGCAGTGAATGTGTTAATTAGTTTTTTTCTTTGAAATTTAACAAAGTATTGTTATAATTTCCAAATTTTAAATTTAATTTTATTCAAAATTAAAGTCCAAACATTCCAATAACACAGTTCCGAAGTTATAAATGTACATGAATATGTATTCAAAAAAATTTTATTTAAAATAATTTTTAAGGCCGTTTTCTTTATAAACTTTTGCACTGATAACTTTCAAGTCAAGTGCATTCGTTTTGTTGATATTAAGTGTTCATTTTAATGGCAGTTTATTTTTAAAAAAATCAATTCCTTCCTTCTTAATTATTCTTATAAAGTTAAATATTTATTCTTTTAAAATTATCATTAAGAAGAATGCAATATACATACATACATACATGCTACTTACATATTTCTTTTTATTTTATTTTTTCTGTTTTAATACGAAAAAAAATATACAAAAATATAAAACAACAGAAGAAGTTCAATGACTGCAAGCAATTTAATTATCGGCACTTATAAGATTATAAAAGACCGAACCAACGAACGAACGTCAACAAGAATAAATAAAACGACAACAAAATTAAAATGAAAAAAATAACAAAAATAAAATCATTTTCTAAGATATCGATTTTGGTTTTCTTCCAGATAAATCATGTTCCGTAATGTTTATCTTAGTACCCATGGATACGGATAATCTAAAACAAATACAGTGGTGTTCGATAAAATAGAACAAAATAGAGTAATGCACACTCTCTTAAATGTTTTCAAATTTTAATTCATTTTAAAATAGTTTACATCGAGAAATATGTTTGTTTAAAATATTAATTTTATATCGTAGAACCCTCTGTTGATGTGGAAAGTATAAGAAAAAAACTAACAATAAAATTTCCTTATAAGAAGAGACGCACCTAAATACTGCGAGCCAACACGCGCTTTAATTATTTTAAAGGCGGCAAAGTATAAGTAAAATAACTTCACAAACTTCATTAATTGTTTATCAATGGCACAACGCCATCTTATGGAACAATCTTTGGAGTGGCGTACTCCTCTGTATGTACTGTTTGTCGACACCACCAAACGAGCTCCTATATGGAAAGCATTAGTAATAAAGGAGTAGCCCAGAAAATAGTCAAAATAAATAGAGCTATATACCGGAACGCAGACTTTTTAGTTCTTCACAACGGCAACATCAGTCAACCGTTTCAAACAAACGCTGGAGTCAAGCAAGGATGCCCACTTTCACTTCTGTTATTCACCATCGTGCTGGATCCAATCATGAACGAAGTCTGTTCAAAAAAAACAGGAATAACATGGAGTTACTTACGCCAGCGCAAGGTATCTACTCTCAAACGAGGTCTCCAACATGTAGCCAAAACTGGAACACATAGAAATATTGACTGGAAACATTGGACTTGAGACAAATGTCAAGAAAACCAAAGCCATGAAAATTAATAACACTACAACAGAAAGCATCATTCTAAAGGGCCAAATAGTTGAGAACATCGATAGCTTCATCTATCTAGGCAGTACAGTATGTATGACAACAAACGGCGACATCGAAACAGACGTAAATAACAGCCTCAATAGAGCATGAGCAGCATTCGTGCGACTGCGCTCCGTAAGTCAACACCCCTTATAATTTTAAATTTTCTATTATAAAAAACATACTTGTGGCACATTAATATTTTATAAGTAATAAATAAACGTTTTTATTTTTGGAAATTATCCTAAAAACTGAATTATTTCAGTGTTGTTTACTCACTTTTATCGCTCAGTGTATATCTAGGCGTACCAAGCTAAAGTCAACGTTACTATGTATATAGTAGCGAGACTTGGCACATACACTAACACCCTGGTTTGGGTCGCTAATAGGGCCTGAAGAAACGCGACGCAAAACGGAGCACGATTTTCCATACATTTGTATTGATTTTCATTTAATTGGTACCGAAATTCATAATTTTACATGAAAAAATAGATTTTTCAATAAAAAATATTAAATTTACTAATGACCTACAACTTGCAACCATCAGACAACATAAATACATATGCATGTATGTATGTATTTACATTAAACTTAAATGGGAAATCCCCTTTTTCTGTTTTAGCTTTGTACAAACATTTTCATATTAAAGACGCAAACTGAAATAAAAACGACGCAATTTCGAAGTCACAGAAATTTTAAAAAGACACAACTTTGAATTTGTACTAGATTTAAATGGGAAACCCCCTTTTGCTGTTTTAACCGTTTGACTAATACGCGGCGCAAAAGCGCTGCGTTCATTTGTTACGAAAACCGCATTTGCGCTGCGAATTTCAGTGTAAAAATTTAGCCAAAATGCTAAAATAAAATCAAAAGACGGTCTTCTCGTCTAAACCTTTATACATAGTTTATTAGAATTTCATTTTTATTATAATAATTAATTGATGTTTTCGTGCAGTTTTCGAACGCTCTTACCAGAATCACTTAGCAGTTAACTTTGTACAAACATTTTCGTATTAACGACGCAAATCGAAGCACTAACGACGCAACTTCGAAACATGCGACGCAAAGTGAAACAAGAACGACGCAACTCCGAAGTCACAGAAATTTTAAAAAGACGCAACTTTGAATTTGCACTAGATTTAAATAGGAAATCCCCTTTATCTGTTTTAGGTTTGTACAAACATTTTCGTATTAACGACGCAAATCGAAGCACTAACGACGCAACTTCGAAATATGCAATGCAAACTGAAACAAAAACGAAGCAACTTCGAAATAACAGAAATTTTAAAAAGCCGTAACTTCAAAGCAGACGCAGAACGAGGCGACGCAAACCGCGCTAACACCAAAACATGCAAACTTCAGGTATTTATCAATAAATGCCTAACTATCGTATATAAAATATTCTGGCTCAACACCATTAGCAACGCAGATCTCTGGACTTTCATAGAGGAGGAACCCATAAAGAAGCAGATCAAAAAGAAAAAAATGAGGGTGGATCCCACATACCTACAATGGAAAGAAATCCCGACAGCATTACAAGAATAGCGCTAAAGTGGAATTCCTATGGCTATTCTTAACAAATTCGACGCCTCCCTTCTATAACATTCTAAGTCGAAAAAGTGTGTTTTGAGTTATGAGCTCTCAAGGTTTTCACGCGACATACATAGATTTTTCTATATAATTTCGGAACGGATCGGCACATCTTAACTAAGTTTTGACAATATTTAATGGTGTCGAATTGTAAATCAAAATATTTGTTTAGCTTTTAAGCAAGTTTTATAACTGGGACTGGTCAATATAAATTGGAAAAAAAAATGAATGAATAAAAATAAGTAAAAATTAAAACATTCACTCTAAAAATGAGGCTTCCAAAGGCTGAATACTTGTTGCCTAATAAAAATAAAATTTATTTCTTTAAACCCACAAAAGACACCAATTGTCCGTTTAATTGTACTGTTTGCAATCGATTTAATATTATTCACTAGAAACTCATGCATTTTACTGATTATACGTAAATTTTGTGAAAATTCGTAATTGCGATTAATCACTATTGAGTTTGCACAAATATTTATGTATACAATATTATTGTATTTGTAATATTTTCATTTTGAATTGCATTTCTTAAAAGTAATTTTTTAATTCTTTAGAAATAATAATAATAGCAAAACAATAAAATAAATTATTTGAAAGCAACAATTTTCGAATATAAATTGGAAATTCTCACTGGGTTTTCCTTGTGTTCGCATTTTAAAAGATAAACAATTAAAGCCATTATTTTACGGTTGGTTTATTTCAAGTTATGATTCAGCAACAACAACAAATAAATCAACAATATTTATAAGTCTAAATGAATTTCAATTAATTAAAATATAATAAAAGCCTAAATAAGATTGAAAATATTGTATAAAATTAAAATAAAAAGTAATTGAAGGTCGGAATCTTTAATAGTACATGCTGTAGTATGAATACCTATAACAAGAGAAAAACGTGAGGACTATGGCTACATCATTTAAATAATTAATAATTTAAAAATTTGAGTATCAATCAATATTTCAAGAATAGCTAAAGTATCAAGTGGGTATTTATTCGTATATCCTGTAAGCCAATGTAGATATATCGAGTGAACCATCTTTCGGTTTAAATCTGAACCATTGGTTATTTCGAATCTGGCATTATTCATGTATGTATGTATTAGAGTTGTGCACAAGACATATAAAATTGCAAACTATTGCATTTTTCTCAAGACCGAATATTGTATTGTAGCTGCAAATATAATAAATAAGTGTGAAGCAAAGATAGAGTATAAAAAACAACTGCACTCGTAAGCCATTGTACAACAGTATAAAAGAGAATTGTGTAAAGAGTGCAACAAAAATATTGTACTCTTCGTAGAGTCACAACATGCATTTCTTTTTTTGCTCTCGCCAACCGAACATCTTCGTCGACGCCAGCATTGCGAGTAACTTTTAAAAGTTTTTATCTCTAGGGAAAAACATTTTTTTACACTACTGATATTCATATGGCAATACTAAAAATGTAGCTTCAGTAGTAAAATATGCTCTTACAACACAAAGCATAGTTCCGTTA
Source organism: Sarcophaga peregrina (assembly GCA_014635995.1). NCBI lineage: Eukaryota > Metazoa > Arthropoda > Insecta > Diptera > Sarcophagidae > Sarcophaga > Sarcophaga peregrina. The sequence goes on along the minus strand of CM025792.1, from coordinate 23,608,781 downwards.
CTTCACAGGCAAACGAGTGCTGTTGTATACACTGAATAAATGGGAAATACACATTTCAGTGCACTCGTAAAATCAAGAGCAACAGAAAAGAGTACACTACAGTATTGCATTCGGTGAAGGATAAGGCTAGCAGAATGTCTTGTGCACACCTCTAGTATGTATGTATGTATGACATTGAAGTCGCCGTGGCTTAGTAGGTAGTATGTTGGCTTATAAGACGTGAGACCTTGGTTCAAAGTGAGGCATCTCCAACTATGTGAAATATGACAAAATATTTCTTTGGTGACTTACACTCAAGAGATTTCCGGTAAAAACTCTGAGAGAAAATAAAATTGCCATGAAAAGTTTCTCAAAAATCTGTCATTCAAAGTCGACTTTAAACATGTAAGTCTTACGACACATGTATAAAATAACGCACGTGAAAAACTAGGTCGTAATCCTGACTAAACGGTTGTAATGACCAATTATGTATGCACACATGTCATTCTATTGTCACAAAATTCAAAATGTTAAATCCACGGAATGAATCGGTTTATGCTTGAGGAACGTAGAAATTTATTAGGCGAACGATGATGTCGATTCTGCCTAAAAAAAGAATATTCTTTTCGGGTGATACGCATGTTCATTCATTAATTAGGAAATAAGCATATTTGGAGTTTAGGAAACCCACACGTGGTCTTACTGAAACCAATACACCCATTATGAGTGACTGTTACGTTCGGCTTGTGCATCGGAGGCATCATTGGCCCATATTTCTTTGAAAATGAGGCAGGCGCAACCATTATCGCACTATGATAACCGATTATTTAGTACTCGCTCTTCGTGGTATTAATGTGAGTGATGTTTGGTTTCAACAGGATTTATAACGTCACACATATCGCCACAATCGATTTATAACGTCAAAAGTTTAATGGTCGTTTAATTAGACGAAATCAATTGAAGACAATTGAACATTTAAAGGCTAAACATTCGTTATATCAAGAATGATAAACTAAAGATTACGCCATCACGCACACAAAACTAAAACTTTCTACGCATGTTGAATCAATGACGTCATGAAAATTGTTTTCATTGTTTTCCTATTGGCTAATGATAATGTAAGTTATATTGCAGGGCTGCCAACTACTTTCACGTAGTGTATATACTTTTCAGAAGAAATGTTAATTTTCACATATGAAAAAGACTTGGAAACCTTTAAAATAGCCCAACTATGTCATCTAACGAGAAATCATGCGTAAGGCGTAATCTTTAGTTTATCATTCTTGCGTTATACCACTGCCGAGATACGACCTCATACACTTACAAAAATGCATGAAAATTGTACTCGATCGAATGCTGGTACAGTGAGGCTGGCAAAATTGTACTTCACAACGAAAAAATAAATTTGACAAAATTTCAAACAGATTTTGTTTTATTGTATTTCTAAATTTAAACTTTTAAATGACCCACTCTATAGAAAACCATTTAATGTAGCCATCGTGTCAGTTGGAAAAGTTAAAATATGTAGTGTGACAAATTCTGATGTGCCTCAGCCACATGCGAATACGTTCGTACTGCTATAAACGTATTCAAGGTTACAGGCCACAAGCTTTCTTTAAGGAAAAAACATTGTCACAATCGTGTTCTAATCTTACACTAAAATAGATAAACAGGCACGTTCAGACAGGTTTAAGTACTTCTACAAACGAAAGAAGGCATCGGCTTGACTATTACTATGGGATTAACAGCTTGGAAAGACCTAATTTGTGTAGTTTTTTCATAACAAATATAAGTGAAGTTGAACCACAAAAAAAAAAAAATCGTACGTACATACTTAATTGAAAAATATCACACAATTGATCAAATATCAGGGATCTGCTTTTTAAAAAGCAAAAATCTTTGTTTTAAGCTTTCATGTTTTCAGTTAAATGTGGCCTGATTAAATTGTTTTTAAGGTTTCACAAATAGACACATTTGACATGAGTAGGTATTTGAAAAGGCGAAAAACACGACAAGTGTGAAAATCAATGAGGAGCAAAAACAATAACAACAGTGGGCCAATACAAAAAAGAAATCAAAGCAACAAAACACACTGCACGAAAAATAACAATAACAAAAGCAATTGTACTAAAAACAGCAAGCCAAAAAATAAACGAGGGAAATAAAACGAAAAAAGTTTTATAAAACAAAAACAATTTACGTTAAAAACATACGATTTTCATTCAATCTCCTTCCTGTGACATCAGAAGAAAAATAAAATCAATGTACCTATACGTAAATAATAAATACAACTAAAACTATGAGACAATGTTGTTGTTGTTCAACAAAGGCGAATAAAAAAAAAGAGAAAAACATATTCTGCTACACAAAAACGAATAACAAATAAACAACGTATAGGCACTGAGAAGAAAAATAATAATAAAAATTAACGGTAATATCACTGCTGCCATTGGTGTAGTCAACAGTGTTGCCCTTTTGCAATCTTTGAAATTATATTCCGTTTATCTTCTATTTTAATTTCTTAAAAATTATTAACAATACGAATTGAATATACTTCGGAAAAAGATTCATTGCTATGCAATTGTAAGTAATTATATGGCATTTCAGAAAATTCCAAATTGTATTGAAAATGCTGACACGACTTTGTGTTAATGAGTTTAAAACTTTTTAGTTCAATTCTCACAAGAACATGTTCAAGTGTTTATGTGCCCCTCTTTACTGATTCATAGTTTCATTACAATTCAAAATATTCCATATTTTGAACCATTCGCGATGCGACGAACTTTTACTGCCTTTATGTTTGTTACAGAAATTTTTCTAACAATGGCAATACTGTTGCTGGCTGATAGACTATGAAAATACAACGGCAAAAGAACCAGCAGAAGAGGTGACCAAAAGAAGAGAAAATAAGAAAAACACAACAAAATCACGCACTACTACTGCTGCTGCTGAAAATTTTTGATAAAAACGAGGCCAATTGGCATCAAGCCAAATGGTGGATGTAAAAAAAGAGAAAAGAAAAACAAAACCCTCATATCGCAACAAAAAAAAAAGCAAAATAACGACAAAGTAACCCAAAAAAAAAGGTGGAGAGAGAATTACGTCGTCGAAATAAAAACGAATTTAACTAAAATTTTCCCTTAAGATGTTAAGGCAATTAAATAAAATAAAGTTATTTTAAAACTTACCCCATTAACCAGTCGACAGTGTCGCGTAGATATTCCGGAATACGCTCCAGTTTGGCGGCCGTTTAATGCAAAAAAAAACTCTGGAATCACACACAAACTATCTCAAGATACTTAAATGAGAAACAAAAATATTTTTGTTTTTATTACTCTGTGCTCCTATTTAGTAGGCAGACAGTGCTTTAAATTTATTTAATTCTTTTTTCTTTTCTTTTTTTTTTTTTGGTTCTCTGTTACTTTAACTTGAGTTTGAATCACAATCACTGAAAATTGAAACACACTTCACATTATTATTATTTACACTTTTTATTTCACTGTAAAGCACTATTTTCTAGCCTTTATTTCAAGTTGAAGGCATTTGGTGTTTTCGGTTTATATTTATTTAATTTCTTTTATTTTTTTCCAACTTTAAAAGTATTTCTTTTTAAGTTTTGTAATCAGACCACAAAGAATTTAACAAGGAAAATTTGTGTAAGCGAAGAAGAAACTGAAAACAGTAAATAAGAAGAGAAAAAAATCATTTTTTTTTATTTTGATGTTACCCTTGTTATTGTTGTTATTGGAAAGAAGCAACGAAAAACTTTTTTAGCTTTTGCTCTTTACCAAATACAGTATGACAGAAAGAGCCAAATATAGTCAAATCTAAAAGAAACAAACTGATAAAAGTCAGTTGTTTTTGTAGCGTTGTTGTTTATCCCACATAATAATAGTTTATCAACTTGGCAGCACCCGAGATAATAGAAAGGAAAGGTTAAGCAAAGGTTCAGGTGAACAGCTGTAAAATACACGAACATGCGAACAAAACAACAAACGACAAATGGCAAATTTGAAACAATATTTCAAAGCAAACAACAAATAAGGAACTTAATTAACAATTTATTATTACTTAAAATTAATTATTTTGTTGTGAAATTAAGCTATTTTTTATAATATTCAACCATTCCGGTGATTTAAAATGGTCAAGCAGTGCTGGCAAGTCTATAATGCACAATATTAAGTGGAACAGAGTGAAATTGAAATTGTATTATACCGTAAAAGGGCTTAGATTTTAAAATAACATATAACAACCGTATTACAAAAAAAGTTCAGCATTTTTTCAAACGTATAAGTAAAATTTCTTAAAATTGTTTTGATAAAAAAAACTATAACATAATAGTCTGCAGTAATATCTCTCAAAGTTCCGAAGCTATTTTAGAGTAGCTAACTAATACTCTACAAGACCCTCATCCTACCCGTGCTTCTTTATGGCGCTGAGTAATGCACCCTATTTAGCAGTGATGCATCAGCCTGAAGAGTATTCGAGAGAAAAGTCCTACGTAAGATCTTCGGTCCAGTGCGTGTTGGTAAGGATTTTAGCATCCGATCCAACAGTGAGCTGTATGAGCACATCAACGACATAAACGTTGTGCGCTGGATCAGCCAAGTCGTTCGAATGGAGGAGGATGCTCCGGTGAGACGTGTATTTACTGCGGAGATCTGCGGAAGTCGGCAAAAAGGACGACCTTGTATGCGTTGGAAGGACCAAGTCCCAAGCCCCGTCATTGATTGGTGTGACCACTGGATTGGCGCCTGGAAGGATGTATTGAAGCAGTACGAAATCTGTTAATCGGGTTGTAATGTTCAATTAAGTAAGTAAGTACTTGAGAGTAGCATCATTATTTTACAGTTCAGCCAGAATTGAAAGTTTATTCATAGTCATCCGCCTGTTCAAGAAAACATTCCCTGTACTAGAATTGAAGCATCAGTAAGTGTAGAACATTGGCAAATAATTTTGGGCGTTAAGTGTTTTCGCAATAATATTACCCGACGCCTCCATGTTCTCTAAAACCGATGGTGTCAGTCATTACCCTTTCCTTTCCCAATTAGGAATACAAAGTAGTATAAAATTCATAATAATATTGCTAAGTTCATTAACATTTACGTACATATGTATTTAGTATATAGGTTAGGTTAGGTTAGAGGACGTTCAGCTGTCGGTCAAGACAAGCACAGGGAGGGAGGAAATAGAGGATATAGGAATGTAGGTAAGGGGAGGGAGAATAGGAAATATTTAGTATATAACTTTATTATAATAATTCAATCTAATCTTCATTTTATAAATTTGTAAGCTACCCAAACAGGCTATGATCAAGACCTACCAATGATTCAGTCTGATGCAGAACCCATTGATCATTTTAAATCCTAGTCAAACACATATACATATGTACATGTATTACCATTGTTAAATAATTATATTTAAACTTGAAAAGTATAACAATAAAAATAGTTATAATTACTAAAAAAAACTCACAAAATTTGTTAATTTTCTATATGGCAGAAACTACCTTAATTTACATCTGACAATATTAAAATTTGTTCGATATATTGTTCGAAATATAACTGTAATTTAGAATTTTGCTTTAAAACAATCTTTAACTGTAATCTGAAATTTTTTTGTTGAAACTGTTTTCAAGAAATTACGAGATTATTATACAATCAACGTTTCAATTGTGAAGGTCTATTAGAACATGTTAATGTTTGTCATGTTTTATATGTTGTTTTTGTTTTAAAAATAAAATATTAAAAAAAAAATAATCTTAAATAAACTAATAACAATAATAATAATGAGTATACAAGATGAAAGTTTCCCTTACGATGCTGACCTAGAATTTTCACAATATTCGGGTAGTAGCTTAGCTTTCCCTCATCACAAACGACTAAGTAAAGCATTGTCTCACAAGGAAGAAACTGTATCCAATCATTCTCCAGCTAAAGAATGTGATATTACAGCGTATTCATGTCACGACAATTCGACACCGTCCTCAAATGAATCGATCGCACCAACTGAGACAAGTGGAAAGACAAATGCTAGTGAACCCAACAACTTACACAGTAAGTATCGTAGTTTATAATTGAATTTTCATTAAAAATATATATTTTTTTTTTTAGGATGTGATGACAAAAAATCGGAGTTTACCCGACGTAATCCGAACAAGTCTATTTCATATCAGGATATACATTCTGAATATACCAAAAGACGTTATAAACACGTTGAAAGCAAAGTGGGTCAATATATTGCCAACATAAAAGCGCAGGACAAAAAAAAACGTGATTCGGAAAATTTTCAAAGACATCATTCACTGCCAGAAACACTGTATGGAAGCGATAGGAATGTCCAAGAACGTAGTAGTTTGCATCACAGTGAAAACGATTTAGATCGACTGACTAATGATGCCGAAGATTATGATACCATAACTACTGCCGCTACTGTCTCTACTACATCAGCACTATCGCCTAAAGCCTCAAAATCAAATGCGGTCATCCTTTTGGATAGCGAAGCCTATGAAAAGTTGATTAGCAATAGAGATCTTGTTGAGTATTTGAGAAGCAAATTGGAGGAGAAAACTGCGGAGAATTGGCGTTTGAAACAGAATTTGGATACAGTGCGCATTGAATTTACAATATGCAAAGATAAATTAAAACAACAACAACAAAGTCAGACACAACGCTTCTCGTCATCCTTTGGTAATCTTAATGTTGCCACTGGCGTCTCAGGACGAACATCTTTTATCACCCGTGATACCAAGGAACAGGCTGTACAAACGGATAAAATCTTAGTGACATTACCACCGTCACCTCGCAATAAAAAGGCAGGTGAAATGTTAGCAACACCCTTAACACCTGATTCCTATGACAACTCCTTGGATCATGCTGCCATTGGCAAATTGGCTCCAGCCCCAGCTCCCATGAAAATGTCTAAAAGTGTAGCCACCATACAACCGATTTCATTGAATTTTAGCAATTTTGCTGAGCAGGATAGTCGTGAATTCAATAACAGTAGTATTAACAATACTATGGGTAAGTCCTGCAATATAATTCTGTAAAAAGCACAAAGCATATTGAATTATTTAATTTTATTCTTTTGTTTGAAGTTTATTGATTTGCAAAAATCATTAAAATAACATTATAACACCTTTTATGTTATGTTTTTTTCTTTTCAAGTTTTTCTACGTCAACGTTCCAACTCTATAGCGACTCGCAAAAAATCTACACCTTTGCCGGTTAACGCCTCCAAAGCTAATTCAACCGAAAATAGTTTACCTAGCTGCAATGATTCGGCCATACAAATTGAAGGTTGTGAGTCACCTAAAAATCAGGGACAGGAATGTGTTCACTACGATAAACATTGCAAGCACCATTCTACTCTGCAAAAACGTAACGGTAATCAAGGTTTTTCGGACGACTATGTCAATTCACCTTCCTCAAGCAGTGGCAATAAAAAAAAGCATAAAAAACATAATTTACGCTCACGCGTAATGCATTTCTTTGGAGTGTGCACAAAATGTAAAGATGCAAATTTAACTCTAAATACCACTAACAGTCTTCAACAGCGATCCAATTCGCAAATTCCACTTCTTGAAAAAAGGTCCTGAATTGTTGCCTATAATGTTAGTGGAATTTTCAATGAGAAAAATATAAAAATATTGACATATAAAAACAGAACATTTGCTATTAAAATTCTTGAAATTAGGAATTTTCATATTTCGTGGACGTAAGTTATGTTATTTCCTTTATGGCCACTGCTAGAGCTAATAATCCAATGTATTGGCGATAGATGAATAAACTTTGTTACCAGTTTCAAGCAGTTAAAACGCTATATTATTGATTCATTATAAAATTTGTAATTTGTTAAGTTCGTTCATTATATTTATTTATTAATAAAACCAATTAATTATTTTCATTACAAATGTTAATCCAGAAAATTTGTTTATTTTTAAATATTCCAACCTTACTAACATGTAGCACAAGCATACAAATACAGCTCAGCTCCCAAAAAGACAATAGGAAACTATTCAATCGTTATAAAATCACAAGGATGTATGGAGATTATAGATTCGCCCTCCTCAGGTGGAAGAGATTGCAAAAAGAATATGAAAGACTGTGCTATAACTATAGCAACAAAAGCTCCAAAAGATGCTACACTGCACAAGGCTTTGCATAGAAACACTCAATCTAGTTTGCATACTGTTAAAGGAAATACAAGTAAGGCGTAAATAGAGAAAGTCCTGAGCTTTCTTAGGTGTTTCTAGTAAACATTATGGATTTTACGATATTTTTGTTATTTGACAACAGACTACATTCGAAGTAGATATAAGAACTATAAGTTTTGGATGAACCTTATGTTCATCTAAGGATTATGAAGGAGCCTTTGAACGTAATACAAGAGCGCAGTGCACCAATGTTAGGCTTTGCTCGGTCCCTAGGCAGTTCATTGTAGAATAAACTAGGCAAAAGTATGGTCAAGGGTGGACTGTTGGTGATATATTCTCAACGTAGACCATTGAGAAGGAGCCTGAAAGGATGGTAAACATTACAAGAATGTTTGTTTTCTCTTGGGATACTACCATATGATATCTTAATAGTTTACGTCGCCTTAGTCTAGTAGGTAGTGTGTTTTGTTTATTAGATGTAAGGCTTGAGTTCAAATCCCAACCTAGACATCAAAACGAAAATATTAAAATATTTCTTCGGCGACTTCCTCTCAGCAGATTTCTGGAAAAAACTCAGAATAAATAAAATTGCCATGAAAAGCTTCTCAAAACTCTGTCGTTTGGAGTGGACTTTAAACTGTAAGTCCTGCCACTCATGTATAAAATTTACGCACACAACATAAATGGTGTAAAAAGCTAGAGAGGATTACGCGGTTAGAGTTTACGTCTCTTTTATGTAACGGAGTGATGATTCTGTCAAGAGCAGTATAAAACCACAGATGATGTTTAAATATAGAAAACATTTCTATTTGGACATGATTTCGGCATGCACCTTTCTATTAGAATAATATTTGAGTGGGACGATTGTATAGTTTAGTGGGTTAACTTTCATTCTATTTCAGATATTTAGATATTTTTATTGAAAACAAAAAATGATTACGTAATAGTCTAATAATATATTTGGCCTTGTTTAATTATGGTGTATTTTATTGTGTAATAAATTTATAATAACAAATACCAACAAGACATAATTTTTTTGTGACTAAGCATATATTGATAAAATATTATTAAATAATTAACAAAGTAATAAGAAAATAAAGGTTTTAAACAATAATAAGAAAATTTTGAAAATACTTTTTTGAATACAAATACATATGTACTTTTAAGTTAACAACATATTTTACATTTTAAAGCGATAGAAAACGAAGCGATACAACTTTGCAAGAGGAATGACGAATTTTAAATACTCATATGCGTTTACAACGATATTAAAATCGAAATAATTTATTGATTTTTACGGTTTGCATAATTTGGAGGCAAGTCCTGAAAGGAGAAATATTTCAATAAAAAAAAAATAAATAGAAATTGTGTAAACTACCTCATAAGCTGGTGGTAGATCACTGGGACCAGGTCTATTTTGGCGTTGATTTTCCGTAGTATTATAAGCACTTGCTAAGGCCTCGGCTTCCTTAGAATCTAATATTTAAAATCATAAAATGTATTCGCATAAAAATCATTTCGTATAATATTTAATTGAAAAGCAAACAAACAAATCTTATATTGAAAGTATGATGTTTTTTTTACAGAAGAACATAAATATGGAGATTCAGGTTTCACTACATTTAAATTTGAGATTATTGGTAATACAATATAATGAAAAAAAAAAAGAAAACAACAAATTAAACAGGTATAATAACTGGTACAAAGATAAATCCAGTTTGGTAAGGATAATAATATTGATAATAAACCGTGCTGCCTGTAAATTTAAAATGAAAACATAAATCAATAATAAAAATAAATACAAAAAAAATATTTCTAAAACAATAGCAAAGCTCGGCTTTTGTTAAGATATTGATTATATTTTCAATGTTCGCCAATTATTATACCTCATCTGCTATACCTTTAATTACAATTGAAATTGACGTTGTAAAATTTTTTCCTCTTTAATAATCTGCGAATAAGAAGGTATGGAAAAAATAAAATACATTAGAAACAAACAATTGTTTTCGCATTTTAACAATCAAATAAAACTTTAAATGAAAACAAATACTAATCTCTAGGCAATGTTAGGAATTTTACAAAAAAAAAAAGAAAAAAGTAACAAAAATTATTGTTAAGAATATAATTCAATGTAAAACGTTATTTACGAATTAAGGTAGTAAATTAATTTGTTTCAAAAATTTTATTTTTTATGATTTGCAGCAAAAACAGTCTAATTGAGAAATTATTGCATTGTTATGTGTATGGTAAGTCTGTATTATGCCTTAAACAATAATCTCTTACCCAGCCATATTAATCAAGAATGAAGCAAATAAATATGATAATGACAATAAATCATAATTATAAAATAAAACAAATACAAACACAAAAAAAACGCAAATTATATTGTAAAAATTGTTAAAACTTACTGGCTGGAGGTGCAGTGAAACCCATGGCTCCTGCTGGTGGTGGAGGACCGCCAGCAGCTGGAGGATAGGGAGGAAATCCACCACCATATTGTTGAGGTTGTGGTGGATATGGTGGATATCCAGATTGTTGGGGATACATAGGATATGGTGGATAAGGTTGTGAAGGTGCCCCATAAGGTGGCGGTTGTTGATACCCACCTCCCCAGCCCCCAGTATGTTGTGGGGGTGCTGAAGATTGTTGATGTTGTTGTTGACGTTGTTGTTGACGTTCTTCCTCTTCTGGTGGTGGCAAAGAGAATCCATTCCAAGATGGCATTTCCTCCTGTGCCGTATTATTTGAGACATTGTTTTGTGGTTGATTTTGACTTGGTTGCTGTTGTTGTTGCTGTTGCATTGGTTGTTGTGGCATATTATATCCATTCCATTGCTGACCGGGATCATTATACGCATTATATTGTGGTGGATTGTATGGTTGCTGCTGTTGTGGATTATACGGATGTGTCGGTACTGACGGATATAATCCCTGATGTTGTGGATTATAAGCTGGTGGTGCTATATTAACAATAATTTTAATTTAATTTCCAATATTTGTGATCGAAATTTACAATTCTTTTTAAATTTATAATAAATTGTAAAGAATTGTTTGTTTGTGTCAAAACAAAAGCCGAGATTTCTCTTCCTAAATATTTATCTCATTCAAAAATTTGTCTACTTACGTCCTCCAATGCCAGGATATGGTGGTGGATTATCACTCATAAATACAGTATTTGGTGCTGGACCACTAAAGGCATCATGTTGTGGCAGCCAGCCATAATAGCCTGGTGGTGGTTGATAGGCTGGTGGCGGAGCCTCATGCCAATTACCAGATGGTGTGTATGGTGGTGGATCGTCATAACCACCGGTTGAGTTGTGGTAATTGCTTTGAGCAGTTTTAGCGGCACGTAGTAATGCCATACCATACTCAATAGCTCCGCCTGATTTAAAGTACAGTTTAAATTTAACCTCTCCTATAAAATTACCATTCGGTTGAGCACGTACTTTTCCTTTAATGTAATTGGCACCAAACACTGGTTGTTCTAGTTCAACCTTTAAAACGTTAAACATTAACACCATTAAATATCTTAACAGTTTTAAAAAAGGTTTTTTTTTTTTTTTTTTTTTTGAAGTAAAGTTAATAAAAAAAAAAACACTTGATAAGATTTAAAAAATTTCTAAACTTTCACTGTTTGTATGATAAGAATATATAAATAAATAGAGCGGATAAATTACAATATTATTTAATTCGAGGTGTTATTTCTTCTAAAATAATATGTCCTTAAAGAAAATTATTATTTAGTAATAAAACAACTATATTCAACATTCCTCTATCCTTCCTCCCCTAAGGACAATTTCGACCTCCGGGTACTGTGCTTGTCTTCACCGACAGGTGCACGTCCTCTAACCTAACCTAACCTAATAAAACAACTATAAGTCTTGATATGGTTCTAACCAAAGTATTTGTCAAAATTTAAATGTAAAATATTATGTTCTTAATGGGCTCGAACAAATCGGCACTTAAATTTTTATTTTGCCATAAAAATTGCTGGCTATATTACACATATCAATTACATAGACTTTCTAACATGTAATATTACTGATTTAAAATCCTAATTTTAAATTGTGCTATCTCTCTAAGCTCAAAGAAAATCACTGTAAAATTAAATTCACTCTAGCGTTTTAAATTTTTTCAAACAGGATTTTATAAACATATGTTTTGTTAATATAATAATTAAAAAAAATTTTATAACAATGACAATATTCTAATGTAAATTATTAAAAAACAAAAACAATCCAATTTTACTGCTGTCAAAAAAATGTTTGCACACTTAATAAAATATTAAGATTTATGCAATTTTTTTAAATGTATAGTGCTAATATTTTGTGGGTTCGCCTTGAGCTTCAATTAGAGCTTGCTGACGCCTTCTCATGGATTGAATAAGCTTCGGAATGTCATATTCTAATGGTATTTTTTCCCACTCTTCTTTGATGGACTATTCCCTACCTTTATTTTTATATGAACCCACAAATTTTCGATAGGGTTAATATCAGGACTTTGGGCAAGAGTATCAATAACTTTGGTGCAGTTGTAAAGGAACCTGGAGTTGCATAAATAAGATTTATTTTAAGGATCATTATCTTGATAGTACTTGTGATTAAATTTATTCGGATTAACCGGGTCAATAAAACCAAATTTCCTGAAGCTGGCGGTCAGTTCATTTTATAAAATATCAAGATGTACTTTATAAGTCATTATTTCATCCAAACACCAACTCCCTTGCTGGATATATAGCCGAATACCATTACAGACAGTTTTCCAAACTTTACTGCCGGAATAAGATTTTTATTTTCTAGTGCTTTCAGAGACTTACGCCAATTTTAAACTGTAGGTTCCGCCACTTATGTAATTAAATTAAAGCACACAACATAAGTGGTGGGAGAAGCTAGATCGTAATCCTGACTGAAGGGTTGTAATGATACGTATGTTATTGTGCATCGATGAGCGGAAAAGCCTATGTATAGGTAAGTGACCCTTATTATTGTTTAATGCCTAATATTTTCTTGAGAACATTGTTATAAATACGCTTATCATCCACCAATTTTTTTATTAACTGCTTTTAAAGTGGATTATTCGGTATGTAATCCCAATATATATTATAAATCTTTCTGTAAATCTGGACCGATTTTTTGGATTTGAAATTTTGGATATACTAGATCGAGCTTTTGTTGGTGCAGGTTCACAATTTTTCCAAATTTTGTCCAAAAGGAGAGTAAAAATGGACAAAAATTAGTACTTTTATGCATAAATACCGTATTTTATCTGTTTCATAGGTAATTTTTTACGATTTAGCTTGGTAAATTTCCCAAATAGCTACTGGAGGTGTTCCGTTTCTAAAGTTGAACCAAAAGGGGTACAAAAAGGGGGAAAAGGGCAAAAAACGGCCAAATTGAGTGTATAGCCAATAACATCTGGACCGATTTTCTTGAAATTTGAGATATTGATCGAGCTTTTGTCGGTGTTGGTTATAGGCAATAAATCTTTTCAAAATTTTGACCCTTTATGTATAAATGCTGCATTTTATCTGTTTTAAAGGTATTTTATACGATTTCGCTTGGTTAAGTTTCCCAAGTAGCTATTGGAAGTGTTCCGTTAATAAAGTTGGATCAAAGGGGGTTCAAAAAGGGGCGAAAAAAATACTCGCGCAAAGCCGGGTGCAATCTGCTACTTGGCTGATATCATCATTAATGAAAAAGAAAATAGTTAAATAACGGACAATCGATTTGTTGACAGAAATTAATACATTTGACTATGTATGGTGAATGATATTTGCATGAACTCGAATTTAGATCAGATAACTATACATATACGTAGTACTATACATATTTTCTAGACTATTAACAAAAAAAGTAGGGCTGTAATAAATTTAGAGACGCCTTAGGAATTTATGCAGTTATAATGTTGCTCCAATAAGATTAAATTAATAACATTGAGTACTAAACCAATTCTAAAAGATTGTGAAGACATTTTAGGTAAATAGGTACCAAAACTAATTTAAGAAATAGTAAATGCATACGTCATATATAAAATATTATAAATAGGAAACTTACATCACTCATAGCAATAAATGGAGCGCTAAATGATTGCATTTCATCTCCAGATTTTCTATTGTTAAAAATCATTCGATGTGATGTCAAATAGATGCGACCTTGTTTTGTACCCCGGAAAACGCCATTATCTTGACCCGAGAAATCCATAGAAACATTATCGCTATGGAGTAAAATGCTGCAAGAATAATATATAAAGAAGACATACGAAGACATATTATGTATATATGTATTTAATAATAAAAATTTGCAAGGGAAAAAATTCTGCGAATTATTTTAGTTGGAATCCCCTCGCCATAAGTTTGGCTGAATTTCATCATGAATTTAGAAGACTATTTATTTACTTACTATTCTCCAGCATGTATTAATACGCCATTATTGGCGTGGGCTGTATTAACAGACATATTTGAAGCAGAAAAAAATTTATTTAATTAAATGTATATGTGTATTATACGTAATTAAATAAACACAAAAATGTATAAAATAATTGTTGTGACTGTTTCAGACGAGAAAATAATTCTGATTAGATTTTTTCTCGAAATGTCAAAACAAATGAATCATATTTACGTTTCAATTTACAAGTCAATAATAACAACGAGTTGGCAATGTGAAACATAACACAGAGTTGTTACATTCTTGTAACAATTTTGTGGCAATTTTTAATAAACTCTTTTGTTTGTGTTTTTTAAATGAACGACAAGACAGATAAAATTTTGTAACCAACTTCTGAAAAAAATCTCTAAAATAAGAAAATAAAAAGTTTTTTAAAATATTTATTAAATTATAGTAATTAAATAAATTAAAATTTAAGAAAATCAAATCAGAAGAATATTACTACACATTTAAGCAAACAACAACCAATTTTGGTTACAAACGAACAATATGGTAACACTGATTGATTATATGTAGAAAAAGTAGTGAAAGAAAACGGGCGTTTCTACTTCTGGGTTTTTAGTGCTCAGAAAAACTCTTAAAATTTTTGTGCAAATTTATTTAAGAGTTATAATAAATATATCAAAATGTTTTAAAGAAAATATAAGCTTGATAAGTGATAATATGGCTTTTAATTACACAAATTTGGGTCACCAAGCCTTAGAAAATATGGGTAAGTTTTTTAGTCCACAATGGTTGCTGGCCTTTGTGTTTGGTAAATTTTATTTTGTGCAAGTGAAATGAATGTTTTCTAAAATAAACTAGAGGAACCTTGCCTAAAATCCTTTCTTAATTTAAACTCATATTAATATAATTAACTAACCCATACTTTTTTATTCTCTGTGAAAATAAAATGTTTGATTTTTAAGTGTTTGTATAAGAGTGTATGTGACGCCATTTTTCACAAATTTTTCAAGATTGTCTCTTGTGCTGAAAATTTATCAAGTTCTTTTAATTCTTAAATTTTCTTTCATTTTTGTTTTTATGAGGTATTTCTAAACAAATACATTACTCCAGAGCTGTATGTATTGTTTGTTTTTGTTTTATTTTGCTTTAACTGTGTTTTGTTGAATTTGAAGTGTTGCCAGACGAAACAAAATAGTGTTTTTGATATAAAATTTTTAAAAAATTATATTTAGAGTAGGATTTGTTTAAGGATCTGTAAAATAAATTATGAAGAGAAAAGCAAATAAAGAACTCAGTCCGTCTGAATAAATAAGTAAACATTGTGCTTTCTAATACAGTAGGACCTTGATTATCCGTGATTCGATTATCCGGGAACATCTATTATCCGGGATGGACTTGCATCGACTTAATTTTATTTTATTAAAATAATTATCATTTGTTTTTAGTGCCATTTTTTAATACATTGGCCAATGGAAGCAGCATGCCGCCACAGGCCAACTTTATGAACCATTTGGCCGCCACTATGAATAATACTCCAACAACACATTCGACAGTACCCCTGCACAATTCGCCAACAAACGCAACAAGTAGCTTTAATCCAACAAAAAATTCATTGAAAAACTCATCAAGGCGCAATCCCGAGCCGCCTCCACCTCCGCGCTTAAGATCACCCAGCCCGTCCTGCAACAATGTGAAACCTAATCAAGGTACGGCACCTATGGATTTGGAAAACGATTTAGAAAATGACATGTCTGCAACGCTTTCGGCATCTACTACAACAGTGCAAGCTGAAGTTACGCCAAAAATGACGCTGGCCAAAATTCAAATGTCGAATATGCCGGATTCTAGCCTGTATATGAACGGTTTAATGGCCAGTCAAATGTGTGCAAATCCAGGATTTATGTTCTTTCCCACAAATCCTACGGCTGGTGCAGCAACAACCAATACCATAATGGATCCAGCTGCCATGATGGCAGCTATGCAACAAATGCAACAGTACGGAGCTTATGGTAACGGTAGTCTGACAGACACCACAGTTGATCCCGCTAAACTAGGACAAACTACAGGTACTTTTGTAAACACATAATTTTCGGAGTAATGTTATTAACTAATACTTTATTTTGCAGATAATTTTAATGCTGCACCTATGTCAACTAAAGAAGTTATAAAAACTAAAAGTTGCATGCTTTTGCCGCCCAACCCGAAAGCTCCGCCGCCAACTATACGCGATAGGCCTCCTGGATGCCGTACAGTTTTCGTAGGTGGTCTACCAGATCTAATTACTGAAGAAATTGTACGTGAAATATTTGAAAGTTGCGGAGAAATATCAACATTGCGTATGTCTAAGAAGAATTTTTGCCACATTCGTTTTCGTCAAGAAGAAGCGATCGATAGGGCCATCTATTTAAGCGGTTATCGAGTGCGGCTTAACAATTCAAATGATCAATCTATTTTTGGTCGTCTGCATGTGGATTACGCCCAGGCTAGGGATGATCAATATGATTACGAATGCAAACAACGTCAATTACAACGTGAACAACGGCATCGAGAACGCATGTCGTTGGATCGTTTGCGATCCCAATCTCCGCCTCCCATACCTCATTACACCGACCATGAAGCTTCCATGGTGGGCGAAAGTTTACGTAATAATGATACTTTTGTAAAGGCTGTGCAAACGATAACAATATGGCTAGAACGTGGTGATTGCTCAAAACGGAATGCAAATGTTTTCTATTCCATGATACAGAGTACCCATGCTCATGTTAGGCGCTTAACAGGAGAAAAACAACAATTAGAGGAGGATCTACGCAAGGCACGTGAAAGTTTTCGAAAGCAGATGCTAACCATGTCAGCTCAGTGTAAGTTTATTTATAATAACTTGATATTGTATACAATACGATTCGTATTTATTCTGAAATGTTTTTATTGTTGATGTTTCTTACACTGTATGACTGTGTGGTTTGCTATTGAGTGGAATGTTTATGTATGAATGTGAGTCTTAGGGGAGCGAGTAGTTCATGATACCATAGTCGGACCTAAAGTGGTCTTAGAAGAAAGAAAACTAATAAGACACAATTTGGAGCACGTTTATGGAATTTCGATTTTTAGCATAACATTAAAAATTCAAACATATTTATTTTGATTACTGATATAAAGGAAAAATAATTACAAAATATTTAGAATGACATTTTATGCTTCGAATCTAGGCCGAAAAATTTAATTATGTCTGGGCCCTTAACCACGGAGAGTAAGGCAATAATACTTGCCTTCATGTTTGATTAGGTTTCCAATACTATAAGAGTCACAAATCTTTTTATCTTTCATATAATTTCTATATTTAATTCAATAAGTAATTAATTTTTTTTTTTTAATCTCAAATTATTTCAATTTTGGAATTAGACATTTTAAAGTTCAATCGGTACCAGTATACGAAATATTCTATAAAAAATGCCAGTAACAAAGCGACCTAAATGCTGTAAAATTTATATGTTTTTTTAATATTTGCAATAAAAATCCACCATGAAAGCTCCGAAAATTGTGCCAACTGTTTAGAGTTAATAAGGTACGCTGATATAGTGTCAATTAGTTTAGTTAAATTATCTATTTGTTTGCAAAACAAATTCTAGGACTTTTAAGCCAATAAACAATAAATTAACTAGTAATACTACATTTTTTGAAAATAATTTTCAACATAATTTGCTCTTGCCACAAAAGTCACGTAACGATATACTGTAACCAAAGGTAAAACAATAAAACAAAAACATACCATTCACTAAAAGAAGTACTCTCGAGTCGAGGCCTATACCAAATAAATGGTTGTCCCCTAACAAACGAATACTGATAAAAAAAGGTTTGTACTTTATGCTACTGACTCAACTCAGAAGGTTCCTGATTTCTTGCGGGTAATATTGTATATTGGAAATTAAAAATAATGATAAATTAAAATAAAATTCAAAGTGGTCAGACTCTTACATGTGGATTTTTGTTTTAGACGATAAAGCTTGAAAGTAAACAACCTCATAAAATAAGAATTTTAAATATAAATGTACCATAGGTAATAACACTAACATAATTTAAAAAAAAACAACCAAAAAAAAATATTAATTTGGAATTAAAAATTCTTAAAAATGATTTTAGATTTTATAAAATTGTACTAAATAAAGATTTTTTTTTATATATATAAGATGAATTCTTTCATCTGTATATTTTAGTTTTTAGCTCCTTCTATTTACATACATAATTACATACTTTTATACATACATACATAATTCTTTTAAGTTTGTTTTCTGTTTTATATTTACTTTTTTTTTATTTTTCATTTACGTTTCTATAATTTTTCTTATTGTTATTATTATTATTATTTGAAATTATAAATTATTACTGCATATTATATTATATACTATATATATATATATATATATTCAGTCACTCAGATTGAAAAAGTGTTTAATGCTGCTAGTCACAAGAAGGTTTGGGACCATTTCACCAAAGCCCAAAGAAAAAACATCGATCAATGGAAGAAATTGGCAATGGTATGTATTTGTTTTACAAAACAAAAAAAAATTGTAAGCTTTCTTAATGTATTCCATACAAATCGTTGTTATTAATAATATCAATATTTAATTAACTAACCAATTTATTACCCGAATGCTTGCTAATATGTATTATCGAATTACTTTAAATGTGCACGTAAATCTAAAAGTACTCTATTAGTCTTTGATGTGGCTGTACTATACAGTATTTGGCTTGTTTTCATATTTATTCACAATGTTTAAAAAGTTTTGTAATTTATAACACACTAATATTATCAGTTTACAATGCTAACATTTCCATTATTCACATACTTATTTTTATTTGTATTACATAGTATATGTTGGTTTAATCGATATAGAATAAAAGAATGCGTAATTCAGGGACCGAAAATAACATTATTTTTTAATTTTTGATTAAAAAAAGCAACCGCAAGGAAATGTCGGAGAACAGAACCAAGTATATAATTTTGATTGTCTTGGACCAAATTTTTATAAAATGCGAAGCTTTTTAAAAACCTGATTTTTATTTTTTTTTTTAGAAAAAAAATAAAGTTATTTTTTGATTTTTATTTTTTCGAGCAGAAATAAAAGTTATTTTTGTTTTATTTCACGATGAATTCATAATATTTATAAATATTTATTGCAAAACTTAATTCTAACAATTTTTTAACATAATTTACTATAATAAAAATAATTCTTATTTTCCTGACTTTTACGATAAAAGTTATAACAGTTACGGTCCCTGCGTAAATTTCTTAAATAAAATTAATTTCTAATTTACTTTATTACTATATTTTATATTCAGCGAACATTAAAATTTTGTATAGCAATTATAATATATTAATTATTCATTAAAAGAGGTGATTATATTGACTTCACCATTGAATCACATGTAATTATTATTAATAATTTTATTTAATTTCCATACTTCATATGAAAAGCTTGACTTTTATTTATCGTTTAGGATCTGACGTTAATCTGATCTGAGTTAAGATTTAAACTTAATCTATTCAATAATTTATAGGAATAATATCTCTTCAGAATTTGAATTTATTCCAAAGTTCAACTTTTACAATTTAATAGCATTCATTCTCTTAGGCAAAACAAGACAAAATGTTTCAGTAAAAATAATATCTATCTAGGATCATACACATTGTTTAGAGCAATTGTATTACAAATGCTGTACGTTTTACTAGCAGAAACGATTGTGTAATATTAATCTTTGTTATATATGAAGTCGCCGTGGTCTAGTAGGTAGTGTGTTGGCTTATTAGACGTAAAAGTCAGGGTTCGTGTCCCAGGCCAGACATCAAAACAAAATACAAAAAGTATTTTTTCGGCGATTTCCTCTTAGCATATTTCTGGCAAAAACTCTGGAAGTAAATAAAATTGCCGTGAAAAGTTTCTCATAAAATCTGTAGTTGGGAGTCGACTTTAAACTGTAGGTTCCGATACTCATGTATAAAATTAACACACACAACATAAGTGGTGTGAGAAACTAGGTCAATAATCCTGATAAAGGACAGTGATCCTATTCCTATGTGGTTCGCTGCGTTATATATGATGAGACATTATGATAAAAATTACAAACAATTTCGATCAATTGTTCGAAAATGAAACACAAAATCATGTTAGGCGCAAAGGAACAAAAAAATCTAGTCAAAAGTATAGCTGATTGATCGATCACCTGCTCCAAAGAATAAAGAAGTTTGCAATATTTAAGACAACAATCATTAGTGAAACAGAAAGCAATTAAAAAACTAAAAAATACGGTCTCCTTTTGATTCTCTTCAATAATAGAAAAATATTCCAATAGTTCTGAAATTATTTCTTTTTAATATAATTAATTTCATCCTTTAAATTTATTGTGTTTTCTTTTTTCAATGAAAATTTACGATTGTTTTTCTTTTTAATTTTTATCTTTTTTTCGTTCATATGGGCAAACAATAAAAGAAGCAACAGCGACATTGCAAAATATTCATAGTATGCAGCACCGTGATGTATGTACGAGCACACCGTGTCTTGCTAAAATTTTTAGTCATCACTGCTTTTTATCGTATTGAATCGGAAACATTTGATTGAAATTTATTTTAGGCTTTTCGTATTAAGACACTCTTTTAAGACACAAAAAAATATTCGAAATTATATCCTCTATAGGACAAATTTATTTTTATTCTCAGGAGAGTGTAGCTTAGGAAAGAGGTTTACTTATATAACAAAACTCCAAAAATCGTATTTAATTTTTGATTAATTGATTAAAAATACTCTAAAATATCTGTCTGTTTCACCATTTGCATTCTTAAACATTAAATACAAATCCATTAATTTTTTATTAAAATATAAAATTTTATTGTATTTAAAATTTTCAATCTGTTTAAATAAACAGGTCCAAAAATATCGTTTTTTTTTTATTTTCTAAAATTCAAATTTAAAGTTTTTCATTTCAAACACTTGGACCGTGCATAGACGAATCTGTCAGCCAGTCTGTAACGTAGCTCTTTATGTACAGAAGGGAAAAAAAAAGTGCAACGCTATGTCATATTATATTCAATCGAGACTCCAAACTTATAACGGTATCCAATTACACTCCAATTTTTTTTTTATTCGTTGATTTTTAAATTTTTTCTAAAAACCATTAGCAAACGTGGTTTGCTTCTCACTGTACTGAATTTATTTAGATTTATAAAGAAAAGTGAAGAAATTTAGTGAGAAAAAAATGGAACACAATGTGTTAAAGGCAAAAGTAGATCAACTAGAGTAAGTAATATAAAAGTGTAATGAAAAATTTGCAAATCGTGAATTTTTAAAATAGAAACAACTGTCAACAAATTAACGCTTTGTCGGATTTCATCGCGTTATCCTCAAGCAAATAATGTGGAAAGAAAGTCAAGAAGTGGTCGACCTCGTAAATCTACTGGCCGCCAAGGCCGCCGCCGTGGTTTAATAGGTAGTGTGTTGGCTTATTAGACGTAAAAGCCAGGGTTCGAGACCCAGGCTAGACGTCAAAATAAAAAATACAAAAAATATTTTCGGCAATTTCTTCTTAGCAGAATTCTGCCAAAAAAATTCTGAGAGTAAATAAAATTGCCATGAAAAGTTTCTCAAAAAAGAATCTGTCGTTCGGTGTCGACTTTAAACTGTAGGTCCCGCCACTTATGCAAAAAATTAACACACATAACATAAGTAGTGTGAGAAACTGCGGGCTTCTTGGGGACGATTGATGTAGACTGTCTAATGGTGAAGGTATAACACTGGCCATTTTATAGTCATCAGCTGCAACTCGTTTCCTTGCCGTTCGCATCTTCCCTCTTTCCACCTTTCCTAAAAACCTGCACAATACACTGCATTAGTAGGGGCGATCTCCTGAGTGCTGGTTTTATAAAAAAAAAAATAGTAAAGATAGGAAAATTTGACACACGGACAACGGCAGTAGATGTTACTAATTATGCAAACGACCAATAAGGGGTTTCTATTACCGTCAAATTACTTTCGTTAGGCCCCCAAAATAATTCTGTAAATAAAGAAGACACGGTGTTGAACATAATATGGAATCGAGTTGCATTTGTTTTCTCGCTACTGTATACAACTATTCAAATAAACGCTAGAGTGTGCCCGAATGTTTTACAATTTTTATCGGAATTATTAATAATTTATAACAAATAAATGTCAAAACATGTTACTATTTAAGCGACCCTAGTTAAATGTAATTAATTGGAAATGGAATTAACTCATTAAATATAAACTAACAAATTAAAATTATACTCTAATATTAATTTTTACAATACAAATACATTTGATGCCTCATTTCAGTATTTAAATTTGATGTGTTATTACATTCATTCATAGATTTCATTGCTTAGATCCATTGATCATTATTTCATAAATAATTCTATTATTTTTCTGAGTGTAAAACTTATAAATATTTAAATTTATCATTGAGAATTTTTATTTAAAAAAAACAAGTCTACTAAACGACTTAATTGGTTTTATTTAACAATAATTTTAATAAAAAAAAAATTTTTTTTAAATAATAAAAAAGGGATACAGGTAAGTACAATAATAACATGAGACGGCAATGAAGGTATATTTTATAAACATAAACAAATTTATACTTTAAAATAAAGGTTTAATCAACAAACAAATATTTATTTACAAAAATAGTAGTATTTATTAAAAAAAACCAAAACAAAACAAAATTACTATACTTTACTATATAAACATTTGAAAACAACAAAAACAAAAAGAAGATTACAACATGATTTAAAATTCGAAATTTACTTTTTTAATAAACCTCTTTAGGAATTGCGTTCCATTCAAATTGAAGATGATGAAATGGAAATGTCTGATGAGGATCGTGATCATCAAAGTACAACACATTCAAAACGTAAACGTTATGATAGTGATAATTTGAAGGTATTTATTTGAAAACTGAAGAAGATTTTACACTTTTTTTATTGTTAAATTTAATGTACAGGAGGAAAATGATTCATTGCGCCATCAATTGGAAGCGATGCGTAATGAAATGAGTCTTGAACGTACGGATCTCAAGTATAATAGTGATTTTCGTGAAAAACAAATGAAAGTTTTACAGGAGACTATACGAAACATGCAGACCCAATTGTTGCAAACGAAAATGCGCGAACAGAAAGATGCCAAGACCATCGAACAATTGGAGAAACGTCTTACAGAGGCGGGAGTTAAACAACTCTTGCTTAAAACCAAAATACGTGAAACAAATGAAAAGTTAAGGGATCGTGAAGCATGTGCTTCAGTCTATTCTGAATCGAGTGAAGTACAAGATTTAGATGAGGATACAAACAGGAAGCAAGAAAACTCGCAAATTATAGACATTGATGTGGATAAAAGTGATGACGAAGTAAAGATAATAGATGACATCAATGAAATTGAGAAACTCCGGCAAAAACCAAAAGAGAAAACACTTGATTGTAAGGACAAAGACAATGAAAGAGACGAAAAGACATTAACTGTGGAAACATCAATCGTAGGTGATAACACCAAAGAGCCGAATAAAAAAATCATAAAGTCTAATGAGGTATGATGTTAAATTTATTTCTATATTAACGTTTTTAATTACCACATTTCAATTTCAGCCTCCGGCATTAGAAGAAGCTAAACTAATAGCTTTAGCCACCGCCTATTTGTTAATTCAGCCCTCTGGTTCTTCTGCACAGTCAATTTGTGAATACATTAAAAACATTACAAAGGATATACAACTACAGGAGCCATACTTAAATTTAGTGCTACAAAAATACTCGAATATATTCGCTACAATTACACAATTTGCAGAAGATTTGAGTCTTAAGGATCATCAGTCAGTAATATGGAAATTTTGTGCTTTAACTTCACAAAGGAGTACATAATGAATTTTTCAAAGTTTGAATAAGCTTTAACGCTTTCGAAACTTTGTATTTTATTGAATTAAAGAAAAATCTGTATTTCTAAAACAGTCGGACCCGAATGAGCATTACTCAAAATCAAGGATCAATATTCATCATTCAGTATACATATGTATCGTTATGCTGATGTTAACATTTATTATGTTTTTGTTTTTCATTTTCATTCTTAAATTATACGATATTAACAAAAATTATATATGTAAACAATCGAAGAAGAGACCATTTTCTATGCAAACATTTTACAAAAAAATTATTATTTTTCCGTTACTATCTAAATAATTATAAAGATTAATATATTTATTATACAATATAATATGTATTGAAAATGTAGTCGGTTAATGTTAATAACATTTAACTCAAAAATACACTTGCAATTAACAATTTAATTGGAATTGAAATATCAAAAATGCATATATACATACATACATACACATATGGTATATTTTAAAATTTTCCTGAAATAAAAACAAAATGAAAAATATTCATAACAGAGTCTTAATTTATCTGAGTTATTAGACATGCTAGAAGAAGTTATTCTTACTAGTGCTTTATGCACCGCT
This sequence comes from Sarcophaga peregrina, assembly GCA_014635995.1. Taxonomy (NCBI): domain Eukaryota; kingdom Metazoa; phylum Arthropoda; class Insecta; order Diptera; family Sarcophagidae; genus Sarcophaga; species Sarcophaga peregrina. The sequence goes on along the minus strand of CM025792.1, from coordinate 23,583,749 downwards.
CATAAGGTGGCCTTATCATTGTGTTTTCAATGGCATTTATGAGCATGAAAGATGAAACCATAACTCCTTTAATTACTTAAATGCTGGAGTCTTTTGGAGAGTATTTAAAAGGTGAATTACTACGTAATTTTGAACCCATTTTGGTCGTGCATAAACATTATCTACTTTCGGGTGGCGATTTGACAGTTGGTCCTGACAACCCAATCTGCTACCTCTATGGCCTCATCGATGGATGGGTCAGGAGGGAAGAGCAGAGGCGTTGGGGGAACGGATCGGATCGTTCTGTTTCTAGGCGTCTATGGCCTGCTGTGGACAATAAGAGGACAGAGTGGCTGCTGAGCTTGGTTAAGGCCAGCCTAAGGTTGGTTGTCGATTTTATCACGGGGCACTGCGAGATTAGGTCGTTGACGGGGATCTGGAACAGATCCCAGCTGGACTATTGCAGGGTATGTTGCGATTAGGAGGAGTTGGAGACTGTCGAAGATCTGCTCTGCAACTGCCCAGCCCTTGGTAGGTTGAGGTTGAGGACCCTTGGCAGGGCCTTCTTTGAGAACTTGAGTTCTGTGTCGAGAGCCGACATCAAGGCTCTCCACAGATTCATTAGCAGCTTGGGCTGGTTGAGAGGTGCTAGGGCTTCATAAGTGTAGTCGCACTCTCAACCTCTTTTGTTTTGTGTCTGTTTCTTTACATGTAATTCCTCCGTTTCCCATTATCCTTCCCCTTCCCTACATTCCTATATCCTCCATTTCCTTCCTCCCCTAAGGACAATGTACAATAGATCAATTTCGACCTCCGGGTGCTGTGCTTGTCTTGATCGATAGGTGTACATCGTCTAACCTAACCTAACATTATCTATGGCGGTAATCCATCACTGTGCACTTTGAAAGGCGTTTTAAAGAGAAGGCTTCTAAAAAGGTTTTAGCCACTGTGTAGGACCACCTAAACAATTATCTTTTGACATGTCCTAGATGATACTTTAAATGTTATTGTTGACCTTATCTTCAAAAAAGCACTTGAAATTAATAGGATAACCAACGAAATAACGCCGTACAGGTATTGTTGTTGTAACAAATATGCTGCTAACCTGGAAATGTTTTCCTGTTTAATAATCAAGAAAATTGGAATTAAATCGGGAATGCTATATACAGCAGCGAGCAGAAGTGAGTGCATGTTCACAATACTGGGTTTCGTCATTCACAAAAATCCCCGGATCTTCGCTAGCAGTGCTGCTTTCCGTCTTACTGAAAGTGGTTACATTTTTGAACTCATCAGACCACATAACACGTTTCCAATCATATGGAAAGCACTACTGCTACCGAAGACCAGGGGGAACGCGTTCAAAGATACCATGTGAAGTAAACTGTAAAACACAGCGGCAAAAATATAATGGTTTGGGGATGCTTAAAATAGTGGCATGTTGGCCCTCTATATTTAGTAGATGGTTTCATGCGAAAAAAAGACTATCTACAAATTCTGCAAACCCATCATCCGAATTTTATGGACAAATTTGCTTATCCCGAAGAAGAAATTGTCTTCTAACAGGATGGTGATCCGAAGCATAAAGCAAAAATTATAAAGATATGGAGTGTGGAAAAAAATTATCAATTGATGGAATGGCCAGCAAAAGTCCCGACCTCAATCCAATTGAAAACCTTTGGCCATGCGTGAAAATCCGGCTCGGACAGTACGAAACAGCCCCAACAAACATGGATAAACTTTGGGATCGTATAAAAGTGAAATGGAACCGAATTCCGAAAGATGTTATTGATAATTTGGTAGAAAGCATGTCAAACCGCGTAAATCAAGCTATTTCTAATAAGGATCTGTGCACCAAATATTGAAATTGGTTTAGTTTCTTGAATTTTCTTGAAACGTGCAAAATTGAGTTTATGTGGGTTATTTTCGTTTTTTCATTCAAAATCAATGAATTCATTTCATTAGGTTTTATTTTTTATTGCTATTTGTTAAGAATAAAATAAAAAATTAAAATTAATTTTTTTTTTTGTATTATCTTGTATCGTTTTGTTTTTGTGGATGACGAAACTCAGTATTGCGAACATGCACTCACTTCTGCTGGCCACTGTATATGTGATGTGTTAGATAAAATGTGAACAAGAAATGTCAGTAGCCCAAATAATTGATCCACTTGTGTAGGTCTCAACCACAAGTCCTCTGGTCGTCAGGCAGTGGGCGTGGCTAAAGGTTTAAAAAGGTAATCCGTGTCGTGAGGGAAAGCGAAGGAGAAAGGATCTTAGAGTTTCAGATCATTGACTTTTCTTTTGTCCACGTTGTGAAAGGAGATATTGAAGTCTTTAGATTCAATATCCGATTCCGAAAAAAAACTAAAATGATGGCTAAGTAGTCCTGGCGCTCATCTCGTTTAAGAAAAAGCCGTATGACACCATTGACACCTTTAGTGTTGGGAGGTTAAATAAATGTTACAAAGAATATGTGGCAGAAACCGATCTTGTGGAACGCCCATTTTAATCTTTCTCTTTGTCGATTTTGAACCTCTAAACTTCACAAATAACTGTGATCTCTCAGATAATCGGTGGAGCGGGTGGAGTTTAGTGTCTGTCCTATAAGCATGGGGTGATCGATCGTAGCAACTGCCCTTGGATTGAGATTCGTGGATTGTTGGAGAGGAGAAAGTATCTATCTGCTTTCGTGATGCGTGTTGAAGTCATCAAGCATAAAATGGCTATCATACTGAAGGAAATGTGGGATGTTGAAGAGATAGCTGCGACCTATACTGTTGACGTTCGGAATACATGCATTGTTGATTTCAAGATTAGCATTCTCCGTCCTTATCGATATGGTCATCACTTTAACCAAGTTGTGTGGATTAAGGAGATTGTTCCCTTATAGATAACATTGCGCTGAAGAAAAATGAGAGAATTGCTGGCTTTAAATCATCTGACACTTCACCACCCAGGTTCCTCTCAGTAGTCTTCTGCAAGAATTCTGAGAGTGTATAAAATTGACATGAAAATCTTCTTAAAAATTTGTCGTTCCGAATCGCCTTTAAACTACAGTTAGGTTGTAATTCTGACTAACAGATTGTATAATGTTGAACGATTATACTTCACTGGCCAATACACCTCAAATAGTTCAAGAATAAAAAATGTGCCCTGTTAGTCTAGTGGGTATTGTGATAGACTATTAACGTGAGGATCGTGGGATCGATTCCCACAAAAGGCTGAAAAACATTGTACTGGAAGATTATACATGACAAATGGTCTAAAGGTTACTGTGATTAAAGGATGAATTCCACTGTTTTTGATTAGTTCACGAATTCAGGATACGTTAAATGAAAATATCTACCTGGAAAACCGATTTCGCTGTCATAATTGTTACAAAAAGACTCTTGTTAAGGAGAACAGTGAAGTCAACTCCTACAAACAAACGGTCGCCTGAAAACATTGCTCCTGTAAAGGGAAGTGTCACTGACAATTCCCAAATATGAATTCGTGCTCTACAACTTGATTGGATGTTACGATCAAATTGCATTTGTGATGATGCGGAACACACTTTCTTTCACCGAGAGCGATGGAGTTTAGAAAGAACGAATTTTGAGGTCAAAGTCGGAGTCTGTACTGTCAAAAACTTCTGCGATATACTTCTGAACAGCGAAGAAAATTGGAACAGCATAGCCAGTTACACTGAGACCTTGGATGAGAGAATTAGTATGAATGTTTGAACAGATTCTCAGATTTTGTTGCGCAATACGGAAGAGGATAAAGCTGCCAAATGGTCAGACGGACTTTACTTCTAAGTAAAACCACTAGAGTTCAGTAGTAGGACACAAAAAGTCTAAAAGAGGAGGGCGAAATTTAGTGGGTGAGGGCCTCACACACGAGGTTAATGGTTATCATAAATAAGAAGTGTTAAAAATTCTTAGAGATTGTTATACAAAATATTTTAATTCTGATAAAATTTAGGCATTAGAGTAAAATAAATTCACTATTAACTTTCAAAAGACTAACAAGTGATGCGCTTACAAAACCTTTAAATGTATTTCATATAAATGGTCGAAAATCTCATTTATAAAGAGGGTAAGTGTGATATTCAAGTTCACAACCTTTTTAAATTGGTAGTGATGAAAATTAATCAGTGAAATTAGATCACCATTATCAACCATATGACAACGACACACCTTCCTTTGCACATGTTTTTGACTCTTGAAATTCACCAATCAACAGCAGCAACAGCAGCAGTAGTACCAGCTTCACATACATATATATGTACACACATACGACAATGTCAAACTTTTAACGACGATCTTATGATAGAATAAAATGATGGAACAATTATTTTTAATAAAATCGAAATCAAAAACAAAAAGAAAATCGTACAAATTTCTATGACGACTGAATAAATGAAAGGAAAAGAAAGAGAGAGCGGCAAAGAGAGGGAGAGTATGAATTTAAACGAATGCCCGAATTTTATTCTACAACGTACAAGCATGTACTTGAGCTTTATTGAGTTCTTAAACAAGAATTTCAATTAAATTTTTCAAAATTATCATTAAGGTAATGAAGAAGAAGCACAGGTTGAATTTAACATTATAATGCGCAAAAGCACGTGGACGTATTTGAAATTAAACAATAAAATTAAACCGAATATTAAAATCTCGCACTTACAACTAAACAGGTTCATAGCCTGTTTTTGACTTTCAGTTATTGCAGCCCTAGTTAAGCAGTACATTCTGCGACAGCTGTGCAAATATATTGTGAGAGGGAGTGGTGTTTATTAATATTAAATTTGTTTATATTGTAAGAAACAGAAAACTCCTGCTGGAAAAATTTTCCAAAAAAGAATGACTAAAGAAAGAATTCTCTGTGCAACGCAGTAAGGAATATACCGGCCAACCGCGATCACGAAGAAATGTGCTTTAAAAGACAGACGAATGTAACGGAAGGGCACAAATAACATAGCACTGCATTGGTTTTGCAAATAAGATCACGAATCTGGCTTCCAAAACTTTCCATCACGTCAGGTTTTCGAGAAAAACGAGGGCTGAAACTCCTAAAAATTGCGTTTTTGGCCATTTTTGAAGAATTATAGTGCTAAACACTGAATTGCTAGAACCACCGCTATTATCAGAAATTTATATATTTGAATGAAGATCTGTCATCAACGACTTCAAAAACCCCTGAGTAACAATTTTCAAGTAAACCTGATTAATTAATTTTTAATTTTATTTTAATTTTTTTTAACCCTGATTCGTGAGCAGCGCGGAAAATGCCTTCGGAAACACCTGGATCCATCTAATTTGCACAAAAAAATTCTCATTTGCAGGGCTGTTAATTGGTCATTACAGTACTTCAGTCAGGATTTCGACCTAGCTTTTCACAACACTTGTTTTGTGTACGTTAATTTTATACATACATGAGAAACGAGACCTACAGTTTAAAGTCGACTCCGAACGACAGATATTTGAGAAGTTCTTCATGGGAAATTTCATCTACTCTTAGAGTTTTTTGCCAGAAATCTGCTGAGAGGCAGTCGCCAAAGTAATGTAATTTTATAATTTCGTTTTGATGCCTGACTTGGGGTTTGAACCGTGGCCTTACGTATAACAAGCCGGCACGGTACCTACTAGATTACAAATAAAATAAATAAAGTTCCTTTATTTCTCCCAAGCGCAAAATGTTTGAAAGATGTTTAATGTCGAAATGAACAAATGAAAAGAACGCGTTGGGAAATTTTAATTTAAAATTTTCTAAATAATACGACTAAACTGTCATCCCGCTAAAATTCTAGCTGCAGAAAACTGTTACTCTCCGCTTATATTTTTTAAACACCCGTAAAACTTGAAATTCATTAACCTAGCTTTAGTTGAAATGATTGATGCACAGTATTAAACTGTTTAAAAAACTTTTGATTTTTAAACTTTAGAAATTTAAAATTTTGTATTCAATCTGCAGATTAAATCTCTAACATAGATGAGGCTATCGTAGTGCCATTTGTTAAAGCTTGCCACATTTATCTAAAAAAAAATATCACTGCAGCAGTTATATCCAGATAAAATGTATAAATAAAGTGAATTAATTCTAGGTACTGACTATGCATCAATAATTCTTATTTAAGATTCAAAAACTTATTGCCTATTCAATATTTAATTGAGAATACAATAAATAGATGATGAGAAAAAAATTCTATAAACAATTGATTGACTGCTGTAAACTTTCTACGTTATATCTCTCTGTTTTATTAAACATTTATATTCCTGACACATTTTAATATTTTTATTTATTCATTTTATTACTCATTTAATAATATTTTATAGCCTTTTTCTATAGGTTGTTATGATGATTTCGTACTAAACACAATACAAACGTTTGTATTCAACAATGTTTGTTGATTGACTTTACAAACCACCCACCCATATGTATGTACATACATCTTAAATAAATTTTAATAACAAACAACATGTGAATACATAGCCGTAGTACGTATGAAAAAGCACGTTGTCAAAACATCTTTTATTTTATGCAATGTGTTGTCCTTGATGAAGGACAAATACAATAAGAGAAAGTCACGTAGTTTAAGAGAGTTGACCAGAAGCTATATATATGTATGTATGTAAGTCTGCAAAGGATGCTGCAGAAGAGAATAAAAAGTTGTGAATTATTTTTATTAAAAGAGAACGTTATATGTATATTGTCGTAGTGTACATAATTTCGATTAAAAATAATAAAAATAACAATCAAGTCATGTGAAGTGCATTCATGATGAAACTCTTTGGGGTTTTTTACATTCTTTTTTTTTATTCTTTGTTAAATCTGATTAATCTGGCGAGTAGAAATAAATAATTTATCTTCGAACATGTCCTAAGCGATGGTGTTTGAAAAAGAAAAACATTTTCTAAGAAAGTAAACAAATAAGAATTTTCCCGTTTGCAAAGACTCATCATCATTATTACACACTCACGCATACATACATAGAATTAAAATCAAACTTAAACGAAAAGCAAGAGTAGATTTAATCAGTTGTACTTGTTGTTGGCCGTTATTATTATTATTTTTTTTGTTTTTATTGTATCATTCAGTTACTTCAATCACTTCTACTTCTGATAATTTTTGTTTGGTTGGTAGTGTATTCTTCCATTCCTTATTATTATTATTTTGCTGTAGTTGTTGGATCGTTATTACTGCCGCTGTTGTTAGTGTATAAGCATTGTGTTGTTTTTGTACTTTTTTTAATATTAACCGTATATGATGGACGTTTTAAGCGTTAGCGAGTGAGTGTAGTAGACAGAGCAATATTTAGCTGAGTTTTGTTCTGATAATCGTCGTCGTCGTCGTCATCGTCGTCGTTGTGGTCGTGCCATTTGCTGCTCTAAACTACAACGCCCGCTATAACACAATCGACTGAACAGTCTTCAATACGTATTCGTAACGCGCGGTCCATTTAAAAACCTAAAAAGCGCAGTAAAATATAAAGAAAAGGAAAATAGTCTATTCCTCCTTTAAGGCGTCCATTTCTTTTTTACAAATTGTTTTTCGCCAATATTGCAAAAAAAAAGAAGAGAAACAAGGATTTTTTGCATGTAAAAAAAGAACTTTAAATAAATAACAATTTGTAAATTGTTTTTTGTGTTTTTATGTACATTTTTTTAAAACAAGTAAAAAAAGTTAAACCTGCGCGTTTTTTTTTAATTCTCATAAAAATTTGTGACGTTTTTGTGTAATTAACTGTTTTTTGTATTGTTATTTAGTATTTTGATTAGCAAGGCTGAATAAAAAGAAAAATTTAATAAAATTTATACAAAATTCCAATTCCCTGTACTGTTTGCATTTCTCCAAAAATAAGGTGAGTTTTTATATTTTATATTGTATACATACATACTTCTTTGTTTTTGTTTTTTTTTTTTATTTATTTACATTTCGTACTGTATATTGTAACGGTTTATTGAAATCAAATAATTGCAATACGAAAAAAGAAAAAAATAAACCAAAAAAATAATTACATGATTGAGCTTTTTTAATTTAATTTTTTTTATTAATTTTTTTTATATCTTGGATAAATATCTTTTGCGGTAAATGAAGGAAAAAAGAGAATTTTTCATTGAATTGATTATTTTTTTTTTCATTTAACGAAACTTTATTGGATTGTAGATTTTGAAATATCGGAATTTCAATTTGCGAAAGGAATTTATTAATGTGGATATGCTCACAATATTTTTAACTTTGGTGAAATTAAATAAAGTTTTTTAACACGTTCCCTGCCATGTGTACCGTTTTTGGTACATGCTAAACCTTATTTCTACGCCAAGCTGAACTTTTTATTTTAAAATGTTTTTATCCAAAATTTAATTATTAGTAGGACTATTTTATGTAACGTAATGATGTTTAGAGCAACCGATAACGGTACATGTGGCGTGGTAATTAGTTATCGGACCACTTTTGAACTTTTATTGAATACGACAGTTGTAAATGCATCGATTATATATAATACAAGAAACAATAGTTTAATTTCACCTTTTAAAACATAGAAAGTTACTGATTTCATATTTATGTAAGACAAATAATGATGTATTTTCCATGATGATGACCATGTCCTTTCTTCCAGAATTGCACCATGAGTTACAAAACTGTAATGATAGACCAGTAAAAAGGATGCAGCCATTCCATGGTATGCAGAAATATGTTTTCTTTTTTGTACATTACCCTTATGTCCCTTATTCTATATGAAATAAATTTAATTTTTTATTGTTATTTTGTGCATTTTGCCCTTTGAATACTAATAATTTTGAAAATAAAATACATTTTCCCAAAAATAAAAGAAGAACATGCATTTATATAGATTTATGAAAGTAGTTATCGTATACCGAAAATGGTGCACATGGCCTAGAAATGGCACCTTCTCATAAACAGCTTGGCAGAGAACGTGTTAAGCAATCCTTATAAAGTAGTAGTAATTGTTCTTTATTATTTTAAATTATTATTTTTAAAAAGGATTAAAATAAAAAAATAGGTTCGTGGTATCAAAGTCTTCTTTATATTTGACTATGTCAATTGGCAAAGGTTTTTCTATTTCTTAAACGAAACAGGATAACCATATCAAAAGAAGCAGTTAATCGGTTTTCAATAATTTATTTCACTAAATATTCTATTTTCACATTTGGTTTGTAATAATTTAAAATGGGTTCAATACTAGAGAAAACGGTATTCGTAATCAAACATCGTTGCACATTATCTATAGCCTTGCAATTCACCGCGTTTATAGTTCATAATGAATTAAATTGTTTCACTTATAAAGTAAAGCGTTCCCATGGTTTAAAGCGTACCCCTAAAAAATGTTTCCTTTTTGCAAATATTTTACAAGACTTAACACGTTCACGCCGGCGTGTACCACCGGCGGCCCGCACTAAAATGCAATTGATCAAGTTATTAGACGATACGTCATGCCAAATATTTAGATCTTTAACACTTCTGTTACCAAAGAAAAATACCTGAGAGTTACGTTCTCTTAAAAGTATTTATTTTTAATAACAATAATAACTAATAATGTCTTATAAATATAACAGCCGCTCATAGGCGACAAGCATGAATTAAAGCGCCAGAGTGAACGTGTTAAATTTTCTTTCAAATTTAAATAAAAAAAATTATGCACTTTTTTCAAAATCCTATAAGAAGAATGTAAAGTTTTCTTCACTTTCCACTTTTCACTTTTCCTTTCTCTAATGTGTGACTAAAATATTCCACAACAATATGTTATCATAAGGGATTTAATGGGTTAAGATATTTATTTACAAACTGACTGTTCATACAACAATTAGAATCGCCCTTGCTAACTTTGATTTTTTTGAAAACTTTATATTTTAATTATAATTAATTAATTACAAATGGAAAACCAATTTAAATTATTAAAAAACTTTGAATTTCATAACATTTTAGGCGACTAATTTCCTAATTCGAAAACATTTTTAAGAATTCACAATTTTTTTATTATAATTGTTATTGATTGATTTGCTTGTATTTTAGAGATTTTTTTAAAACTAATTTTTAATACGTATTTAGTTGAGCACATAACACCCACCTAGCGAATGTTTTTGTTTATAAAATTTACCTTTTAAAAATGTTTAAATAAAAAATACTATTTAATCTTCACGTATTGTCAAAATCAAATAAATTTGTTAATAAAATATGCCAAATTAATGTAGTATTTAACAAAATTTCGTAATATTATTAAAAATCATGTCAAAAAAAAAAAAATAAATAAAAATTGTATAAATGTAAAGGTAATAATTCTTATTTAGAACAATGAAAGTCTTAATTGTTTTAAGTTCTATTTTTAAAAAATGTAATTTTTCAAATTATTCGGAAACCGGTTCATGAAACAACTCAGTTTTTTCAATAATCTAAGTCCTAAATATAAACGCATGCAATTTGCCCGCTTTTGGCCCCTTTTCCCCTTTTTGGACTCCTTTTGGTTCAACTTTAGAAACGGAACACCTCCAATAGCTATTTGGGAAACATAATCAAGCTAAATCGTAAAAAATACCTTTAAAACAAATAGAATACAGCATTTTTACATAAAGTACTAATTTTTGCCCTTTTTTCTCCCTTTATCCCATTTTTTCCCTTTGGTTCAAAATTTTTAAAACTTAAATTGAATTGCATCGAACATTGGAAAGCAAAATTAGTCAATTCGATGGAGTCGTTTTCAGATTTTAGGTATATCAAAAATTGTAGGCACAAAAGTGGGCAAGGTAAAATTAAATCTTCATGAAAACTTTAAATGGATAAATACAAACATTTGAAAGAAAAATCAGTGAAATCGATGGAGCCGTTTTCTGGATTGGCAAATTTCATATAAACCATCTACTAAATAGTCCGAACAAAGCCTAAACATTTTGCTTGGATAGGTGAGCCCGTTCTTGAGTTATAAAATGACAATGAAAAGTGGCATTAATTTTTATATAATATTAAGAAGAAGAAGAAAAAGAAGATAAAACAATAAACAGAAATTGCAAACATTTTAAAATACAAAAAATTAATTCTAAATATACATGGTAATAATCAATGCTGCAATAAAAAATGTAAATAGCGTCGCAAATCCAAACGACGCAAATCTAATCGGGGCCGAAGTGAGTTTTGTCAAGTTTTAAAAAGCAACGCAAATCAAAACAACGTAAATTGGATCAACGCAAGGCGGGGCTCTAGTGTACTGTTAAAAAATAAATAAGAATTGAAATAAAGAACATTCGTTGTATATTTCATCAATAATCGGCATAAATAATACCCAGCCTGACTATCTTTATCTTTTTTTTTATTAAACTTTACTCAGATATTGTTGCATTCAATATTAGTACTGCACTTATGAAAAGGGATTTGTTTTATGGTAGAGCTGTTATTTATTTTATCGAAAATCGAAGTCAACATAAACGTAAACATGACTCCAAATTAATAGCTCCCCAATCGATGTATTTATATCAAAAAAACATGTCTCGCATGTGATAAAAATGATTATTTAATTTAAAAAAATATAATTTATGATAAAAAAAAGAAAATTAAATACAATAAGTGTCCATAAAGATTATACAAAGTAATGCGCATTATGCAGCACAAAACATATCTGAAATGTTATCAATTGCAGATAAAATTGGGTAAATATTTGAAAGGAAATGACAGATTAGTATTGAATTGAATCTTTAAAAAGTTAAATCAATGCAATATTATTTACAAAATTAAAACACATATTTACAATATTTATGTATACAGTAAAACCCCGCTTAACGCTGTTTCAGTAGTATGCTGTTTCAGTATTACCTGGTTGCAAATGAAACGGCCATGCATCAACCAAAAGCGGTGCACTATATCGCTATATAGTGTATCTTTTTGAACGCTCTTTTATTAGTCTGTCTAGAATAAGGATTCCAAATGTATTTTCCGAAGTAAAATCACAGCAATCACAGTACGAACGCATCTTTTCTGCGTCATACTTGATTTATAAGTTGTCATCAATGTTACTTGGTGTATACATATGTACGCGTTAAGATGCCTCGTTTAATGCTCTTTCGTTTAGCGTTGGAACTTATTAGAACGAATCCTTCGTGTTAAGCGTGGTTTTACTGTATTTTTTATATTTGTATTTATCGCATATCTTTTTTCTAAATCATCTTGTTTTTAATACGTTCTTCAAGGCAGTCTTTTTAATACGGAAGTTTAGTAGTTGGGATGAAATGATTTGAGCGTTGACAATAGTCAAATGCGTAAATTTTAGTTTCATTCTAAAATTTCGTAAGGACAATATATTCACATACATACATAATTTTTCATTACAACCCTTCAGTCAGGATTACAGCCCAGCCACTCCTGTTGCGTGAGTTTATTTTATACGTTAGTGGCGGGGACCTACAGGTTAATTGTCGACTCCAAACGACAGATTTTTGAGAGGAAGTCGCAATGGTGACTTCAAAATTACAACGTATTATATAGAGACAGTAGGCCTTATGAAATTTTTGTTCCAATCATATATAGTAATTTGAATGGCTTCAAACAGGCATTGCCAATTCTAAAACAAACATTTTAATATTGTAACAAACTTTTACTAATAGGCTTATAATACTTCAAATATTGTATTAGAAAATTTATTTTTATTTTTAAGAAATTTTGTGTAGGCATGTAGGTTGAAGGAGGACAACCTAGATGTTTGTAGGTATATTGTGCTCTTACCATTAGCAATACCACCTTAACTTCACACAGACATTCTGTATCTTCTACGAATTGCCTCAACTTCTTCCTGTCCGTTCCACTGAGGCGAGTTACATATGCCTAGTACAGCATCATTGCCGAAATGTTTAAATCTCGAGACACAAACGCGCTCCATTGTTTCGATATTTTCACTGCATGTCCAGCATTCCCAATTTCACCGCAATTTTTTTTAAATAGTTCTCTTCTCATTAGCATCGCCCCAAATTATTTGCGTTATTCTAGGTTAGGTTAGATGGCATGCAGTAATAGAGAATGAGAGATAGAGAGAGAGAGAAAGAGGATTGGAAAGGAGATAGGGAAATTGGAAAACTAAGGAGATAGGAAAGGGAGGATATAGGAAACGAGACCTCAAACACATAACCCGACGCAGAGATCGCGACCACAACCTTGATGCCCCAGCACTTTTCAACCAGCTTAAGCTATTTATGAATCTATTGAGATATCGGCTCTCGACAAAGAGTCAAAGCCTTGGAAGAAGTCCAGATCATCAAGCTCAATCTACTAAGGGCTGGATAGATGCAAAGGAGGTGTTTGATAGCCTCCAACTCTTCGTTATAGCAACATATCTTGCAATAGTCCCGCTGAGATCTGATCCAGATTCCTGTCAAAGATTCAATCTCGTACGGCCCTGTAAAGAAACCAAAAACTAACCTCATACTGGCCTTATCTAAGCCCCAAGCAGCGAAGCTGTTCTTTCTCTGTGTATGGCAGGGCATACATAACGTCCTGATCCATTCCCCCAAAGCATCTGCTCTTTCCACCTGGCCGGTCGAGTGATGAGGCTGTAGAAAGGGCAGATTCGTATATTTCGTTTTTAACGAAATTCTAAAAACTAGAAGCATACAATAATACTGCAGAGGAATAATCATTTTATGAAAATCTATAGGTTTTCGTTATCTTGATTTAAATCTCTTTTATTCTTATTGGCTCTTGAATATTTTTAACAAAATTTGTCAAGTTTTTAATCATTAAGAATCATGAAAACCTATGTGGTCTTGTTGTCCCCTAAAGAACGAATCTAATTTTAGAGAAAATCGTCTGATGGTAATATTTTTTAACGACGGAAAAGACAAGATAATTTCACCAGAAAATCTTATGTATAAAAAAAAAATAAATAAATAAATAAAAGAAAAACATTGACCGATCATGCGGACTATTTTCATGTTTTCCAAAAGTATTTTCGTTTAAATATTTGTGTGTACCTACATACATATAAAAAATATTTCCAGATAGATATATTAGTGGCCAAGAATAGAAATATGTATGTATATACAAAATATAATACAATATACGATATGTATATATTTATAATATTTTTTGTTTGACCTAAATTTGTAGGGGCTTTATTCCAATTTAAATTAGTCCAAGACGAAAAAAAATTGTTTTTTTTTTTTCAAAAAATCTAATGGTTCAGTTCGACAAATGTTAAATTAAAATCTAATAAAATACTCGTGCATACTCTTTTGAAAAGATTTTTTTAAATGATTAGATTTAATAGCAGAAATTATTATGTTTAAATATTTTTTGTACTATTCGTATCTTTTACTATTTGCCATACATCACTGGGTTTTCTGGAATATCTTAGAGCAATGCTAGAATGCTGCTAAAAAATTGCCGAAAATTCCCAAATCAATAATTTTAAAATTTCGTTTGATACTCTTTATTGGTATGTCCTTTACTTGAACCAAGAACTAATGTTTTTGGATAATATGTGTGGTACTGGTCTTTAAAACAAAAATCATTTTGCCTCATCGTTGCAAATTAACAGCATATAGGCCCATGATTACAACTTGCTGTTAAACTTGGATTTAGTTAAAGGTACCTTTAGCTAAAGAGAACTGTAAAGTTACCTTTAAATTATTTTCGTTATTACAACTTAGAGATCAAATAAAGCCAGGACCGAGCAATGTCGATACCACTGCTCAGTTAAAAAGTTTTTTGAAAGGTATTGGCAACGACGATTTGAAGTTGCCATATTGAAAATAATACATATATAATATGGCAAGTCCAAACATAAACTTAACTTTGAAAGTTACCGGTAGTATGATACTTCCTTTAGCTTAACGCTCACTTTTACCATGTATTTTACTTGTAATAATAAAAAACAATTTATCTGCCCTTTAAAATCCTCCCTTCAGTTAACGGTAATAGTTGTAATAATGGCCCAGAGACTTTTTAAATATTGTATTAATAATTTTGAGCTTCCTTCGATATACGAATACACACAGAATTGAAATAATAGGCGTATCTGCATACACATAAAGTAAAACAGCAAAAGCTAGGGCCTTTAGCTTTGTAGCACGAAAAAGACAGAATTTTACGCCCAATCAACTTGTATAGAAAATACAAAGGACGGGACAAAGCAACACTATTGCGAACAGTTGACTGCGTAGCGAAGCTGAATCAGCTAAAAGGGGAAATAGGGTCACTATCTCCCTTTCTTTACGGCAATGAACAGACATATAAACTTGCATGGAAGGAAACTTCGAGAGAAGTTTGAAAAGTTATATTCGCCAAAAGGGAAGATAATCAATAAGACTTTTCTCAAGTCAAATAGTTTTGTGACATTCTAATCTCTTGCAGGGTAATAGCAATAGACTTTATTTATCAGATGAGCAAGAAGTAGCCTAAGCCTAGTAAGAAGGTTTCAGATAAAAGAGAGCAGACTCAAAGAACACTCGCTTAGAGTATGGGGTCAAGTGAAGAGAAAAACAAATCGAAAGAACACACCAGTCATTAATGCAGATGTTAATGAAGTATTACGCAGAGAGTAATACTTATTGATTACGGAAGCCATTTTAGTAATACATTATATAGATTTAGGTGCTATGATTGAGCGTAAAGTAGAAGTATCCTAGCACCTTTGTGCGACAGTAATAAATTAATGTCCTTTGTTGGAAATGTTTACTCCTCCTATTTTATTAAATAAACTAATATTACTTGATAGAACCATACAGGATAAGCTGTAAACAATATAATATAATTTTTAATTTCCGGTTTAGAAGATTTGTTTTTAATTTTTTATTTTTGTATTACCGAATCGCTTACTAGAATAAAAATTTTAATTGTCGTTTGCTTCCACAGTACTTTTTCGTTTTTTGCTTTCATTACAAAAAATGTTTAATGGAAGGATTTATTTATTTTTATTTTTTGTTTAAAAATTTATTTATTTATTAATATTTAGTTTCAAATGACAAAAAAATTTTTTTTTTTTTTGGATTTCTTGCGATATACAACAAGTACATTGACACTAAAGTCTGTTGCTAATGTTGATAAACAATTATACGATATTATACACTCGTATGTACATATGCCTTATGAATTTAATTGTATTTTTGTATTATAAAATTAAAAAGATCGCTAATTTCATATTTACTTTGAAATGTTGATAAATAGTAATAACCATGTGTCATAATTATTTCTATTTATGTCTTGCAAACAAATATAAATAATGACAGATAAACGGGAGAGTTAAATTTTAACTATTTTTGTAAACACTTGTTCTTCCGTTCTACGTATCAGAAACACAATTAATTACAACAAATTTGTATAATTAGTTGAGATTTGAAATCTCAGACGACGAATCCATGTCAAATAAATTAGCACATTAATTTATTGCTTTGCTTTATATGCCCGTCTCGAGGAAATGAAATATAAAATTTTTGCTCTATTGGAGATCACATTCACAAAAATCTTACTTATTCTCGTATACGTACTAATATGGCATGATTGTATATGTTTGATTTTGATACGTTTATAATCAACTTCCTAATCAAAATAATGGATACTAGAAACCAACTTAGAGGTGAATATATAATGTTTAACGAATCAGAATTTTTTTTTATTAAACCAGCACTCAGGGGATGAGCCCTACTCATGCAGTGCATTGTGCAGGTTTTAGGAAAGGTGGAAAGATGCGAACGGTAAGGAAACGAGTTGCTACTGGTGACTATAAAATGGCCAGTGCTATACCTTCACCATTAGACTAAAGCAAACGTTCCCAAGAAGCCCGCAGTTTCTCACACCACTTATGTTGTGTGTGTTAGTTTTATATAGAAGTGGCGGGAACTACAGTTTAAAGTCGACTCCGAACGACAGTTTTTTTTTTGAGAAACTTTTTAAGAAGAGAAAGAAAAGAAATCGCCGAAAAAATAATTTTTGTATTTTTTTATTTTGATGTCTGGCCTGGGACTCAGCTTTACGTCTAATAAGCCAGCACACTGCCTACTAGACCACGGCGACCCCCATGGCATACAAGTTCAAATTTAAGTACAGAAGCAGCACAGAAAATGCGAAAGCGAATGCTTTGTCGAAGTCACTATAGTCTAGTAAGTAGTGTGCTGGTTTATAAGACGTAAGGTCAGGGTTCAAACCCCAGGTCAAACATCAAAACGAAATTGTGAAAAATATTTCCTCGGCGACTACCTCTCAGCAAATTTCTGGCAAAAACTCTGAGAGTAAATAAAATTACCATGAAGAGCTGCTCAAAAATCTGCCGTTCGGAGCGACTTTCAACTATAGGTTTCACCATTTATGTATAAAATTAACGCCCACAACATAAGTGGTGTAAGAAGCTAGGTCGTAATCCTCATTGAAGGATTGACCGATTTGACCTGACTTTGAGTTCGATAAATACGAGTGTTGCAATTCGATAATAGAAGTCAAATATTGATATTCTCAAAGAACATACTATTAAAGATCTAGTACTTGGCAAAGTACAACTCGAAATGGGAAAAAGGAATGGCCTACGTTTATCATGACTGAAGAAAAATGTTTAATTCCTTAATTTAACAAAATATTAAGACTAACAATCAAAAATGACATCATATTTTGGGAGTCATCACATTGTTCTCGCATTGTAGTACCAAAAATTATTCAAAAAGAAGTAGTAAAATTATTGCACAAAAGGTCATTGGACCTTGAAAAGATTGACTAGACAACATTTTAGGTGGTTTGGTATGGATAAAGACATTGAAACAATGGCATGTGAAATATTTAGTTTACATAGTGCAAGTCTAACGCAAGCGTACAGCAACTGGCTGTCCGCGATACGTCCGTGGCAAAGAGTTTATATTGATGGCACCAGCACATTTTCGGAAGAATGGGCATAATTTGCGTTGAAATATTTTCACAGATTCCTTTTATTTGTCAGATGTCAACGACAATGTCTTCAGCTAATACATCGTTGTTATCCACAAAGTTTGCCAGAAACCTTAGTAAGTGATAACGGTCCTCAATTTACATCTGAACATTTCAGATAACTTTGCTCAACTAAAGGCTCCTTTTCATCCCGCCTCCCATGGTTTAGCTGAACGCTTTGTACCTACATTTAAAACATCAGTAGCCGAGAATAGTAAACATGGATTAGCTGTTAAACAGGCTGTGTTGAAATATCTATCAACTTATCGCAATATATCAAATTTGAAAGGATAAACCCCTTCTGTCAAATTAAATGCAGAGAAAACCACCAAAACAAGATCGTGACACTGAAGACAAGAGCACCGAATACTAAGTAAATGATCCTGTTTCAATTCGAAATTTTTCGAGAGGAGAAAAGTGATTTAAAGTAAGAATTGAAAAGGTCATCGGAAAAATGGTGTACATGCTACAAACAGGTTTTCATAGTTATAAAAGACATCAAAAATAACTAAAGCCTTGAATTATTACAAACGAGTCCTTTTTTATATCCAGTAAAAGGTTGTATAGATAATGGAAGCTGTATCCAAGAGAGGGCACATTAACGGGAGTCGTCTCATGAAAAAATGTTTACGTTTGAGCTTGTAAGTCGAAACAAACCTTCATTCATTGATAATTTGGTTGACAGAAAATTCGTTGACTATGTTTATTTCGCTCCCTAAGTCATCTGTCAACCATCGAATAATAATTTCTATATCCATGTGCTATGACGTAGTATAACAAGTACTGACGAAGCAAGTCGCTTTACACTGATCTCAATATAGAAATTTTGAAACAGTAATCAGGCTTTTTGTAAATTTACACTAAAAAATTAAATCAAATTTTAAATCGTAAGGGCAAGTGTTAAAATTCAACGTAAAAGTTTACGTAAAAGAAAATTCTTGTAGCGTTTGGTATAATTGATAAGGCGGTCTTGACATCTACTGGATCCAAGGTTGTAACAGCGTTCCGCTATTAGGGGTTTTGTTTGGTTGGATTTAATAGGTTAGGTTAGGTCGGAGTGGTAGCTCTGATATCACAAAGCTCACTTGAGCAGGCATAGCGACCCATTGTGTTAACACGGGTAAACGCAGTCCCTGTACTGACCAAGTTCTACCAAAATCAGGGGGAAGGAAGAAGTTGATCAGCGCAAGGGCTGCACAACAAAAGCACGACTACCCCGCAATGGAAACCCAGCCAGAAAGTTTGATGAACGAGGCTATATCCTTGATATCAATAGATGATAGCTCCGTTAAGCTAACAAGGAATTGGAAACCAAATAACCTATATCTACACCTAGCAAGAGAAGGGCACTGGCAGAAAAAGTGAATAACAGTCTCCTCTTTCTCATCCACGGAAGAAGTCGTTAAAAGGGAAGCCTCATTCTTTCCGCATGTTTACCTATGACGGAATGACCAGTAAGCACGGCCACTATAGTCGAGATAACTTGGTTGGTACGGCTTCTATCCATCAAGGGCCAAGTTAGTTTAACGGTTGAGCAGGACTACCTCATTGACCCAGGGTAGGTTGGCGTACCGAAAGAATTTCCGCACAATGGTCAACTTAACCGAGCCAAATGGCATACCTAATTCAACAGAAGAGGATTCCGGAAGGAGCGCATCGGCTCTAGAGAGTTTCCCGGAATTTCACTTGATTTTATAACTAAAGATCGAATGAACTTTAGCGGAGCAGAGAATTTCTTAATTCGAAAAACTCTAATAAGATTTTAGGAACCCTTTGACACCCTTCTGAACTAGAACCTAATATAAGTGATAGAGTGGTGATAATAATTCTTTATGTAATTATATATTATAGAACTTGCAATGAAAAGTACATGTACAGTGAAATTCTAAGAATTATATTGTCTAGGAATATATAATTTTTCGATGGCATAAAAACGTGTCGTAATTATTTATTATTATTTTTGTTTTGTTTAAACAAATTAGAAATATTTTGTAAATGAATTACTATATTGTGTTGGCTAAAACTACGTTGTTGAGAATTTTACGCAATAATTTCTAGCATTTTATGATTATTAAATTTCCAGTTTAAAACAAAAAAATATTTTCAATATTTTCTACTGCAGCAAATGGGGGAGGGGAATAGAAATTGTAAAAGTATAATTGGATTGTATTGTATTGTATTTAAAAACATGTTTCAGCCACCATATCATATTGTATTATAGCTCTGCATATATTTTTTGCAAATATAAATATTTTAATTAAAATGCAATCATTTGTACACCAAGTTCTTCCCTAAGTACTTAGAAATTTTATTGTTTCTGCTTTAATATGTATGACGCGATCTATTTTTTGAATTTCATTGAATTCGCTTCACATGATACTTTGTGGAAATATTTAACCTTTACAGCCTATAAGGTAAATATGCACGTGATCCAATACACGAGGCAAACGAAATGAAAAAACGTGTTTTTGTTAAGAATTTCATCAGGGTATTTCCCCCTACAAGATTTACGATGTTTTTAAATTCGTACTTGTATTGTATAGACATTTTGTGGTTTGCGAAAATCTCTAATATTAATTAAGAAAATAATTTTTTTTTTGTTAAAATATCAACTAATTTTAAAAATTTAAATATTTTACTCAATTCAGCACGTTCATATTGTCTTAAATTTTTCACAGTTTTGTGAATGTTTTTGTAATCTTTAGGTTTCAAAGCATTGCTGAATAGAGTAATTCTTGGTAACTATTACATCATGGCTCTGTGCAACCATTTCGATGCAGTTATTAATCTTTATGTGTACATATACGATAAATATATTGTCGGATTATCCCACTCTGGTAGCCCTAAATCTTGTGGAACAACTTGTGTATGAAAAGCATCAACGACAGAATACTCATTTAATTCGAGGTCATTTAAAAAAGTGCATAACGTTGATTTTTTTTATTAATTAACCGGTGATTTTTTTTAACTGTTTTGAGTTTTGAAAGTTGAAACACAGAACACACACAGAACACAGAAAATTTGCTAAAGAGTCTAAAATATTTATTTGTTTCGGGTATTAAATGCCATACATACGTACTAGGGATGCCAATCGGGAAATCCCGAATCCCGGGATTTTTAAACACTTGTCCCGGGATTTTTCGGGATTGTGAATTCATATGTATTTTGACCCTACAAAAGGTCCTGAAAAAAATTCTCTATCACTTGACTTCAATAATAGCATCTGAGATGAGGAAAACCCTACTACCAGTAATAAAATATTATTTGATGACATCGAAGAATGCAAAAGCCCTACAAAACGAATTAAATTATTTACGTCAGGAGGTGGTAGAAGTGAATATTTATAAGCTGCATACAGCTATCTTGGAACTATTTTACCAACAAATGTTGTTTGCGAGAAGTGTTTTTCAACGGCAGGTTATGTTGAACTTAAAACATATAATTCTGATATACATAATTATAATATATTTATTATTAAGAGAAAATCGCGATTTTTCGGGATTTTTGGATTCCGAATTATCCCGAAATATCTCGGGATAACATCCCTAGTTTCCTACATTACTTATGTTCTGTTTGTTAATTTTATATATGAATGGCGGGACCTACAGTTTAAAGTCTACTCCGAACTACAGAATTTTGAGAAATTTTTGATGCCATTCTGCAGAGAGGAAGTCACCGAAGAAATGTTTTTTCCATATTTTCGTTTTAATGTCTGACCTGGGGTTTGAACCGTGGCCTTACGTCTAACAAGTCAATACGCTAGCTACTAGACTAAGGCGGCGACTATCCGTATAGTGGTATTTGGGTAATAAAAAAAACACATTTTGTCGCAACTTTCTCAGTCGCAGTTTTCTCAGCAGAACTCATAATTTCTTTTAGAATAAATCTAATGATGTTACCGATATATTGTTAAACGAAAATTTGTTAAAATTTTCATTAAACTTAGTAGCAATTTCGTGAAGGATATTTTTACAGATAACATTTTGGTAATGTTTTCAAAGAAATTTAGCACCTTTTTATTAATTCAAAATAATTCCTTAAAAAAAGGGGTTTAACAAAAATTCAGCACACATTTTCTGAAAATGTTTACTTTACTTTTTCTTAATTAATTCAACAGAATTATGTTTTTTTTACAATAATATATAAAGACATACCACTGCGCCTCATTGATACTTCATCAAAAAACTCCAAATTTAGGGGTTGATTTTCCAATAATTTCTTCATTCCTTTAACTTGGTGATCAATTATTCAGTCAGGATTACGTCCTATCTTCTTACAACACTTATATTGTCAGCGTTAATTTTATACATGAGTGGGGCCTACAGTCTACAGATTTTTGATAAACTTCTCAAGGCAATTTTATTTACTCTCAGAGTTTTTGCAAGAAATCTGTTGAGAGGAAGTCCTCGAAACAAATATTTTCCTTAATATGTATTTCGTTTAGTTGGAGATAACTGACCTACTAGAATGGCCTACTAGAATGAATAAATATTTATTTAATTGATCACTATAATCAGTCAGGATTAGGACCTAGCTTCTCACAATTTTATCCATTAGCGGCGTCACTTACAGTTTAAAATCAACTTCGAACGATAAGATTTTTTTAGAAATTTTTCATGGCAATTTTTTTTACTCTCAAAGTTTTTGTTAGAAATCTGCTGAAGAAAGAAATGTTATACTTCATATTTCCTTCCTTACGAAAATAATGCAATTGATTACTGAATTATCAATACAATACATACATACATAATTGGCCATTACAACCCTTTAGTCAGGATTACGACCTAGCTTCTCACACCACTTATGTTGTGTGCATTAATTTTATACATGAGTGGTGGGACCTACAGTTTAAAGTCGACTCCGAACGACAGATTTTTGAGAAGCTTTTCATGGCAATTTTTACTCCCTGAGTCTTTGCCAGAAATATGTGAGAAGAAGTCGCCGAAGAAATATTTTTCGTTTTGATGTTTGACCTGAGATTCGAACCTGGGCCTTTCGTCAAATAATCCAGCACACAACCAACTAGACCACGGCGACTACACTGAATTATCAATACGAATGGGTAATCCGTGAACGTTCGCCTTAAGTCATGGAAGAAATATTTTTTTATATTTCGTTTTGTTGGTCATATCTTAGCTAGGACTTGAGCCATTAGTTTGCTTCTAACAAGTCGACGTACTACTGGAAATAATGTCCCGAAGCCTGATTGTCTTTCTACTCTTTAATAAGTGTTTTTTTTTTTGAAAAGTCTATGTTTTTGTCTATTAAATTTTAATTTCAGAAGCATTACGTTTTCAAAAAGTTACTCGGGTTGTAAAATTCAATTTGATTTGGACTTACTGAGTGGAAATATAAATAAATAATATTTCACTAACACGAATATCTATTAAGTAAACAGTAAAAGAAATGTAATTTAACAAAATAATAACAACTTTTATTTTACAACAAAAAAATGGGAAAAGTGATTTCAAAACTAAGTTTTGTATCATATCTGGGTGTCGATAATTTTAGTTAGTTTTATTAGAATTTCCGTGGTGTAATTAAAATTGAGTGACTGTTTTGAAAAATTAACACAAACAAGTTTAATAATTATTTTTGTTTTATCAATACATATTTATTCACGTAAATGTAACATAAAAATTTATTTTATTTCTATAAATACCTTCAATGAAATTAAGAAAATTAAATAAAAATTTCATACAATTAGAAAATCACTCAACTATCAAATTATCTATTTATAAAAGTAAAATAATTTAGAAATAATAATAATACTAATAATGGAAGTAAATTTAATTGTTGCATTCTATTTTAATTTTTTTTAATATTTCGTGTTAAAGTGAATAAATTTCTAAAACGGAAAAAAAAATAACAGCAAAAAAAAAGAAAAAAAAACAAATATTAGGTAATTTTTTTTATAGGTAATTAGTTGTTGTTATTTCAATAACTAATTTTAATAATTGATAATAATTATAATTTTTATTGTTTTGCGAACTTTTTACAATTTCCATTAGCTATAGATTTGTTAAAACAAATTTTCGAAGGCATACAATATTTCCTAGAAAATTTACAAATGATGACACCGTTGGGGCAGTTTATAACGTTATAACCTGACTACTTAAATAGAATACGTTACTTTATGGGAAATAATTTTTCTATTCTTCAGAATAAATACAAAGTATAATTAATTAATTAGATGGCCTACGTAATAAACTTTTCTTATGTCCAATAAAAATTGAAAACAAATTTTGTTAATAATTAATTAGTAGATACTAGAGGTGTGCACAAGACATTCTGCTAGCTTACACTTCACAGAATGCAATACTGTAGTGTACTCTTTTCTGTTGATCTTGATTTTACGAGTGCACTGTAATGTGTATTTCTCATTTATTCAATGTATACAACAGCACTCGTTTGCCTGTGAAATAACGGATCAATGCTTTGTGTTGTAAGATCATATTTTACTACTGAAGCTAAATTTTTAGTATTGCCATATGAATATCAGTAGTGTAAAAAAAGGTTTTTCCCCAGAAATAAAAGGTTTAAAAAAGTTACTGGCGGCAATGCTGGCGTCGACGAAGATGTTCGGTTGTCCGAGAGCAAAAAAGAAATGCATGTTGATGACTGCTATGATGAGTACAATATTTTTGTTGCACTCTTCACACAACTCTCTTTTATAGTGTTGTACAATGGTTTACGAGTGCAGTTGGGTTTTTTTGTACACTATCTTTGCTTTACACTTATTTATATTTGCTGCTACAATACAATATTCGGTCTTGAGAAAAATGCAATAGTGTGCAGTTTTATATGTCTTGTCCACACCTCTACTAGATACTGAGCAGTTGAAAATATTGTTTCATTCATGATAATCGAAGAACTGCAATCTTATAAAAATGGAACGTAGGCCGAAAAGTGTTCATTGCTTTATTTCTACAATGTTCCCATTTTCCCTTTCCTACTTCCTTTCCTTTTTCCTATCATCTCTATTATGCTTCCATTTTAAAGACGTTGTACAATAGGTCAATTAGATCTCCGCGTACTGTACTAGTCCATTGAACAGTATACGTCCTTTAATCAAACTTCACCTAAGTGGGAAGCCAATCGAACGTAAACCTGTATGGGATGGGCAGGAATACTACAGTACTTAAATGAAAACTATCTTTAATTTTTATCAAGAGATGCAAAAGCTACTTTTCAAAACGACCAAACCAACTCCTGCTTATGTTAAGAAGAAAAATTCAGTTGAACTAATAAAAAAAAATCTAATTCAGGGAAAGGTCTTTCTACGTCACTGTAATTAGCCGTGGCTAATATTGATAAATTATAATTTCATTTGACGACGTAAAAGAATGCGGAATTATTGTTAATGAATTGGGGAAAAAATTTCTTTACGTACCAACTATGGATGCCAATCGGGAGATCCCGAAACCCGAAATCCCGGGATTTTTGGGATTTACAAAATCCCGAATCCCGAAGTAAAAAAATTTGCAACAGTAGAAACCATAAGTAATTCTTACTTACTTAATTGGTCATTACCATCCTTTAGTTAGGATCCAACTTGTATGTGTTAATTTTATCCATTGAATGGCAGGCTCTACGGTTTATAAATGATCTCGTCTTAGAATTTTACTCTCAGAGCTTTTACCAGAAGACTGCTGAGGGGAACACGTCGAATTTTTATTTTTTCAAGTAGTTTGTATCACGGTCGGAACCATGATTGTCTAACAAACCAACACTCTACCTACTAGACTACGGCATCTTCAACCGAGAGAGTGTCCAACAGCATATATTTCGAGTGGAAAATTTAAAAGCATCCTTTATACAATGTAAGATGCACTTAAAACACCGAAAAATCAGCATTGAAGTATACCATTAGTGATCAGAATCTGTTAAATTTGAATTTTCAAAAGTATGGTCACACGAGACATATTGTTAACTTTCCGCGCTATCCATTGTATGGGTGAAGACCAAGCTAAAAAGAAATGCAGTAAAGCAAGTATTAAACAACAATTAATAACTTTGTTTAATCAATGAATAGCTTTATGACTGAAATGGTCAGTTTGATGCAGAAAATGTTACCGTGCGGTAACCTAAGAGCTGTTTGAGAAACTGCTTTTGGGATCTCCTTTTAGAAAACTACATTAATAGAAAAGCTTGCATCCGAAACAGATTTAAAGTCTTATTTGGATTATTACTGATATTATTCAAATCGATTGAACAAAAGTTTAAGGAAATCCATCCTTTTAGCTGATAGTTAATTGGAAAATGGATAATTTAGATAATTTTATAATTAATTTAGAAAATCAATATAGTTTTTAGGTAATTTTGTCAATTGATTTCGGATTCAATAAATATCAATTTGGTGTTCCAAAATTGAAAATAAACTATGTGCTGTATTTTGATTAATGGCTCGATGAAATGTAATTGGAAAAAATTTAACAAATTAATAAAAATTAAATTTAATCATTTTTAAACAATTACATATTGGTTTAACACGTCGAAGTTAATTTTAACGTAAGCTAATTGAAAACTGGAAACAAATTTTTTCTTTGTAATTTCCATAATCTTTATTTAAGATTATCTACAGAAATCTGTTTACAGTTTTCAATTTAAGTTTTTCAATTAACTAAAATGGGTTTCTTTCATTGCATTATTCATTGTTGCAATTGTTGCAAGTATACTGATGACTAAATGTGGAAAATGAGTCATTTTCCATACAGCCAGTTGCAGCAAATGCGGGTGTCATCGTTAAAAAGTCAAAACAAAAAGTCCAGAGACTATTGTGTAGGGGCAACAAAGCAAATTGTCGTAACTAAATTAAACTGTCTATTAAAGTATTTAAGATAATTATTAAATCTCATACAGTTTTCATTAGATTAATAAATTAGTTTAAATAATATAGGTTTTATACCCAGTATGACCGGAAGGAATCAACCTAATAAGATATCATACGTTAACAAAATATCTCAAGTAGCATTCCTTTTCTTGAAATTATTCGGGCTTAAAATATTAAAAAGAAACTTTTTTAATAATAATTTTAATACATTTAGGGCCATTATTATAATTTACCGTTTACTAAAGGGAGGATTTTAACGATTTTAATCGTTTTTCATTATTACGAGTACCCAATAAGATAGAATTGAGAGTTAAGCTAAAGGGAAGATCATCCTAACTTTAACATTTAAAGGTCACTTTATATTTGAACTTGTCATATCATATGATATTTTCGATATGGTAACTTCAAATTTAAACAAAATGAGCTATACAACAACCAAAACGAAGTTCGCTGTTGCCACTGCGTTAAAAACAAACTTCTTTAATTGAGCAGTTTTATCGACTTTGCTCCGGCACTGCCATATTTGAAAAACTTAATTTTGTTTTATCTGTAAGTTGTAATAGCCAAAATAAGTTAAAGTTAACTTTGCCGTTCACTTTAGCTAAAGGTGCCTTTAACTAACGCCAACTTTAACTTCCCGTTTACTAAAGCGAGAATTTGAATGGAGGGATAAATCATTTTTTATTACGAGTACCCAATAAGATAGAAGGTAGGATCATCCTACCGGTAACTTTTAAAGTTAAGCTTATGTTTGAACTTGCCATATTATATATTATAATAAAAAACGAAGCCCGTTGTTGCCACTGCTTTTAAAAAAACTTGTACAATTGAGCATTTTTATCGAGATTGCCCCGGCACTGCCATATTTTTTATTTTATTTTATCTGTAAACTGTAATAACGAACATAAGTTAAAGGTAACTTTAAAGTTCGCTTTAGCTAAAGGTACCTTTAACTACGCCTAAGTTTAAAGGCAAGTTGTAATAATGGCCCTTAGATTTATACTGTACTTCACTAGAATATTTCTAATCCCAACAAATCTGTAAAGATTCCAGTAACTTAACGTTTAATGCTTACAATTATTTTCATAGGGTGCTCTAACGATGATTTATCACTTGACGTTTACAAATTAATATCACAATTGTGTGCCTCTTTATGAAATTACCATAATTTACATGTTCATATATTGACATTCACAAATTATGGCGTATAAATAAAAGTATGAACAAATTCCGTATAAATTTGCATGCAAAGCATTTACAATGCAAAAAATTATATAAAACTATTCATATTTATTTATAGTGCAAGAAATTTAATTAATATTATTAATATGGAAGGAAAACTGTTGCAAACAGTTTTAGTACTATTTTGTATGATATAAAAAAAAATTTTAATTTATTTAAAAAAAGATAAGGGAAATAAAACTCAGAATATCATGGCAGATGACTTTTTTTTTCTATAAAATTCAATCAGAACTCATGGTATATTGTTCATATTATGTATGCATGAGTGGCAGCAATAGAATTAAGATGGCAATTAGTTTTCCTCTCAGCGCATTTATCGGATTCGGTAGACTAAATATTTTTTTGCTCACAATTCTGCTTTCAAAATATCAAATCTGAGGTTCAAACTCCTGGGCCATAGTGTAGTAAAACAACACACTGCTTACAAGACAGACTATAGCGACAGAAGCCTTTTACAGATGATTAAAATTCAAATTGAAATAATACAATGAATTTAAATATACAGGTGTCCCCCGTATAACATGGTGGTTACGTTTTAAGAAAATTCTGCTTTATGCGTTAAAGAGGACTTAGCTTTTATATAAATTTAAGAATTATGTTCTAATAAACTTTTTCCAAAACCAAATAGGTACTAAATTAAAGATGTACTAATTAAAGATGTATAGTACGTTTACAGTTTGAAAGTCGCCGTAGTCTAGTAGACGTAAAGCCAGTGTTCGTGCCCCAAGCCAGACATCAAAAAAAGTACAAAAAGTATTTCTTCGGCGATTTCCTCTCAGCAGATTTCTGGCTAAAACTCTGAGAGTAAATAAAACTGCCATGAAAAGTTTGTCAAAAAGAATCTGTCGTTCGGAGTCGACTTTAAACTGTAGGTCCCGCCACTCATGTATAAAATTATCATACACAACATAAGTGGTGTGAGAAACTAGGTCAATAATTCTGACTGAAGGGTTGTTGTAATGACCAATTATGTGTGTGTATGTGCGTTTACAGCTCAAAATCAATATTCATATTTTATTTAAAAAGGTTAAAAAACATAATGAAAACAAACAAACGGAAAACATAAATATTGAGCGTATAGCTTCATCAAAAGAAATTACATCGAAAAAGTTTTGGTCATTTGTTAAAAAATTTTGTTGAACAATCTTCCAGTGATTGTGCGATTGTGAAATCAGTTATCAGCCTTTATTTTGCTGTTTTTTATATCTGTTTTTTTTTAAATCGATCTATATCGAACTACCGCGTTATACGAGCGATACCTGTACATTATTGAAGTAAAAAAATATCGCCGTAGTCTAGAACGTAGAGAGTTGGTCAAACATCTCGAACAAAACGAAATATTAAAAATATTTCTTTGGCTACTTCCGCTTAACAGATTTCTGTAAACAGTTTTTCAAAAATGTTTCGTTCGGAATAATATAAAATTTAACCATACAACATATGTGGTGTGAGGAGCTAGGTTTGAGGAATTGTAATGACCAATTTATTTTTATCTGAAAAAATATAAATATAAATTTTGGTAAATTGAAAGAAAAATTAATAATTTCATAAAAACAATTGCGTTAAAGGTAATGGAATGTAAAATTAAATATGTTACACTAATACCCCGGTTTGCGTCGCTTCGTTCTGCGTCTGCTTCGAAGTTGCGACTTTTTAAAACTTCTGTGATTTCGAAGTTGCGTCGTTTTAGTTTCAGTTTGCGTTGCATGTTTCGAAGTTGGGTCGTTAGTGCTTCGATTTGCGTCGTTAATACGAATATGTTTGTACAAATCTAAAACAGATAAAGGGGATTTTCCGTTTAAATCTAGTGCATATTCGAAGTTGTGTCTTTTTAAAATTTCTGTGATTTCGAAGTTGCGTCGTTTTTGTTTCGGATTTCCCGTTTAAGTCTAATGTAAATACATACATACATATGTATTTATGCTGTCTGTCTGTCTGGTTGCAAGTTGTAGGCCGTTAGTAAATTAAATATTTTTTATTGAAAAATCAGTTTTTTCAATTAAATTATGAATTTTGGAACCAATTAAATGAAAATCAATACAAATGTACGGAAAATCGTGCTTCGTTTCGGTTTGCATCACGTTTCATCAGGTCCTATTAGCGATGCAAACCGGGGTATTAGTGTATTATCAAACAAATACCTATAAATATCTATGATTATAATTTTAATGTATCATTACATTAAAAGCGAATGCGCAATAAATAGTAATCGTATTTAATTTTTCCTCACTGTAAGTCATATTATAAAAATAATAAAAAAAAACACTTAGTAATTACAAAGCCACATACGCACATATCATTTGCAATTGCAATATGTTTGTATGGATGTTTGACACAGCTTTTTTTTATAAATAAGAACGTGTTTATATGTATATCACGTGTAAAAATTGCCAACTAATGAGTTCCGAAAACAATATCACTGTCTGTTATTGAATTTTTTGTCTTTTTTTTTTTTTGGTTGCTTTTGAACTTCATATGAAATGCAATTTTATTTCTGTGTTAACAAAATATACGGAAGACATTTTTAAGTGGGTGTGTGATTTTATTAACGCTCTTTTTTTGATCTCTCTATTTTTTTGTTTATGTTTATGCATATGCGATTTTATATAAAATTATTAACAGAAAATCTAAATAAATGCCAATCCGGTATTGCAATAAAAGAAATCAGGTTAGATTAACGAAAAAAATTCACTATTTTTAAAATAAATTAAAGCTTTTTAGGCGGTTTTGCTCTATAATTTTAATTAATTTAAAAAAAAAAAAACTTTCGTCATATAAATTTAAATAAAAAGTAACCAATCAAGAACTGAATCAACGAAACGACCTTTAAAAGCAGACTGAAGCCAGTAATTACATTACACCTATTCCACAAGTTATTTATTATCCTACTTCCTCAGAGTATCCTGGTAATACAGGTCTGTTGCATCTTTGTTAATAAGCGTTTTCTGCAGTCCTTTTATAACTCGATTTTTTGTGGCCCAAAAGGATTTTGGCATTTTTTAAGACTACTTGATCTAGTAGGTAGTGTGTTGGCTTGAGTTCAAACCCCAGGTCAGACATCAAAACGAAAATATGATAATATTTCTTCGGCGACTTCCTTTCAGCAGATTTCTGGTATGAAAAGCTTCTCAAAAATTATAAAGTCGACGTAGTCTAGTAAAGCAATGGTTCGTATCCTAGGTGAGGCATCAAAATAAAATACAAAAAATATTCCTTCGGCGATTTCCTCCCAGCAGATTTCTGACAAAAACTCTGAGAGTAAATAAACCTGCCATGAAAAAGTTTCTCAAAAATCTGTCGTTCGGAGTCGACTTTAAATTGTAAGTTCCGCCACTCGTACATATAAAATTAAAGTACACAACATAAGTAGTGTAAGAAGCTAGGTTGTAATCCTGACTGCAGGGTTGTAATGACCAATTATGTATGTAAGTTTACCGTCTGTGATCCTGTAGGTATATTAACTAGATCATTCGCCACTTTGATTCGGATCACTTCCAGGTGACTACGTAAAGAAATAATGCTTGAATGAATGTATGATTTTTTTATCACTGCTGTAGTTGCCATTACAATTTTGTAAACAAAATTTCCGCTTACCGAGCTTACACACTACATATGTGCACGTACTACCTGTACCTAGAAAAACATGTTATGGTTAGGTAGATAGAAGCATAAACCATTTTCTGGTTCATTGACACACTGTACAGCTACATATGTAGATATTATTAATCCCTCCGGCATAATGTCGATTCTTTGCTAGGGTAATGTCATTTATTGTAATAGATATGTCGCAGTAGTCTAGTATGTAATGAGTTTGCTTACGACGAGAGCTTTATTTTCAAACCTCAGCTCTGACATCTCCTGGCAATAGTTCTGAGGTTAGCTGATTGCTATGAAAACATCGGGAGTTGAGAGGTCATCCTTACTAAAGATTTGTAACGCGTAATACATACATACACGGTTGATCAATACAACCTCTCAGTTGGGATTTCGACCTAGGTTCTCACATCACTTATGTTGTGTACGTTAATTTTATACATAAGTGGCGGGGGACCTACAGTTTAAAGTCGACTCCGAATATCAGATTTTTGAAAAGTTTTTCATGGCAATTTTATTGTTTTTTCCAAGAAATCTGCTGAGAGGCTGTCGCCGACAAAATATTTTTTTTTCATATTTCGTTTTGATGCCCGACCTGGCATACGACGAACACATGCTTTACGTCTAAAAAGCCAACACAATACCTACTAGACTAGGACGACGTAATAGGTAACGATGTATGTACGTGAATATCCTCGGCATTATATTTGAGTTTACATCGTCATTCGGATATGCTTTCAGAATCAGAAAAATATATTGTTTATATGCTTTAACAAAGGACGATAAGTTTTTATATCTCTCGAAAACAACGAATTCAAAATCCGCAAAAAAAGCAGCAGAAATGTATTCGCTTCACAATTGATAAGCTATAAAGTAGAAGTATTGAGTTATCTCACCAGCTAGATAATAGCAGAGATGAAAGCTCTTTACATTGGAAATCCTAACACAGACCAACTTCCCACTGAAGAATTCAACAGACTCTGAGTCTTCTCCTAGGAGTGCTAGAATGCACAAACCCTACAGAAATGAAGGTGGTTGCTGTATATGCCATATACAGTATATGCTTTCCGCATCAGAAATATATATTGTTGAAATGTTTTACTAACCCAGGCATCACAAGATCGGTAAATTTTCATAGGATCAAAAAAGCAACGAATTTAACTCTTTCAGAAACATTCTTGGAAATCCACAAAAAACAACTAAGGGAAGGGGTATAAATTTAAAAAATTTGCAACGTATGTGGGTGCTTACAATTTCATTTCGAAAGTCCTCAAGAGTGACTGCACTCGTTATTTTCCATGTTAATTATATCGAAACTCTAAATCGTTTGAGTCATCTTATTAATGACATTCCAATAGGCCATAAATATTTTTTTAATCTTTAATCTGGAGAGTAGTAAGGCAAATGAATTCATTTTAATTTATTTACATATTTGTTTAAAAGATTGTAAATTAAAATATACTTTTAATTAACAATTCTGTTTATCTTTTAAGGTTAAAATACTCATTAAATGTTTGAAAAATCAACAACGAAAATCGAAACTAAGCAAAAAAATTTTATTCAAAGACAACCCTGTAAAAACGTACTGCCACTGTCCCCCACAACTTGATTAAAATTAAAAGTGTGTGAATTTAAACAAATAACAACAAAAAAAATAAAAAACGCTTGAACTTCAATTTTTTTTATGAAATAAGAAGAAAAAAGAGGTTTTAGTGTTCATTAACTAATTTTTGCGGTTTAATAGTTTTTTATTGTTTTCAATTTATTTTTTTTGCTATTTTTCTGGTTTTTGTTTGTTGAAAATTAAACAAAAACTTCAGAGAAGATTTAATCTAAAGAATATTAAAAACCATATAAATTGAGATGAATTGAAATAAAAATACAAAAAAAACAGTATTTTGGTAAATTAACACGCAATAATTCCATTCGTTAAAAGATCGTTTATCAAAAATTCGAAATACATGGAGGAGAGCATCATCCATATTTTTGGACAATTGAAGTTTTTTTTTCACTTTATTTGTTTGATTGTTTTTTATTTTTTTTATTACTGTTTGAATATAATAAAATATTTTTGTTATATATACTCGTTTCATTCTTAATTTACTTTCATTTATTGTACATAATTTTTCACTTTTAATTCACGGTTCATTGTTATAGGGTCAATATCAAATTTCACAAATGGCAAGTGCTGCAGCAATACTAAAAAGAAAAAAAAAACAAAAAATAAAAAAACAACGAAGCAAATTTTAAAAAATTACTTGTCGCTGTGTTTAGCAGTTGATTTAATTTAAATCATAAAAAAAAAATTTTATTCTATACACATGGAGACAACAATTGAATTAAATTTGTTTAAATGAGAATGCGGAAAATATTTTGTTTGTTTGGTACATACCAGACAGAGATCAGCAATGAGTATTCAAAACGATGAATAGATATATGCATTCATACTTATTTTAATATCATACTAATACTACTATTCAAACTTTGAAATAGACATCCTACTCATACTTAACAATACTCACGATGTTGTGACTCTACATATACTGGTATGCATCACAGATCAGCAATGAATCGTTTTTTTCGCTACTCATAAGTCCTCATTAAATTTTGAGTATGACTGAGTCAACAGTATTGAAATTCAACTACTCTGATTCATTCGCACTCACTACAACGTTGATTTATAAGTATGAGTACAACGCTAATATCAAGCTCATACCATTCGAAATATGTTTGATTTATAAACCTACTCATTCAGATTATTAAATTTTAAAAAATACTTATAAAACTCATAAATGATTCGAGTGATTCGATATAGTCTTAGTTATTGTTGCATTTATAAATAAAAAATAAGAAGGAAAAAGACAAAGACAGTAGTACGATGAGTACTTCAAACTTTGAATATGAGTAGTATGAATATGATATTGAAATAAGTATGAACGCGTATAAGTATCAGAAATTATGAGTATGACTGGAATCTACTCATCGTTTTGAATGCTCATTGTTGATCTCTGGTACCTACCACCTGTGTACATTATAGAAAAGTTGAAATCTATATTAGAAATCTACTTGAGAATGTGGTCTTCTACTATTTATAGAAAATTATAAATTTGTGTAGAACTTTTAAGCTTGGTGACTATCTCACGACGTAAGGGCTAATCTATACGGTAGCTGCATCAGACGTTGTTATAGGTGAAGATAACTCCTTGACTGTTACCACAAGACACATAATATCACTTCTCTTCATGTCAATTTAGCCTTCGCCGTTATTTGCTAAGTTTCAACTTGCTTTATTCACAAGCTTTTTCGCCTTATATTGTCGTACGTAATCCATCATTAGTTTCAGAATCAGGATTTTATTCTATTTTGGTATATACATACATACATAATTGGTGAGGATTATTGGCTTAGATTTCTCACACCATTTATGTTGTATGTGTTATTTTAAACATATGTGGTGTGACCTACAGTTTAAAGTCGACTCAGAACAACAGATTTTATGAGAAACTCCCAGAGTTTTTCCCAGAAATCTGCTAAGAGTAAATTGCAGAAGAAATACTTTTTGTATTTTGTTTTGATGTCTGGCCTGGGGCTCGTACCGTGGCTTTTACGTCTAATAAGCCAACAGACTATCTACTAGACTACGGCGACTTCAATTCTATTTTGTTAGCTAATCGTAAATGAAAAGTCGCTTCTATTAAATTTTGAACATTTAATTCACGTGTCATTTCAGGTTTCTTGAGCATTCAAATTACTGACAACTCTTTGGTAATGATAGCCCATTTTCCTTGCCATGTTTATGTGGCAGTCTTTCCAAAAAATTTTCATTGGATTAAAAGACTTTTTAGTGAGTGTCATGTCGAAAGAGAGAAAAGAATTTCACTTCAGTTTTTTTCAATAACATATAATGATTTTTCACTCACTTAATACGGTGTTCAGATATGTAGGCATCTTTATTGCGTAATTCGCAATAAACGCCATTATAAAGCATAATATTTCATGTAAAGTTTCAATTAATAATTGCCCAATAAATACGAAAATTGTTAAAATGTTGAGTAAAACTTAAAATGCAGGCACTGTCACTGGTGTGTTTAGTGAGCATATTGCAATTAACCTAAAACTTTTTGTTGATATTTGACAACTCAAAAGTCAACAACGGCAAAACGATAATAAACTAACAAACGAAACTAATGAATATTGAGTAAGCTAAATTGCTTATATTATTATGCGTGAACACTTAAAATATTGTACTCAATTAACCCAAATTTTGACTCAATAAAAGTGCATATCTGAACATAGTATAACAACGTATGTTGTTATGTCTGATAGCGTATGAGTAGTAGCTCAGTAGTATGTTGTATAAATTAAACTTCCGATAATTTGTAATCGGACTGGCAAATGGAATACTAATATTTTTTCTTTTTAATATTTTGTATTATATTTTATGGTTTATTTTACTTATAAAATAATACAATATTGAAATATGACAAAAATTATTTAGTTTTTCATTTTCAAAATAAATTGTATAAATTTATAGCATCATAAGCGTGTGTGCCATATTTTGAAATTTTACGTCAATGGACTTTAATGTTTCTTTTCTGCTGATAACAATTGTACAACAAATCTAATAATGAGCTATTTTTAATAAAAACACATAAATATATATGTTAAATATTTTTTAAGATTATTTTTAAAAATAAAACTCAATTATAAACCAACAATTATTCATATTTTCATATTAAATATGTCCCTGAAGTTGGGTGAAGTTTAAGGTATATATGAACATACATTTTGCTAATATTTATATGTATTATTATATGTATGTATGTATGTATTTATAATATTCAATAAGTGATTTCAATTATTGAATAGGAACCTTAATTTAATTTTAATTTCATATACAAACACAATTGCAATGAAATGGTCCATAAATCTAAACAATTCAATTCGAAAAATATTCCACTAAAGCAATCACAATGCAAAACTTATTAAGAGTTTTCAATGTACTGAGTATTGCATCGTCGCAGTATATTTATTTTTAATCAATTAACAAAATTTTGCGAAAACAATATAATTGTCTCGAATTTTGAATAATAAAATTTTAAACTGCTCTGTGACGTAGATGCAGTTGAAAACGCCCCTTTCTAAATAAAGAAATTAATTGAAATCAATCAAAGTTTGCAATTAACCATTATAGAAGGCCTATTGATCATGAACTTGTTTAAAAATCAGAACAATCACTTGCCAATCAATTTGTTACAAATTGAAGAAGCTGCCTTTTTTAGTGCCAGTCAAGAGCAACGGTGTTGAATTTTATTACAAATTAGGTGATATTTGGTATAATAAACATGTTAATTCTTTTAAAAGGAAAGGATTTAAAAATTAAAGAAAAATAAGTTTCAATGCTGGAAATAGTACAATAAAGGAGAGTAGAATTATGGGAAGTTTGGGCTTCGTCCGTACTAAAGAGTTGTAATAGGCAATTATGCATGTATATATGATGTACTTGGATGTTATCGGTAACCTATTTGATTTTACATAATGCTTTCAGTATCAGAAATACATATTGTTGATGTGCTTTTCTAAAATCTCGAAAACAATGAACCCAACTCTTGTAAAAGCATTCTTGGAAATCCACAAAAAAAAAAAAAACATTTAAAATATGTACGCTTCATAACTAACAGGATAGAAAGTGGAAGATGAAGATGATAGAAAGTGGAAGTGGAGATGAAAACTCTAAACATCAAAAATCCTAACCACATACGAACTTCCACTACACTAGAGAATTGAGCCTTCTTCTCTGCGTGCTGGCACATGACGCTTGCTAAGGCAAGACACATAAAGTTTTTGACATTTGTAGACATAATTGGCCTTTACAATCCGTCAACTAGGATTTCGACCTAGCTTTTCACGCCACTTATGTGGTGTGGGTCACTTTTACATATGGGTGGCGGAACCTACAGTTTAAAGTCAATTCCAACAGCAGATTTTTGAGAAGTTGTTCATGGCAATTTTATTAACTCTCAGAGTTTTTGCCAGATCTCTGCTGAGAGGCAGTCGTCGGAGAAATTTATTTTGATATTTCGACCTGGGCTTTACGTCTAATAAGCCAACACATTACCTACTAGACAAGTATTCCTAAAAACCCTACAGTAAGAAGGGTGGCTACTAGGGATGCCAAACGGGATCAATTTTTAAAAATCCCGGGATTCGAGATCTTGTTAACATGTGATCTGATAGGCTTGAACGAATTTTGTAGCCGACATACCCTGTCGTTGAAAAACACTTCTCGCAATCAACATTTGTTGGTAAAATAGCTCCAAGATAGCTGTATGCAGCTTGTAAATATTCACCTCTACCACCTCCTGATGCAAATAAATCTATTTCTTTAGACAGTTGAGTATCTAAATCAGTCACCCTTTTAATTCCTTTTATTGAGCTTTTGCATTTTTCGATGCCATCAAATAATTTTTTATCACTGGAAGTAGGGTTTTCCTCATTTGAGATGCTATTATCGAAGTCAAGTGATATATAATTTTTTTGTAGGGTCAAAACACATGTGAATTTACAATCCCGAAAATCACGAAAAATCCCAGGACAAGTATTTAAAAATCCTGGGATTCGGGATTTACAAAATCCCGGGATTCGGGATTTCCCGATTGACATCCCTTGTGCTGGCACATGACGCTTGCTAAGGCATGACACATAAAGTTTTTGACAGTTCTAGACATAATTGGCCGTTACAACCCTTCAACTGGGATTTCGACCTAGCTTCTCAAGTCACTTACATATGTTGTGTGCGTTACTTTTATATATGAGTGGCGGGATGTACAGTTTAAAGTCATCTCCTAACGACAGATTTTTGAGAAGCCGTTCATGGCAACTTTATTTACTATCAGAGTTTTTGCTGGAGAGGCAGTAGCCGAAGAAATTTATTTATTTCGTTTTGATGCCTGATCTGGGATACGAAACCGGGCTTTACGTAATGTGATGGCTTATTATCACATTACCTACTAGACAGGTATTCCTACAAACGCTATAGAAAGAAGGGTGGTTACCCTGACAGCATAATGCCTGTGTTATGAAAGGGAGTGTAATTAATATCTCTTTTTTCCGCCATTCTACACTCAGATCATTCGTGTGAGTTGCTTCTACGGAGGAGATGTCTATTTAGACTTTTCACTAGATCTATGCCTCTCACCGTGTCATATTTTGCTAACTTATGAGCAATTCTAAATTGTATTAACAATATAATATCACTGAAATTTATGACGATAAATCTAAAATTCGATACTATTAATAAACACTATTTTAGGGGGAAGACAAGGTCTACGAAAGTACTTTCTCATGCAAGTTGAAACGATAAAAATAACTACCTAATGGGCATCGTATATAGACAATTAATATTTTAATATTGTAAATATTTAAATTAACTACTTTACTATATAAGTTAGATTAAAAAGACAGGTAGTCTTTATTTGCAAGTTTTTTTTTCATTATTTATTCAGGTATTATATTTGCAAATTACATTTGCGCGATAGCGACAACCAAATAACAAAAGTACATACATTAATTATTGTTTAACAACAAAAAAAAGGTACCAAAAAGGGTCCAAAAAAAAGGTTTTTTCAAAATAAATCATTACTATGTGGATTAATTTCTATTTGTAAACAAGTTTCATACTGAAATGTCATCAATTTACGTAGGCACAATGACTTAAAAGAAGGCACGTCTATCAATAATTTTCATAAACAAATGAAATTGTTTATTAAAAATGCATTGCATTCACACCACTACCCCACCCCTTTGTAATAAAATTTTATTACAATTTAATTGACGTCAATTTGTTTGTTAAAGATGCAAAAATGTTTGCTGCATTGGAAATCGTCTAATATTATTAAATTGATTAAAATCAAAGAGAAAAATAAACTTTTTATACATTAATTAATCAATTACTCTATTTTTATTTGTTGTTGTTTTTTTTCACTTTTATTGGTTCACGGAATACAAGTTCTTTATTAAATATTGGAAAACAAAATTAAGATTCGCATTTTTTAATTGTAAATCTTATCAATTATAAACAATTTATTATCGTAGTTGTATTGTTGTTTGCCTTTTTAAATCTGTTATCGGTTATGCTTTTATTGATAATCTCAATCATTCACCTTTTTTCCTTATCGATTACGTAGTCTGATGTTTATAAACGTCAAATAATATCTTGGTTTTAAGAATGCAAATTTTGAAAACAATTCCATTAAGCGACTCACCATAGTAAGCGATATCAAAGAAGAAAAAATAACTAATTTTCTATTAATTTAATTAAAAAACTGATTGAAAAAATTAATAAAAATAAATTTTTTAAAACAATATGTGTTTAAATTTATAAATTTTATTGCATTCTTATTCTTAGAATTGATTACAAAGTGCATTGATACCTTACAAGGCAGATTATTACAAAATGATAAGAATTCATATGCCATGCTTACTCACATACATACAGTAGCGAACACAAAAAATGCAACGCCATGTCATATGATATTCAATCGACGCTTGAAACTCATAACGTTATGCATTTCCACTCCAGTTTCTAAAATTTAATAAAACGTATCATTAAGCGTTGTTGGCTTCTCTTTCTATCTAATTTTTTTAAGATTTATAAAGAAAAGTTAACAAATTTAGCGAGCAAAAAAATGCAACGCTCGTTAAAGGTAAAAAGAGATCAACTAGAGTAATTAAAATCAAAGTTTAATGAAAAATTTGCAAATTGAGAATTTTAAAATACAAACAGCTGTCAGCAGATGGCAAATTTGCCATAATAAGGGCTTTAGAAGAAGGCAAATCAATGAATGAGGTTGCTCATCAATTTAAACCAATAAATCAAAGGTTTGTCGGATTTCATTGCGATATCGTCAAACAAAGAAAGAAAGAAATAGGAAGTGGTCGTCCTCGTAAATCTACAGCCCGCCAAGGCCGTAAATTGGTAAAAAATACTAAAAGTTTACCCTCTGCGAATGTGGCAGTAGATGTTATTCAAGAATGATAAACTAAAGATTACGCCTTGCTCACGATTTCCCGTTAGATTACGTAGTTGGGCTATTTTAAATGTATCAAAGTCTTTTTCATATGTGCAAATTAACATTTCTTCTGAAAACTGTATACACTACGTGAAAGTAGTTGGCAACCCTGCAATAAGACTTATATTGTCATTAGCCAATAGGAACGCAATTTGCGTGACGTCATTGATTCAACATGCGCAGAAAGTTTTAATTTTGTGTGTGTGATCTCGTAATATTTAGTTTATCATTCTTGAATATTATTAATTATGCAAACGACCAATTTGGGGTTTCTATCGGCATCCACACAGCCAGAAACCGATTAAGAGAGGAAAATTAATTAGTTAGACGACCAACCAAAAAGTCACTTATAAGTAAAGTTAATAAGAAAAAACGTCTGTCAAAAGAGTAGTGGGACAAAGTTTTGTGCAGCGAAGGATCAAAGTTTAACTTATTTGGATCTGATGGTACAGAATGTTGTTAACTTACAGAATTGTTGTGAATATCATTGTTTTAGGGGCCGACGAATGTAATTTAACTCATCAGAGCCAAATACATAAGTTAAACTTTGATTCTTTGCTCCACAAAACTTTCTCCCACTGCTCTTTTGACCAATGCAAATACCGTCTACCAAAGTCAAGCCGTTTTTTCTGATTAACATACATACATAAGCACATATAATGATTTATAAGAGTTTTTAAAGAAATTTTCCTTCAAAGTCAAAAATGGAAATCAACTCCTATGTTTTTTTTTTTTAAAGGAGTGGTCTCGATCATGTCAATCAAATACAACTTGTTATGATTTCTGTTATATCATAAAGCGAAGGATTACAGATC
Organism: Sarcophaga peregrina; assembly: GCA_014635995.1. NCBI lineage: Eukaryota > Metazoa > Arthropoda > Insecta > Diptera > Sarcophagidae > Sarcophaga > Sarcophaga peregrina. The sequence continues at coordinate 23,542,330 of CM025792.1, read as the reverse complement.
TTTTCTTATTTTATTCCTGTAGAATTATTATGTATTCTTAACATATCATAGGTTAGGTTAGGTTAGGTTAGAGGACGTGGACTTATCGGTTATGACAAGTACAGTACTCGGAGGTAGAAATTGATCCATTGTACATTGTCCTTAGGGGAGGAAGGAAATAGAGGAAATTTAACATATCATAACCTGACGAAAAAATATTAGAAAATAATGCTCAAGACGCCTGAATTCAGACTGCTAGGTCAGAGATAAATCCGCTCTTAGTTAATTTTTTAATCAATAAACGTAATCCGTTCACATTTAACAATAGTTTTTTCAATTAAGGATTTCATTTGAGAATTTTTTTTTTTCAAATTGTAGAGATTCTGATTTTCGAATTACTCCGAACCTATTTAAGTTCATTCAATTTTTATTTACTTTTCGGTAACTAATCTTAAGTGTGTATTTAGCAGTGTATTTTCAAGTGTTTGTAGTATGTACGTACATACAACATTTTAAATGTATGAAATACGCATTTGTAATCATATTTGAATGCATTTCTTATCATTTTTTTCTAATTCTTTTTCCACTGATTAATTGGTTGGATTATGGTTGATATACGGGTGTCCGGTAAATAAGAACTGATAAGTTATCAAACTTATTTAGCTATTATGGAATATATTTAAAACGCATAGAATACATAGTAGAAACAAAAAATCTATTTAAACCTTATGGTTCAAGAACTCCCCTCCATATCAATGTGTTTTTCTTTAATCTAAATCTTAAATCTGTACCTCACCATGGGGGCATTCGAAAACAAATTTGTAATTATCTTCTTTGATAATTCAAAACGCTATAGACAGATCTTTTGTCGAAGATCTTAATAAAATAATTCAAATTAAAAAGCCTAAATTAGCCTACTAGCTGTGTTGGCTTATTAGACGAGTGACCATGGCGACTTTCTCTCAGCAAATTTCTGGTAAAAACTCTGAGAGTAAATAAGATTTGCCGTGAAACGTTTCTTCAAAATCTGTTGTTCAGAGTCGGCTTTAATCTGTAGGTCCTGCCAAGAATGATAAACTAAAGATTATGCCTTGCGCATGATTTCCCGTTAGATGACGTAGTTGGGCTATTTTAAAGGTTTCCAAGCATTTTTCATATGTGAAAATTAACATTTCTTCTGAAAAATGTGTGCACTACGTGAAAGTAGTTGGCAGCCCAGCAATATAACTTACATTATTATTAGCCAATAGGAACACAATTTGCGTGACATCATTGATTCAACAAGCGCCAAAAGTTTTAATTTTGTGTTCGTGATGGCGTAATTTTTAGTTTATCATTCTTGGCTCATGTATAAAATTAATACACACAATATAAGCGGTATAAGAAGCTATGTCATAATCCAATTGTGTAAATGTGGCAAAATAATTATTTTGCTGTCAACTAGATAGTTTTGCCTTTTTACCGTCGAAATATTGCCAACAATTTGGGACGCTACAGCCATAAACCTCCAGTAAAAGTCAAATGGAATTGTGTCTGATCAGGGAGCATAGAAGGTGTTTTGCCTACAGTTCCCTGAACTTATTTGCAAAGTTCTTAGGTATCCACGCTATTATTATTATTAATTTTGTTACTGTATTAAAACAAAAGCGTAGTACTAAAAAGGATTAGGGTCTTGCATGTTGATTTTCTCACTATTTACAGTATTCCCCCGATTTATGTCGTAGAATGTTCCGGGAAAAGGCGGCGTAAATCGAAACGACGTAAATCGAATTTCAAATAACTCATACTATCAGATGCATTTGTTTATGTACATTTTACAAAAAAAAAAACTAAAATAATTAAATTTTTATTCTATGTATTAAATCTTTTTTTAAAGAGGGAATTCCACTGATTTTGTTTGTAAACAACAGAGGCGAAGTAAATCGAATGACGACGCAAATCGCAGTGGAAGGGAACAACATTTTTGATAACGTTAATCGAAATAACGTAAATCGAGACGATGTCAATATTGTATCCACATTATAATCTATGATAGGAACCAAATGCTTGCCTTATTTTCCTGTCAATAATGTTGCGATTAAAAATTAGCTTCTGTATTTTCTGCAATAGCTATTAAATATCATAGCCATTGAGTATCATCGAAAATTTAATTGGAAGGAAAAATGTTTTTCATTTTACCTAGCCTAGATGATTTGCAATATTTTATGGTTATATTTTCAATTCTTTGACTGTATTTCCAAGATGGTGTTTAACAAATTATGACTGAGACATCCTAAAATCAATCTACAAACTGGCAAGATATGAAAGTACTAATGATAAGAATAATTTAGATTAAAATGTTAGGCAATAACAACTAAATTAATCACATTCCTAATCATATTTGATTCTTTAATATCTTTTAAAATTTCTAACAAAAATTTAATTGTCGGCATCATGCCATTTTACTTCTTATCTTTAAGCAATTATCACAGATGAGATAAGAAAAACAAAAACCGGTAAAATATTTTGGCCTAGTCCCATGTATTCGATTCATGTTTAGACTGATTGGAGTCCTTATTATTGAAAACTGTTTATATAAAAAATAAATTAAATCAAAACGATCTGATTATATCGAAAATATTGTGAACAATCATCAATACAGTGGTCTTTAATCAAATGACTGTTATAATATAACAAATGAATTGAAGTATATAGGTGTAGCACAGGAACTGCGTGGCGCTACACCTGTGGCGCTACAACAGGCCGCTATGACTGCTCAAGTGAGCTTTTGGTATCAAAGCTACCACTCCAAACTAACTACCTATGGTATATAATAAATAAAATGACAATGATTAAAGAAAAATTTCCAGACGTAATATTAAAACTTTTAACGTAAATAATAGATCTATACTAATCGTGTTTGACGTTATTGTACTTCATTTACAATTTATTTAATTTACAACTTTATCAGCTTTGAATTATCATGAGAAATTCAAATTTTTCCACAATCATCGACTGATGTTTTACGTACATTTAGACTTTTAAATTACTGATTTTCAATTAATCGACATCTGTAATACATATTTGTAATTGAAATCCATGATAAGAAAATGTGAATTAAATTTTTTCATGGTCCATTTTAAAGTTCTAATAAAATATTATATATACTTAGTTACAGTTTAATATTATTTTTAATAATATGATTTCATATTATTTTCAATACTTTTACAAGTAACTAACAAGGTAGCTTTAGCTAAAGTTAACAAGTTAAAGTTGACTTTAACTTTATCTTTTTTCTTACAAATAACAGATGAAATAAATGTGACTTTTTTAAAAATATGGCAGCACCATATCAATATCAATTTCGTTTTTACTGAATAAAATGTTTTATTATTATTTATTAATTTGTTTATTTTCTATAATCTTCTTTCTTTCTACTTTCAGATTCATAAATTATCTTCTTTAACTATCTGTTTTAAAATTTGTAAGTATGACCTCAATTTCTATACATAATATTATAATCTTAAAGTTCCATTGACCTAATTATTAATTATTTAATCATAATTACAAAACAATTGTTCTATAAAACAACGATAAGAATTACAAAAACAATAAATTAATCATCTATCTACCAAACGAAGTGCGTACACAGAATGATTATTTGTTTATTATTGAATTTTAATTTGTTATAAAAGAAAAAGGAGCACTTACCTGGAAGTATAGAGGTTATAAACATCCATACGGCTCTTGTTGTTCCTGCAATAAGAAAAAAAACATTTAAAATAAGAAAACCGTTTATAACTATAGGCATAAAAATATAATTAATTGCAGATTTTCTTTAGGACAATAATTTCGAATTGATTTCTCTTTTCAAGCCTTTAATTACGTAATCAAATGGAGACGATCACAAATTTCAGAGTATTGTCCAGCAGTAACTCGTTTAAATAAAAATATTATCGAATGCCACAATATGTTCACTTTTGTGGTTATCCTTATACTTATCTGTTAACTGCTATCTTTTCAACAATTGTTTCTTCTTAATATGAAAATTCTGACTTTGTAACGCATCGGCCCTATTTATATATAGCGTCGATCGTTTTTACTTACTATTCCATTGAGAGGAGTGAATAGGAACCGATATATACAAATTTTTCTTAATATTTATTAACGATCTACCTTTTTAATACTTCCCAAGATATATAAGTTAGATATGTATGTTTAAATTTAAAACAAAGTGTATGTGAAATATTATCATAAATTATTATTCGTTTAAAATGCCTATTGATGTCGTTATGTGTGAATATAAACCCCGAAATGTCAAATTTTCCATTACCCATAATAGTCCATAAATCAGACTGAATTTCAATCGATAACATGGGCAGTGATGGCTTTGAGAAACGATGTAGTTTGTTATTTAAGAAAACTCTATAAGAAAAAGTATAACCAGATAAATCGGTCCATATCTGTGGCCCGTAAATCCAAGTTAACATGGGTTATGTGGCCCGTAATTGCATGAAAGCACATGAAACCAATTTAGAGCAAAGGAAGTTTGTAATCATCGGTCTATAGTGCTCGCTGTTGGCAGTGTTGATTTATTTATAATATAAGATCCTTTACTTTCAGTTTCTGGGTCGGTAGAATTTTGTACGGATGAAGACCTAAGCCACGATTCAATATTTACTAAGTTGTCGTCCGTGTAAGGCCGAATTCTTAAAATCGGTGCAATATCAACCGCCTTAGCTTCTCCTGCACAATCTGACGGACAACGGCTATGTTTTCAGCACATTTTAAATTTTGGCGATGTACGGATGTTAGTCGAATCCGTAAACTCGAATTTATTATCACTTTGCGAATAGGACGACTATAGATTCATAATTGGTCATTACGACCTAAGTTTTCACACCACTTATGTTGTGTGCATTAGTTTTCTATGTGAGTGATGGGCCCTACAGTTCAAAGTCGACTCCGAACGACAGATTTTTGAGAAGCTCTTTATGGCAATTTTATTTACTCTCAGAATTTTTGCCAGAAATCTGCAGAGAGCTAGTCGCCGAAGAAATATTTATTTTATATTTTCGTTTTGATGTCTAGCCTGGGGCTCGAACGCTGGCTTTACGTCTAATAAGCCAACACACTACCTACTAGACTAAGGCTGACTTCATTACTTATTATAAATTGTACCTAACAATGCACACATACATCATTGGTCATTACAACCTAGCTTCTCACACCACTTATATAGCGTGCGTTAATTTTATACACGAGAGCGACTCTGAACGACAAATATTTGTGAAACTTATGAAGGAAATTTTATTTGCTCGCAGAGTTTTTACCAGAAATCTGCTAAGAATAAGTGCCGAAGAAATATTTTTCCATATTTCGTTTTATTGGAGATGTCTGGCTATATGTAGTATTATTTACTTAATTACTTCCTGTCTACATATTAGAGAAACGAAATATTTAAAAAAATATATAATTTTGTTCAGAGGTGACCTTTATTAGAGTGACCTTGAGTTTATAATGCAACTTGTATATTTGAACTTGATAATTAATATTCTTTAGCTACTTTGGATACATTAAAAAACGATGTACTTTCAAAACTTGTTCTTTTTATTATTACTGCATTCATCATTTTAACTGAAAACACAAATTGAAATTAAAAATTTAATTCCCCGAATTTGCAGGGTATTTTTTTATTTTGAAACTTGTCTGGTGGGTATGGTCTGGTATGACGAATTAAAAGTAAACTTTTATTGAACATACATATTCTACATTTACATTTTTTTGTGAATTTTTTAATTCACTAAGAGAGCCTGAAGCTGTTAAAATTTTTATTGAATGACTGGCAATAAAAGTAGAATTATGTTTCCTATAAACATTAGGGAGAATTAATTGTTTATTATTTATTAAATCATATTTATTGAGCAAGTAACAATATGTATGAATGCTTCAGTGATGCCATATTTAGGGCCATTATTACAACTTACCCTTAACGCAAAGGAGGATTTTAACGACCACATAAATTCTGTTTCATTATTATAAGTAGACGATATTGTAGAAGTGAACGTTAGGCTCCCTCTACTCTCCCCATCCTACCGGTAACTTTTAAAGTTAAGTTTATGTTTGAACTTGCCATATTATATATTACAATAAACAGTTCGTCGTTGCCAGAGCGTTAAAAAAATTTCTCCGGCATTGCAATTGGAAAAATTTAACTTTATTTTATCTGTAAGCTGTAATAACGAAAGTATGTTAAAGGTAACTTTACCTTTAACTATAGCCAAGTTTAACGGCTAGTTATAATAATGGCCCCTAATGGAGTTAAAAATATTAAATTTTCTACAGTCATTAATATTTAATATTTTTTTGTTGTATTAACAGATGTTTTTAATCAGTAAAATTGTATTACAGAAATTTAAAAAAAAAAACAAGAATTAAAAAATGTTTAAAAAATTAATTTGTTTTTGGTATCATATTTATGCAGTTAAGCAGGATACGAGAGTACACAACGAAATCTATAGTCTAAACGTGTCAATTATTACATTTATTTATTAAAAATACAATAATATGTCAGTTTGTTTGACAGACATTACATATAAAATATTTAATTATCGTTATACGTTACGAAAGTATGATTAAGTGATGAAGTCGACGTAGTCTAGCAAAGCCCAGGTTCGTATCCCAGATGAGGCATCAAAATAAAATGCAAAAAATATTTCTTCGGCGATTTTCCTCCCAGCAGATTTCTGGCAAAAACTCTGAGAGTAAATAAACCTGCCATGAAAAAGTCTCTCAAAAATCTGTAGTTCAGAGTCGACGTTAAACTATAGGTCCCGCCGCTCACGTTTAAAATTAAAGCACATAACATGAGTGGTGTGAGGAGCTAGGCTGAAGGGTTGTAATCGTTAATTATGTATGAAAGTATGATTAATTAGAATCTTGTAGAAGACTTAGAATTTTTTATATATAAAATTACATTGTTGAAATAAAAGAAAGAAAACAGAATTAAAATATTTAAATAAATTCTAATTAAGTTCAGAAGTCTCTAAAACCTATCATATATATTATTTTTAAAGCACTTTTTTTTGTCGGTTGCAAATATCTCCCATACCAGCGCATCAAATTTAATGAATGATATCTCATTTTAAAACTTATATCTAACACTAATGGCGAAAAATAATTAGAAATTGAAAAATTAATATTTTCATTGATTAAAATTATATTTTATATAGAACTGCATAATATTACTGTTATCATTTTGATTGCATATTTTTGTTCAAGTGTGCTAATACTTAGTGTGTAATACCGCTATTTACTATAATGCCGTTTATTACTAAGTCAGTTATATATAATATGCATATTAAGTTGTAAAAAGCTGTTTTGGCAATTATTTTTATGTTACAAAAATCACAACTAACGGTGCGAAATATTCGCACGGGTCATCTAGTTTATGTTATCTTCAAATTCTATAACAATTTATTTTACATCCCCCTAAGAAATATAACTGAAACTACACAAAACCTAATGGACAAAAAAATCCAGATTAAAATTTAACTCCGGCTATTTATCGTAGTGTTGGAATTTTTCTATAAAAATTTAACACACAATTTTGTAGAGTTGATAAGTTCCTTCTGCCCATATATGTATACACATCTGCGTATAATAAATTTAAATTTAGTTTAAATGTGACCTTTAATAAAACTTGATAATGGCGAAATAAAAAAATCCCCATTTTCTTATAACGAAACGATGTGCTCAATTTTATACACTTTTTTTTTTTGTTTTTTTGATAATGTTAAAATTGTTATTAATTTCTAATGCACTATAAAATGCTATGATTATTTGAAGTTGAACATGATTTTTAGTAACAAAACTTATCTTAAATATTTTTAATAAACAATTTTTATAATAACAATAAGCACATAATAATAATTATCAAAATGTTTGATTTGATAACTTCAAATTCATTCAAATAGTATTATTCCGGTACTAATTCGTGGGAATTTTTAATAGCTCTCTTTAAAGAATCTAATGTACAGTAGGAGTCTTGTAATTAGCACACCCATTCATCAAAAATTTTGTGCTGAATACGTATATTATTTTTAAATTGAGTAAGTTTTTACCAGATGTTTAAAATAACTTACTGGCTGTCGTAATTAATATAACCAATAAAGTAATATAAACGACAACAATAGTTATTTAATACAGTCCACGCATCAGAAATTCAAACCGATGAGTAGATTCAAATCATACTTACAATTTCTGATACTTATACGCATTCATACTTATTTTAATATCATACTCATACTACTAATACTCAAAGTTGGAAGTACTCGTCGTATTCATACTTAGCAATACGCATGATATTATTGACTTCAGCTCGTCTCTACTTAACATTTACTCGAAGCACAAAGTAAGTATGATTCTCGTACAAACACTACTATGCTCACAAGAAGACTGTGGGAATAAGCTGATATTATATAGTGACTACAATCAGATTCCAATCCAATTTATGAAGCGATATTGAGGAACATAGCTTAAGTAAGCAACATGGAATTGCATTCAATTTACCGGCTTCTTAAAAGAATTTACGCGGTTTTTAAAATAGAGAAAAACATTTTTTTCCCTTATATTCTATTCAAACTGAAACTAATTCAACCATTGCACAATCTAATAAGATGACTTTATCTAGTGATGAGTCGGAAATCGTAGAAATTCGTAAAAACGACTTGTTTTGAAAATGATAGCAACTAAGTTAGCTTAAAAATTTTATGTTTTGTGTAAGAGGTACATAGTATATATATATGCTTCAATGGAATAAATGTTTACGGTGTTTTTTTTACATAAATCATATTTTAATAAATTATTAACAGTATAAAACAATATTTTGTTTCAATCAAAAAGCTTTTTACAGTAGGTATTCGCTTTATGCGCTTTTTCCATACAAAAATGTAAATTACGATTTACGCTAATTGGCCAGGAACGTATCTACCGCGTAAATCGAGGTTCAGGTGTATTATTGTTGTGAAGAAGAAAGGAACATGTGGTTTATGCAAGGTAGGCAGCAAAAATCAAAAATATTTTGATATCCTTCAAATTCTTCTCAATCTATACGTGTGGGTACAGTTTTCTGTACGTGTGCGGACTATTTTCTGTATGTGTGAGTATAGGTTTACCAATACAATCACAAAAATGACAGATTAATTAGTTCAGTTTGATCGTGGCCATGCTACTTAAGTATTTTAACGAACCAATACACTTGTTTTTTTTTTTTTTTTTTTATTTGAATGCTATACCCGCAGATCTTGTAAATCATAATTTATGAGAATTAAAAAAAGACTCTAAAAGATATCACATTAATTTGTTTTATTAAGACATTGAAGTAAATAATAGGGAATAAAAAAATTAACAAAACTAGGGGTACATTCACATATTATCGGTTTTGAAAACATATAATAATTGCTTTGTAAAACCTGAAAATCTTCTTTCAACAGCACTAACAAAGTAATGGGAATTAAATGAACCAAAATAAAAAAAAAAAAAATTATAAGAAAAAAATATCTTTTTCGAATTAAAATATCTTTTGTATAACGAATCTGAAAAATTCCCTTAAAAAGTTTATTACTATTTAGTGCGCACTTCGTCTTCAACAACTGTCGACTGTTATTTTATTAAATTAATTGTTATTTAATTGAATATAAATTGTTAAATAGCTTTTAAGCATTTGTCGGTATTTCCACTTCCTCTCCACACACACACCAACTCTCATTAATTTCTTTACACACATTTTTTCCTTCATTTATGAGTGTCAGAATAGTAATGGTTTATAAAGCATTGGAACACTACATGACAAAAGAAAACAATCTTTACAGTTACATTTAAAAACAAAAATTATTGATATTTAATTAAATGTTAGTTGTTGACCAATACTATCCCATACATATTTAAATTTATTTTCGTTTTAAACGTTAAACCCATAAAACGCGCCATTTTATCAATTAGCCATTTTTTAAAATATAACTTTTATAGTTTAAAAAGCATTGAGCAAAAGAAAAGCTTTCTTATCTAAACTTTTAAGAGATATTTTGTGCGATTAATTGAAATTCTCTTAAAAAGTTAATTCTATTACCTGAAAGTTCTGATAAAATATTAGTGTTGCCATTTCATTTAATTTTTAAAAAGTGACAATTTACCGTAACAAATAAAAATTTAATTTGAAAAGAGTTGATTGAAAGTATAAATACTTTTAAATTAAACATTTTAAGGGCCATTAATATAACTTGCCGTTAAACTTGAGTTTACTTAAAGGTATCTTTAGCTAAAGTTAACTGTAAGGTTATCTTTAACTTATTTTAGTTATTACAACTTACAGATAAAATAAAGTTAAATCTTTCAAAAATATGGCAGTGCCGACATTGCGATAAAGCTGCTCAATTAAACAAGTGCTTTAAAAACACAGTGGCAACAAAGGGCCTCTTTTTTTTGATTGTATTTGAAGTTGCCATATTGAATATAATAAATAATATGGCAAGTTCTAACATAAACTTTAACTTTAAAGGTAGGATGATGCTCCCTTTAGTTTAACACTCACTTCTATCTTATTGTTCAGTTATAATTTATCTGTTCGTTAAAATCTTCCCTTTAGTTAACGGCGGGTTGTAATAATGGCCCTAAAACTGTAAAATAAATGTATTTTAAATTAGGTTTAAACTATTTATATGTGGAGAGCCGAACTCACTCAATTGTAGTCTGATTATTACATAGAAAGATAATGATATGAAAGATGTGAACTCATTCATAATTCATATTGAATTAATTCAAACCGTTGACTTTGGCGGTATTTTTAATTGACACAGATTCTCTTGAACTTGATACCGCAGTGGTCTTCGTTGGATAGTGACCGAATAGGAAAAACAGTATCCCTGAGGGGCTTATTTTTGGTAGGACATTCATTTTAGTACTTAATTTATAAGTTGTAGAATTCTATTGTTAGCAAAGCCAAGTTATGCAAGTATTTCATGAATCTATATAACAATCTAACGGTGTTTTCTTTTCTACCATAAAATGTGCATTTTATTAAGGCAAAATGCAATTTTGCGTTTGTTTCTTAAAAATGTTTCGCCCTCTAAAAGAATGGTATGTTTTATTCTAAATAATTCGCACTTGCCAATGGTGGAGGGCATTGCATTTTATGCCCTATATAAACCGAGAGTGCTGATAATGCCCTGTAAGGCAGATTACTTTTGTTTATGTATAGGCCTACCAGATGATAATTAAAAAAAGTCACCTAGTATTGTTATCCAAGTTGAAGTTAATTTTTTCATTGTTTTGTTAAGCAACCTTTAAAAAACATTACATTATTAAAGCTACATGGTCCGAAATATAAAAAATTCCATTCAATGTTAGAACAGTGTTAAAATCTGGCAACACCTTTTTCATATTTACATTTATTATTGAAAACAAATCAAAAAATACAACATATTTTTAGATCTAAAACCATTTTTATGAAAAAAATATAAATAAGGATATTACTGCATCTATTTTATTTACGAAAATTGAAATAAATCAGTTATTAGAGTCATCTACATCATCTGATGAAGAAGAATTACTGAATTTATTACATACATAATCAACAGCCGCCGTGGCAAATAAAAAATGACATTACGACAGGGTTGGTCAAAAACATTTTTAATGCACCTTGTAAGAGAGTGACATTTTCTTTTTGTAGAAAAGAAAACACCATAAGTTGAGGCTTACATCTAAGCAAGGAAAAGAAAAACAATACAACAATTGCTAGTTATTCTTTGGGTTAGAGAAAAGATTTTTAAAGTATTTTTCTTTTTATTTATTTCTTATCAGTGCTCTATAGGTCTGCAAAAAAAATAAAAATGGTTCTATCACGTTTTCTGGCGCGTTCAATGTGCATCGTACGACGCGATAATTATTAAGAATATTTATTAGTTTATTGGGTTTATATAGCAATACTAAATTTTATTCCATTTTATAATTCTAATTGGGGGCTTGAATTAAAAAAAAATAAAAAAGAAGGAAAAGCATATAAAAAAAATATCTAATCTAGACCAATGTTAATCAAATTTTCTCTTCTACGCCGTAATGCATTGCAAATATTTTTTGTTTTTTCAATTTAATTTTGGACTTTGTTCGACTAGAAAAAACGTCATTTTATATTGAGAATTAATAATTGTTTACAAAAAACACATTTCTAATATGAAATTATTAGATTTTAAAAATAAATTAATACACGAATCATCGATTATTATTGAGCGTCTTTGATCGATAATAATTAAAATTTATTCTCTTACTTATACTCTCTTTATTACTCTCATTATAAGAATGAAATCAATTTATAATGCTACTTTGAAATTCCACCATTCAATATAATTAATTCGATTGTCTGGAATGATAAGACTTTAAAGAAGTCTATTACTAGAAAAAGGGTGTGTCATCATTGATAAGATAATAGCACTTGCTTTAGAAATAAATAAAACTAAAATAAAGTATATTTTAAAGTGCCTTTCTTATTTAAACCGATTTTTGAAAAATTCGTAAAGTTAAAATTTTCTACAAAAATCATGAAAATATAATATATTAAGACAACTGACCCTATTGTCCGGGTTTACATTAGGGAATTAAAATAAATACTAACCCTAATGAAATTCGGTATTATAATTGAAATTGAAGTCACCGTTGTTTAGTAGATAGTGTAGTAGGTGTGTGTGTGTGTAAATAAAATTGCCATGAAAAGTTTCCCAAAATTTTGTCGTTCGGAGTCGACTTTAAACTGTAGGTCCCGCCACTTATGTATAACATTAACACAAACAACATAAGTAGTGTGAGAAACTAGGGTCAATAATCCTGACTGATGAGTTGTAATGACCAATTATGTATGTGTAATTGAAATTGAAGTTCATTTTTTTAATTCACTGAAGGCGTTGAGTAACATTAGTTGTAATAATTTTTATTTAAATTGTTATATGGGGGTTGTACAATGAACAAATTTTAATTATCAACTCTAGTTTACTCAATAACAATGATAAAAAGAATATTTCTTCTGTGATTTCCGATCAGTGAATTTCCGATAAATATTCTAAGAGTAAATAAAATTGTTATGAAATGACATTAAACTGTAGGTTCCACCACTCAAGTATAAAATTAACACACACAACAAAAGTGGTATGAGTAGCTAGGTCGTTAATCCTGACCAATTATGAGTATGTATAGGAAAGAAATACTTTAAAATTTTAAAAAAGAAATTGTACAATGTATATATCTAACTTCAATAATTATTTTTAGATTTCAATAAAATTATTTCAATCATTGTTATTATTTTCTTATTTTTAAATAAACATTGGGAATGTGATAATACGTCATTGAACTTTATTGGAATCCTATATATCACCATCTATTACTGTATACTTCAATAATAAATATAATTTCCTTCGAATTATGACTACCCCTCTGAAATCATTGATAAGAATGAGTTTGAAGGTCAAAACAATGCATTTCTTAATCAGAAATTTGGACTGATCAAAGTCAAAAAAATGTGTTTTTTTATGTGAATAATACGTATTTATAGTCAAACAAACTTTTTATTATCTTTAATCATAAAAATAATTTAATAAAGATAAAGGTTTCAAAGTTTGTCAAATTACTCAATACAATAGGATCAATCTTAGATTTTTTTTAGTTGTTTCTTAGGTTGATTTTCTTTAATGCAATTTAGGCTCCTTTAGAAGCCGACACTTGGCTATTTTATTCCTCTCCTTACACTTCAATGCAATTACTGAAAATAAACGTTAATAACGTGTCTAAAGAAGCACGAAAAGTAGTCTAAGGCCCCTAATATAAGTTTAAAAACTCTTTAATATCGATTTTAGGGTTGCCAGCCTGGCTGGACTTGGTTGGATTGTACAGCTTTTTTGATGCTTGTCCTGTTTCAAGTTGAAATTTAATTTGTCCAACTAAATAGAAATTATTTAGTACACTTCAAAGATTGGGGCAATAATTTTCATGCTATCAATTACTTTACGTACAGCTTCTACTTTTTTGTACATGAAAATAAAAATAATTTGCAGAAAATCTTTCAAGGGATATTGATGAAGAAAAAGAAGTCTTACAACTTTCTGCGATAGATGGAAAGAGTTTGAAAAATATGCTATTTGGATAAGAAAAGAAAATAATTACACGGCAGAGTATAAATTGTGCCCAACAGACATTATAATCAAATATGAAGCCAGCCGCTCACTTGATAGACAGAAATAAGATATGAAAATGGGGATGTCGAAGAAATTGTCTCAAACTATTTCGAATTTTATAGCCTCAACAGAAACAAAAATTGAAACACAACTCTTCAAGTCGCAGCTACATAGTTTGTGTTTACAACAACGTTGTCCGCGGACTAAGTATTTTGTTTATGTTCAACTTTTTATGTTTTGTCCAGCTTTTTAAAACCCAATGCCTAGATTTTTGTGAATCGAAATCTAGCAATCCAAGTCGATATAAGGAACAATATAACGGTAAATTTTGTATCACTTTAATCTTGAGTACACACCTCCTTTAATGAAGTCTAAATAATAGGAATTTACGCTACTCGACTCATTTTTTTATTTACCAACGATATAATACCGAAATTATCTTCTTTTTTTCATAAAAGATAAGCTACTTTAACAAACAAAAAAAAAAAAAAAGCAAAATTAAATTCTACGAAACAACAAAATATCCCCACCATTCAGTTGATATGGTTTAACACTTTCAATGTCTAAAATCATTTCCTATGTTATGTTATGTTTTTTTTTTGTTTTTGTAATTTTTTAAACAATCTTAATTATTTTCTCTTTTATTATTTTAACATTTTTTAAAAATCATTGCCTCAGTTGAAAAATACAAAGTGAATGACTGGACAAAAATGAGAAAATCAATGTGATGCCAATGTCAATTGGGAGAGTAAAGAGAAATAATACAATATACATACATACATACATACGTGTATACATAGCTAAGTAAAGTGCAGTAAATAGACGTGCCCCTATTTAAATACAATCACTCATAAATGAATGAATGTTTAGCAAACACAATAACCAAATTATAGTGTTAGTGGTTGGTGATGGTAGATGGATGGATGGATGATGGTGAATGTGTGGTATTAAATATCCGAAATAGAATTGTGTGTTAAACACGTACGCGACTTTCAAATGACATTGAAAGTCATACACAACAAAATCAAGTATAATGCACGTTGTAAATTTAATATTTCAAAAAAAACTTTCCAAAGACCACAAAATATTTTTACATTATCTAAATACCACTTTTATATTGCCAACGGTAATTTAGATAAATTACACGAGACATCGATTATAAAAAATTTTTCCAAGTGCAACTAAAAGAAACAAAAAAAAAGAAAAAAACGTTTTAAGACCTCCAATAATAAAATTTTTTTATACGCATATGTATGTCTATATATATATGTACATGTATGGGTGCGTAAATATAATTACCTTCGCAGACAGTAATCGATTATTGCATTACTAATGAAAATATTATTATTACTAAGTATACATACATATATAGGCTATTTGTACTCATTTTTTATTTATTTTTTTAATAATAAAAATAAATAATTAAAGAAAACCTTAAGAATTTTTTTATTTATTTTTTTTTTTTTTTGAAGATATCGCGTGATTTTTTTTTTTTTTTTGATTTTTAAAGATAGCAGCAGACCTCATACACAGCAGAATTATTTGATATTTTAGACAAGTAAATATACACACATAGACGCATACTTATTCTCCATAGGAGACCAAACAAATTTTGAAAGTGGAAACTAAAATCTATATGTACACTATTGAAAACTAATAAAATGTCTTTCGAGTAGCAGTTTTATTTTTAAAAATGTTTTATGTCTTTTGACATACTATTTTACTAAATTTCTTGCAGACATTTAGTAAAAAAAATTCAATCTCATTTGAGAAATTTAAAGTCGCCGTAGTCTAATAAGCAGTGTGTTAGACGTAAAGCTCGTGTTCGTATCCCACCCAATCTAGATATCGACACGAAATATGAAAAAAAATATATTTCTTCGGCCATTTCCTCTTAGCAGATGTCTGACAAAAACTATGAGAGTAAATAAACCTGCCATGAAAAAGTTTCTCAAAAATCTGTCGGTCGCTGTCGACGTTAAAAAATAAAAGCACACAACATGAGTGGTGCGAGAAGCTAGGCCGTAGTCCTGACTAACGGGTTGTAATAGCCAATTATGTATGTATATATGTATGTATTGATCTTATTGGTCATTATCAGGGCAAGGAATTTCATGCACTAAAAAATTAAAAATATATTATATGCACATATTTTTAAGAAAGAAAATATGCACTAAAAATTTTAAAAATATATAATAAAAACTTTTTTGTTTAAAATATATTTATTAAACAAATAAAAAATAAAATTCGGGTCGCAGGTCACATTTCTTATAAAATATGCAACAACAAATCGATGCTATTTTGTTGCAAATTCTTCGATTCCAAAAGATATATTGTCAAAAGTGATTTTGAGTTACCGACTACAAACATGCATTTGCATTAAAATCCTTGCCCTGGTCATTATACTCGTTCAAGTGAAGCTGGAATAAGAAACATAATCACACAATTTGAGGCGATTGCCTTCGGACGATAAATTAGTTTTATCATTTAAGCTGTGTACTAGTCTTATATACTATTTCCGTCTTGAATATAAATATTAATTAAAAATAGTTGCAATAACAATTATTGCATAAAGAGTCGAGAATTTTCCATGAATGGCTTCTCAAAAATCCGTTGTTCGAAGTCGACTTTAAAGTGTAGGTCCCGCTACTAACGAAAAAATTAACATTAATTTTCTTTGAACTCTCAAAAGAAATATTTTCATATTTTCGTTTCTTAGAACACACTAAACAATCTAAGACAAGAACAAAAATACGTTTTTATAGAATAATTTATAAATTAATGCCAGCATATAAGCTACATTTTATATTACAAACACTACAATTAAAATCTATAAAATCATAATATAAGTTAAAATCGTAACATAATGTACGAAAACGAAAATTACATCCATAGTTCGTTCTATAGAAATCTAAAGAAAGAGGACGATAGTGCCGTGAAAATCTTGCTGGAATGCTGAAATTTAGGTTACAATGCAAAAACTCAGAATCGATAACACCTTTAACCAGATTCAAAACAAAACAAACCCCTAAAACAGCCCTTCTACGTTCCAAAGTTGGAAGTTTTATCTAAGCTAATCTATCCTCATATGACGGAATGCCAATGGGCTTCCCATCCTAAGCCACGTAAACAGAATAATAAAAACTGCTTCTGCACAGACTCAATTGAATCACTATGAGAACGATAGTATGGATTCCAAATAATAGACGCATACTCCAAAATAGGTCTAACAAGTGAAATGTACAGTGGTCTTGTTATATAAGGATCAATGAATTCCTTAGCCCATCTTTTCACAAAACCAAAAACAGCCCGAGCCTTGCCAATCATAAAACTAATACGATCAATAAAAGACTGTTCAATATCCAATAATACACCCAAATCAAGAAAAATCGATGTTTGCAATTTACATTTTCAAAATAAACTCCAACTTAAAAGCGATTGTGTGTCAATGAATGTTACAATGTTGCCAAACTTTACGTTTAAAAACCGTTCACAAAAATAATATTCAGATTTTAATTTACCCATCATTGTGCCTTCTTTTTTTAATGTTTACATCAAAATTAAATTTAACAAAGTTCAGAAAATTGCACATTGAAACTCAGATAATTATCATATTAACTTGTATATTTAAAAATACTAAACCTTTTAAGTGTTTTTGAGTAGCACGAATTAGAATACGATAAAAATATTTTTTGGGCGCTTAATTTTAAAAATCGCCAAATTGGCAATGCTGGTTGTGTGCACCCATAAGCACAGGGAAACATGTGTACGTGTTATTATTTTTATTTATAATTTCAGTCAAACATCATCATTGACTACATTTCTTTTTGTTCTCTGCTTGTTTTTTAGTATTTTTTGTTTTCTCTGTTTCTGTTATACAGAAAAAAAGAAAAAAAAACGTATAATAAACCATAAATGAGGCGTACATACACATTCAAACAATTTTAGAGGCCAAAGTGACAAAACACATTTTGATTGGTTAACGTTTATGGGGCTTGTCACATACAATACAATACAATACACTAATACAGTGTGACGTCAAACCAAAGTCATATTGCAGCAAGAGCATAATAAAAGAGAATCAAAGACAGAGAGACAACATTTCATTGAATCTGTTGTAAAGGCTACACAAAAAAAATGTTGCATTTCACATGATTTATTAGGTACAGTTTAAAGAAATATTTTATCATGAAATCGTTGATAACAAACAACGGGGTTTTATAAATTAAATCGTTTTAGGGAGCAGAAAATAAAAACTGACTCAATATGTGTTTAGTCACAGTACAGTAGTTGTATTTTATAAAAAAATTTTATTCACTTGACCACCTCTGTGTCTAATCATTTGACGTCATGTTAAGTTAACATGTTCTATTTAGAAGAAATTGATTTACTTAAAAGACATTTTTCTAACTGGAATAATATTAATTTAAAGGAAAAAAAACACGTGTTTTTTACTTACTGCTTTGAGAGTAAAGTTAAGAGAAAAGGTCCTGTAAGACTGAATGTTTTATCTCTCTTCTCTTAAAATAGATGATGATGTGACAGTAAACATGCATGCACACACATATATACGCATGTACATTAACAATTTTTCCAATTGTTTTTGTTCCTTTATCTCCCTTTTAATGTTCTATAAAAATTTCATCAATATTTGGTAATTTTGAATCATTTTGAAGGTGACTTTTAGAGGTTAAAAAAATTCATCGAATACAAAAACAAAAACTCAACTACACAACATCATATTAATTTAACTACAAAAAAAAATCGATATGGTTGGTTTGTTGTGTATGCGAGTGAGTGTGTATTCATATGGTTTACTATGATGGTTTGCACTACAAAAGTCACGTTTTGTATTCATTTTTTTTTATTACGAATTCGTTTTGAATCATTTTTACGTTTTTTTTTTTTTTTTTTGGTGTTGCTCCTCTACACATGTACAGTAGAGTGTAGCATTACAGGTTTTATGGTATAGTTTAGTCACTACAATCATGTTATAGCAGTTATTGATTTTCTTCATATTTTGGAAACAGCAAATTAAAAACCTGTGCTCTAAATTATTTTTACAATAAAAAAAATAAAATAAAAAAAATAAAATAAATTCATCTAAAATACGTACGTAAATACGTACACTCACATATACAAGCATATTATTTTTTTTTTAATTTCTTCATCTACATATGTATGTAGTTGTATAGAAACACTGTTGCTATGCGTATTGCTGTTGGCACAGTGGGTTGTCATGTAGCAAAACATGTTCAAAAATTAACATTGACCTTTAATGTGTTGTATTTAAAAAAAAAAAAAAATGATGGAATGATAGGCAGGAAACAATAATTAAAACAAGTTTTTAATTATATGCACACTGTTTATGTGTATATGAATGTATATAAATTCATCAAATCAATTAAATATTTGGACAGTTTAAATTTATTTACCACTTAATGTCATTTAAATAAATTATAAAATGTCATTTTACTCAAATGTATCAAATAAATTTATTAAGATAAATTGAGTGAGTTTCGGACGAACAAATTTATTTAATATTAAAGGTCAATCTAAAAAACTAAGCACCGATAAATTGTCGTTATTTATTTATGTATAGGTAAACATGACATTGATCTATAATGTTTGTTGTCGATTTTCAGCGAAATTTAATTTTTACCAAGATTTATAAGGCTAAATATGGAAATTTTTTCTTGGTATGTACTGAAATTGAATTCCAAATATTTAGACAAAGCACCTTTAAAAACATACTTCCTACATACCCTCCTTTCATCCTATCCCCTCTATTATTCTTCCCTCTTTTTAAGACGTTGTACAATGGGTCAATTCGACCTCCAGATAATGTCCTTGTCTTGATTGACAGGTACACATCCTCTAACCTAACCTAACCTAATCTAACCTAGACCAGCGTCAAACAATATTTCATTTCACTATAAATTTTAGACAAATACTTATACATGTATGGACAACGGCTTTTATAGAAATCAGGTTTTCTTCACAATTTTTTGCATAAAAAATTGAAAAATTTTTTAATCTTCTCAAACATATTTAAAATTTGGTTATTTAATGGTTAATGACTGTCATAAATTCTCAGTGATGAATATTTCCCTGCAATCCAATGTGTTTGTGACTATTCGCCTAAAGTTGAACTGACTGATGTCTGTGACGTCAAATGGCACATATACACAAATATTAACGAACGAACGTACACACCCTCATTTGTATATCGTCTTTTATTGTTAAATGTCTGGTTATAAAGTACAAAATACACAAGACTAAGCACGATACCAATATAAAAAAAAAACAACAAAATCAGAACCGAAACGTGAGAGGGGCGCAACAATACGAAGGTACTTGTGTTTTATTTGTATTTGTTTTTTTTTTCTGCTGAGAGAACGGAAACATTGGAATTGAGTGTATGAGTAGATACAGTATTTATTTAGCGCCTGGCATTATTTCCAGTTTTATTTGTTGTTGCTATATGATGGGCCTGCTGTTTAAGTGGGTTCTATTAAAAGCAAAAAAGCACAATTTTATTTATTCATGAAGCAAATGCGGGGGTTGGGAGTTTGATTTACATGATAAAAGCAAAGTCATTTGCTTATGGGGGCCTGTATTGTTGATATGTTATCTTTGACGGTAAAGACGGCGGCAACGATGATGAAACTTTGAATGGAAATGCACAAATAGGCGAAAGAATGTGATTGTGTGCGTAAAAGAGAATATAAATTATAAAGCGTAACAACATTTTACGTACTTGTTTAGGGGGATTGTTCAATTAAATGGAATTACTCATAGAAAATGAGAGAGAAAGAGAGTGAGAGAGGGCGAGATAAAGAGAGCGAATGTAAGAGCGTGATAGGATTTTGTATGAGTGTAAAGTAATGTTAAGGAAAAAAAAACTAAAAAAACGTCGACTGAAATATGTTTTTATTTGGCGCGTAAGGTATACAACCAGACATTAACAATCAAGTCGTGGCGCTGTTAAGAAATACACACAAGATATAACAAGAAATTCGTTAATATTTTATACAAACAAAAAGTTCATATCCAACTAAATTTAAATTAAATGAAAGAAACGATAATTAAATAAACAAAAATAAACCGGCTTGTCTTTTTGCAAAATAATACTCAAAAAATAACAACAAATATACTCGAATAGTGTTAAAATACAAGAAATAACCAACAGACATTTAAATACTCAAAAATATCGCATCCAAAACTAAATCCGAAAAAAAATTTTCAACAATTTAAATAAAAGTAAAAAAAATTAAAGTGTTTAGAGAAAAGGAAAACAGGAAAATTCTGTATTTACAATTTACAATATCAAGAACAATAACAACAACAGCAACAGCAAAAACTATAGAATAACAGTGTTGTAATTTACATTTAACCTTTAAAAGAGCTCGTTTTTTGAGATTTAACAAACAAACGCAGGCGCAATCAATGCCCCTCTCATTAGCCAAAGTGTAGGCGTTAATAAAATAATGAACAGTTATTGCGAGTGTTGTTTAGTAACCTTAACGTTAAAGGACACATTCGAAAGGACATTTCATCAACCATCACAACACAGTTTATGTTGTAACAATAACGTAACCAAGATTTCAATAAATTTTATTCATCATAATATTACTGAAACAACAAGAACTAAGTGAACAAAATAAATTTTTAACAAAAAAACAAAAACAAAATTATACTCCAAACATATCCCTGAAATAGTATTTATTTAAAATAATAAGAACTTAGAAGAAGAAGATATATAGATTTGAACAAAGATCAAAGCAAGTTAGATAATAATATTTAAACCTTAAACGTAATCTCATATATTTGTTAAGAAAATTAATTTATTTATTAAAAAAAAAAAAAAAAAACAACAAAAATTTTATTTAAAATCTCATCGTTGCTAACACATAACAAAATTTTCAAAATGTCATCAACCTCATCGGAAACGAATCTTAAACACAATAACGCCTTATTGGCCACCGAAGAAAGTTCACATTTACTGGAGAAGGCTGTAAATAGCACGGAAAAATATGGCTCACAACAAGCGGTAATTTTTCAATTTTTCATTTCATTTTATTTCATTTTTTTTTTATTTTCCCAATCTGTTTCCATCAATATGTCTACAATTTATTGCATAAAAAAAAACAATTTCAAAGAGTGTTGACGAAAAATATTCCTAAACTGTTTAATAGAAGAAAATACCGATTTGAAAAATTCTGATTATAAATAGTCTAAGTGGTAGGGAAATTCTGTTTATTAAATTCATTGGGATATAGTACCAAATCATTATAAAACTATTAAAGTTAATATTTTAATCTTGAAATTCCATTAATTCAATAATTAAGTATGTATTGGAAAAAAATCTAAAATACCAAAGGATGTCATTACCATATTTCGAATTCTATTTGCGTCATTGAGATGAATGTGTGCGTGGTAAATATTTCCAATACCAACAGGTACCTCTCTTACATATCGTTGGTCTCATGTAGAAAGGTCCTAACTCGCATATTTTTTTATTGAATTTTTCGTAAGGCGGTGTATGTATGTATTGGAGTCACAAAAAAAAATCAACTTCGAACAGGTGTAAGTTAGGGCTTTTCTACATGAGACCGACGATATACACCTACATGCATACATAAATACACAGACACACTTTGAAATTACTTGTACTGATAAAACTAAAAGTAATTTGAAATAAAAGAAGAAAAAGAAGAAGAAAAGACATAAAAATCCAAAACCAATAAAGAAAATTATAAAAAACTATTATCAGTGCCTTTGGCCCCATGTTAATGACAGATTATCATATTCAATAAAAGATTATCTTGGCTCTTCTCTGGCATTTTATATGAATTAATTAATGTATTGTAAAAAGAAAATTTTACATTCATCTATACATTCTATGTACCATATGTACATACATACAAACATACATACATGATCACTTATATGTCTATATAAGGGAGATTAAAAAAAATTACGAGCACAGATGTACAGACAAATTCATTATTGACAATATTCATCAAGTAGGCCTATTTATGGGTAAATGGAAAAATTGGAAATTGCTTAGCATTTAAAATACTTGTTATAAGTAATATTTTTTAATTTCTAACAAAGCAATAAAACGGATAATACTTTAACGTTTTACACCAGTACACATGTGTATCGTTATTTACAGTGGCTACCGGCTTTTTTGAACCAGTATTTTAAAAAGAAAAATTTGAATAAGAGTTATGTTTATGCTTTGTCTTGGTGCACGTCTTCTAACCTATCTTTATTCGAACGTCCCCCGGCCACACACTAACCCACCCTCACCCGACCGCGGAGGGCTCGTCCCCATTACGCAGGGACACGTACACACCACAGTCCGGACTGTAGCGGGAAAGGGAAATGCTATGGCAACTAGAACATAAATCAGCTACAGAACTTAATCACAAGCTGAACAAGGTAACAAAAACAAAAAATTGAACTATCTAAGACAAGAACAAAAATACGTTTTTATACGATAATTTATAAATTACTGCGAGAATACAAGCTACGTTTTATGTTACAAACACTACAATTAAAATCTATAGAATTATAATGCGAATTAAAATCATTACATAATCTCCGAAAAGGAAAATTACATGCATAATTCGATCTATAAACATTTAAGGAAAGAGGACGATAGTGCCGTGTAAATCTTGCAGGAATGCTGAAATTCAGGTTGGAAAGCAAAAACTCAGAGTCGATATCACCTTTAACCAAATTAAAAATAAAACAAACACCTAAAACAGACCTTCTACGTTCCAGAGTTGGAAGTTTTACCAAAGCTAATCTATCCTCATACGACGGAAGCCCATTGGTGTAATCCCATCCTAAGCCACGTAAACAGAATAATAAAAACTGTCTCTGCACAGACTCGATTGAATCACTATGACAACGATAGTATGGATTCCAAATAACAGACGCGTACTCCAAAATAGGCCTAACAAGTGAAATGTACAGTAGTTTTGTTATATAAGGATCAATGAATTCCCTAGCCCATCTTTTCACAAAACCAAGAACAGCTCGAGCCTTGCCAATCATCAAACTAATATGATCAATAAAAGACAATTTAATATCCAATAATACTCCTAAATCAAGATATGAAGGCACAGCTTCCAAAGGGCAAGAATTAATCATATAAGTGGACGAGATTACACCAAGGCGAGAGAAAACCATGCATTTACATTTTCTCAAATTAAGATCCATTAAATTTATCCTGCACCAAGTAACAAACAAATCAATATTTCGCTGAAGAACAGCCTGGCCACGATCATCATCAAAAGTATAAAATAATTTAACGTCATCAGCATACATCAGAATATTACAATCAGAAAGAGCAGAAGGAAGATCATTCAGAAACAATAAAAACAGTAAAGGACCCAAATGGCTACCCTGCGGAACACCAGAAGTAACACATACAGTCTTAGACAATACATTCCTAAACAATACCCTCTGAGTCCTAAGGGAGAGGTAAGAGTCTAGCCAACGAAGAATAATATCAGGAATACCGATTAGTGAAAGTTTAAGAAGCAAAATACTATGATCAACCCTATCAAAAGCCTTACTGAAATCAGTATAAATTACATCAGTCCGAGCACCGACAAGAAAGCCCCTGAAAACATGTGTAGTAAATTCAAGAAGATTTGTGACAGTCGACCTGCCCTTCAAAAAACCATGCTGGAAAGGAGATATTAAAGATCTTGTATTAAAAAAGAGATAATCCGTCACTAGTTTCTCCATCAACTTGGGAATAGCACTTAGCTTGGCAATACCCCTGTAATTGGAAATATTAGATTTATTACCCGACTTGTGCAAAGGAATTATGAACGAACTCTTCCAAATAGATGGAAAATGACCAACCCTCAGAAGCCTATTGAATATAAAGGTCAAAGGACCACTCAAGACAACAGCACATTTTCTTAAAATACAGGCCGGGACCCCGTCAGGGCCCGGCAAGTATGTAAGTTTCAGTCCAGACAAAGCATCAAGAACAGACTCCTCATCAAATGAGTATATGTTAGGAATAGAGACACTTCCCACAGAATAAGGATACCCGCCACTCAGATCAGGGCCCGGGTCCAACTGCCTATAAGTAGACTGAAAGAAGTCAGCAAACATATTCGAAATATCAAGGTGACTGGAGGATGATAGATCCCCGTAAAACATCTCAGTAGGAAACAAAGATGATTTACGTTTTGCTCGAACGAAGTCGTAAAACGACTTAGGATCATTAGCGAAATTCGACTTGACTCGAGTCATATATTCCTCATAACAGTAATGATTCATTCTACGATAATCCGCACGCGCCCTAGAATAAAGAGCATAATCAATATCAGAACCTGATCTAACAAACTTTTTAAATAATTTCGATTTCCTATTCCTCAACCTTGACAGTCTAGCCGAATTCCATGGAGGACCAGAACGCTCCAAACGACTTTTTACCAATGGAACACACTTCCCAAAACATTTAAATAATACATCATAAAAGTCACCCAAGATCCTGTCAAGTGAAAGAGAGTCGTACGGTGGCGAGATAAGTACAGACGACCAATCAACAGAGGACAGAAGTGTATTCAAGCGACCAAAGTCCGTACGATGGAAATTAAAACGCTTCTCATTATCAAATGAGCGATCAATTACAGGAGGTGAACAAAGATCAACTTCAATAGAAAGTAACAACGTAGGATGATAACTATCCTCGGGAATAGATATAGGATCAATGCGAAATAAAGAAGAAATACTTGGATCCTCCAAAAACACAAGGTCCAAAATTCTCCCCATTGAATTAAATACACCATTAACTTGGAAAAGACCTAGATCACACATAGCGGACAGAATTTCATCATAGAATGGAACTGAAGAACATGGCACCAATGACCCAGACTCAGGTGAAAAATTCCAAGATATATGAGGAAGATTAAAATCACCAAGAACTACAATAATCCCCTCTTGCCCTATTGAATCCATTACCTTAGAAATCAAATCAAAGTGAGCCCTATAAATATGAATGTCAGCACCAGGAGGAATATATGAACAAGTAATATAAATAGACTTCCCACGATTATAGACCCTAACGCAAATAAACTCAATATCCTCCGAGGAACTAAAGTCAATTAATTCAGATGAGTATTTAGAACAAATTGAAATAAGAACACCACCACCATTTCTTAACTTCCTATCTCGTCTATAAATATTAAAATTACTAGACAAAATCTCAGAATCAAAAATATCACAATTCAGCCAAGTCTCAGTAAAAGCAATTACATCAAATTCAAAATCAAAACTACTATTATAAAGCGAAGAAAGTTTAGACCTAAGTCCACGAACATTTTGATAAGCAATTCCAAAATTAAAAGACAATTTAGAAGCTAGTTTTTTCGAGAAATAGAACCAGGCAAATCAACACCATTCCTACGATGACCCAGCCTGAATACAAATTCACGTACCAACACACCCTGTGGCCAGAATGCAGGATCAACAATTTCACCAAACTTTTCATCAGCAACATATAATTTAAATGAAGAAATGCTACTATCCAAGGATGACCTCAACTTATAGCAACCAAACTCAAAAGGCTCTCTAATCTTCGATTCAACAAAGCCTTTAATATCATCAACCGAAGTATCGCGAGAAAGACGTGACACAAAAATTGTTCTTTTAGGTTTAACTACCACCAGTCCCTTTGGAGCAGAAGTAACTAAACTAGCGGTCACTACGGATGAATACGAACCAGATGACGGTTTAGAAGATGACTGAGACGTGACATCAATCGGAGGTAAAGGTAAAGGAGTATACCTGGATTCATCATTTACGGACACAGGAGGATTAATTGAAATTGGAGTTTTTAAAGATTGTGGAGGATGGGGTTCACGATATACACTATTACTATTCATTTCAGCAATATTGGAAGATTGAACATTACAATCGGATGCAGAGTTGCATGAAGGCACAGAAACAATTGCCGGGTCGTCACGTTTATCTTTATTTACATTTCTTGCAGACTTACGACGTTTTGGGGAAGACTGTGGAGGAGATTTTAAATTATCCAAAGATTTGAAATCGTCAAACAGTTTTCCATAAGCCGCAATACGATCATTTAATTTAATTGCCTCCTTTTGAAGTTCGGTGAATTTATTTTTAGTCTCCTGGAAAAAACGGTAATAATTCACTCCGATTTTTCTACAGTGATCACAGCACCAATGAAGACCTTTATCCCTAGACACGGCTTCAGCAACGAGACCTGACAGACCACTACATTTAAAGTGACAACATTCATGACACAGCCAACAAACTATCATTCTTTCATCCTCGCTTTTTATATTACAATTTTTCAATAAACAAGCCATTTTTACAATAAAAATATAATACCTAGCTCAGAGTAGAAAAAAATACGAAATAGATGGTAACTTAATTATTCAAGTGGAAATAAAGGTTCGTTGGGTAGAATTTATTCAGCAAAAAGCTTTCGATATATGGCGACACTAATAAGCTTTATCAACTACACAAACCAGTTCAAATATGAAGCTTAAATACAACAATCAGGACGATCAACAAAACTTTCACAGATGTAAAATTTAAGTATATTCAACACTTCTATTTATGTAAATATTGTTTTTGTAAACACAAGCAAAACGCGGGAGAAAGGACACTTGTTATATATATTTGTATTAATAAAAAAATGTTATATTGTTTTTGTTTGTTTAAAGTTTCAATTGGAAACAAAGACAAAAAAGCAAAGTGAATTATTTTTCCAATAAGAAACACATTAAAAAGCAAATAGAAAAAACAAAATATTTAGATAAACAACGCGTGTCTTCTTTTATCTATTTAAAATATATTAAAGTTCACACTGAAAATTCTGAGGAAATGTCCAACAGAATTTGACGTTGTTAGCACCAAAATAAAGAGCACAAAAAACCGCACAAATTAAACTAGTTTTCACTAAATATCCGCACGATAAAACAATGTTTTAACTCAAGCTAATTTCCGTATGGAAAAACACGACCGAACTCAACGAAAGCACAATTATAAGAGGATATGTTTAAAAATTAAACAAAAAAAGGTTATTCAGTCTCAAATTTATGGGCAATTTTAGATCAAAACGTCCGCCAACACCAGATCTCGTACAAGAATGAGCTTATAGCAGCTCTGAAAGAGGAATGGGTAAAAATAACTCCCCGAACCACTGGAAAGTGGAATCAATTCAAAAAAGGCTGAAAGTTATAATTCAGCAAAGAAGACTATGAGTTAATTAATTATTTAATTTTTTGCTTATAGTAAGATTCCTATATTTTTGATTTTTACTTTCTAAGTTTACATTTGAGAACGAATGAAACTTTTATTTAATTATTTTTAAACTCTTTTTTAAACTCTTTTTTTTAATACTTTATTTCGCTTCGAAATTATACGATCTTAATTTTGTTTAAAGGTGCTGGCCACTGTACTATTACTGACTTGGTACGCACTTTGACCAGTTGCTAAATTATTTAAATGTTGTTAATTTTTTAAACATTAGGAATAATTTGCAACAATAATTAGGAGAATAGCTGTGTATATCTCACTCACATGAACTCAAATAACAACTAGACAATGTAAATATTTTTAGCGTAATTTTTTTTTTAATAAAAATAATAAAAAGAAAAAAAAATTTTTAAAATAATTTTAAATGCAAATAAAACTAAAAAATTTATTTAAATGAATTGAGACTTTTGCAGTATTTACATATTTATTTTATTATTCATAAACGTAAATATAAATATACACTAGTAGTAAATAGTAAATAAATTAAATTTTCAAGTTAAATCTTAAAAAATCGTTTATACCAAAAGAGGCAAATCGCCAAAACAAAATTACAACAGATTTTAATATTAATTTATTCACGCCAAACAAAAAAGGCAACATATTAATTTCCCCTTTAAACTAATAGATGATCGATTATTGACGCACTAGTTTTTATTGAAATCTATGTAAATTTTTATTAAAAAATACCATAATGCTACAGTACAGTATCTTTCTCTATAAGAATTTTAATTATGAAAAATTATGATCAATAGAATATTAAAATTAGCTCTTAAAATAGCTCTTACTTCAACAGTTTACGGGCCTTTATTACAACTTGCCGTTAAAGTTGAGTTTAGTTAAAGATAAATTTAACTAAAGTGAACTTTAAAGTCATCTTTAACTTTTTTTCGTTATTATTTATTATATATTGCCTGAGCAATGTCGATAAAACTGCTTAATTAAACAAGTTCTTTTTAAACGCAGTGGTAACGACGAACTTCTTTTTTATTTTTGTTGTATTTGCTTATTTCGTTTATATTTGAAACTTAAACTTAATTTTATGGGCCATTATTACAGCTTGTCATTAACTAAAGTGAGGATTTAAACGGAGAGACAAATTGTTTTTCATTATTACGAGTCCCTAATAAGATAGAAGTGATCATTAAGCTAAAGGGATGATCATCCTACCTTTAACATCTAAAGGTCACTTTATGTTTGGACTTGCCATATCATATACTATTTTTGATATCGCAATTTTAATTTCAAACAAAATGAGCATATACAGCAAAAAAAAAAAACAAAGTCCCCTGTTGCCACTGTGTTAAAAAAAAATTGTTTATTTGGGCAGTATTATCGGCATTGCTCCGGCACTGCCATATTTTTTGAAAAAGTTAACTTTATGTTTAAATGTAAGTTGTAATAACGAAAATAAGGTTAAGTTAACTTTGCAGTTCACTTTAGCTAAAGGTATCTTTAACTAACGTTAACTAACGTTAAGAAGTTGGAATAACGGTCCTAAAAGTAAAAGTAGGATGATTTTCCCTTTAGCTTAACGCTCACTTCTAACTTATTGGGTAATCGTAATAATGAATAACAATGTATCTCTCCATTAAAATGTTCACTTCAGTTAACGGCAAGTTGTAATAATGGCCCTAGATAATATAAACTTCCAATTTATTGTCATCCTTAAAAGAGATCTTTTTGGTGGCAATTAGTTTTAATTTGTTATCAAATAAAATAGAGAAACCACCCACAATAGCAACTAAAATTTTAACATGACTTGTTTCGAGATAAGAATAACTAATATTAACCATTAGAATGCAAAAGATTGTATGTACATACGTTTCAATTTTATAGATAACATATGCTAACATTCATATAAAATGAGAGTTTTTATCTCATTAGCCATAGGCAAAAAACAATAATTAGGAAGAAAAAAAAACCAAACAGGCATTTTTTTTTTACAATTTTTTAGTTAATATTCGCTTGAATTATAAGCTTTTGTTGGTTGTACCATATGACTTGTTTGTCTACAAAAAAAAAAATCTTATCGTATTGCCAAGGCTAACATGTATTGGTAGGAAGGTAGGTGTGTGGTATGCAAAAAAAGCACCAGTACAAGAATCGAAATACCGAAGGTTTTTTAACCCTTAATTGGCATTAAAAAAATAAATCAATTTTGTTTTATATTTTCAAAAATAATACAATTCATTTGTATGTATTTAGTATCTATGTAGGTATGTATGTATACGCATATGCATATATTCTAAAATATATTAATTAATAAAATTAAAAAATGACCGTCAAAAATAGCTTTTGATGATGAAGACATGACGTAATTTAATCATTAATTGAAAGGTTTTAAAAACGAACTATATTTAAAACAATTATTAAGCTAAAATTAAAAAATAGCAATTTACCATATATGTACAACGTACGTACATATATTTTTGTTTTTTTATAAAAACAAAATAAACAAAGAACCGCCTCCATTTTTTTGAAAATATCATTGTTTTCACCGGCCAATCCATTGTCTGGCTAAAAGTTCATTTTTATGATACATTTTGGCCAAATGCCAACTGATATTCAAAACAAAAGGAAATTATAAACAAAAGTGAACACAAAAAAAACTTCTTTTTCTTTTTAATGCAATAATTATTTAAAATATTTATTATTACTTTTTTTTTGTTATTGTTATTGTTCATTTAACAATGATGCCAAATAACAAGTACAGATGTAGATTATAATCTGGAGAAGAGAGATCATGCAGCAGCCAGCATCTATATTCATAAAATTTAGGTGTGTACGCGTACCACCAAAGAAAGTCAGACAAAATGATATTTTTAAAAATAATTTTTATGTTAAAATTATACAAAATTTCATCATCTTAAAGAAAAAAAAAACAAATTAAAAATAATAATCATACGAAATACCACAAAAATCGTTTTACAAAAATAAAATAATTTTATTTTAGTTTCACCGTTTTACTAATTTATGGGAAAATTATTAATAAACGGAGATAAATGCTTTTTTAAAAGCATTTATTGAATATTGTATTATGAAAAAATGTCCTTAAAAACAATTCCATGTACAAAAAAAAAAATTGTTTTTTCTTGAAGAAAACAAAATAAAATTAAACAAATATTTGAAAAGACTATTCGTTAGTATTCGTTACATTTTCAAAGTACTCTTTTCAATTAAATTAAATTAAAATTATAAACTTTAACAATTAAAATTTCCTTCCTTCTTAACAAACATTTCAATTTTAATATTTTAGAATCTTTTTTATATGTACATATGTATGTATATGAATATATATATACACTAATACCCCGGTTTACGTCTTTAATAGGGCCTGAAGAAATGCGACGCAATCCGAAACGACGCAAAACGAAGCACAATTTTCCATACTTTTGTATTGCTTTTCATTTAATTAAATCTGAGATTCATTATTTTAACTGAAAAAATGGATTTTTCAATAACAAATATTAAATTTACTAACGGCCTACAACTTGCAACCATCAGACAGCATAAATACATATGTATGTATGTATTTACATTAGACTTAAACAGGACATCCCCTTTTTCTGCTTTAGCTTTGTACAAACATTTTCATATTAACGACGCAAATTGAAATAAAAACGACACAACTTCGAAGTCACAGAAATTTTAAAAAGACACAACTTCGAATATGCACTGGATTTAAACAGTGAAATCCCCTTTTTCTGTTTTAGCTTTGTATAAACTTTTTCGTATTAACGATGCAAATCGGAACACTAACGTCGCAACTTCGAAACATGCGACGCAAACTGAAATAAAAACGACGCAACTTCGAAATCACAAAAATTTTAAAAATAAGCAACTTCGAAACAGACGTAAACCGGTGTTAGTACCCCCTATACACTAGTGTGTATATTTATTTTAAATACATATCGCTCCTTTATTGCAACATAGTCATATCTCAAAAAATTAATAATTTGTAGTTACTTAAGCAAAACTGTTCTTTTAGACCTTCTGTACTTGTTGACAAAAAAAATGGGTTTTATATCCCAAGCTGAACAGTAGTTATAGCAAAAAGTGTTTGCGGCAATTAGATCTTATTACTTATGTCTTGAAAACTTAAATCGTATTTTGCCAAGTTCAAGTTGTTTTTTGAGTTATGACTATGTTGCAATAAAGGAGCGATATGCACATATCGACGCCTTCATTCTATAACGTTTTAAGTGTACTTAGAACGTTTTTAATGTTCTTACATTTTTAAATTCTACGTTTAAATTAAATTCTAACTTAAATTCTATAAAAATTTACTTAAGATGCGCCGATCCATTCCGAAGCTATAGGAAAACATCTTCTTAAAATACACATATAGTCGTATGTCGCGTGAAAACTTTGAGAGCTCATAACTCAAAACACACTTTTTCGACTTAGACGGAGGCATCGATATATTCTATTTAAAAATTTTCCACAAAATCTTCCATGTGAATTA
The DNA here is from genome assembly GCA_014635995.1 of Sarcophaga peregrina. Lineage (NCBI taxonomy): Eukaryota > Metazoa > Arthropoda > Insecta > Diptera > Sarcophagidae > Sarcophaga > Sarcophaga peregrina. The sequence continues at coordinate 23,509,360 of CM025792.1, read as the reverse complement.
GTTTTTTTTTATATACGCACGTACTATCCAAACATATTTGCATTCCATTCCATAAAGTATAGGTTTTGCGAGAAGTAATAATTGTCATATGCCATCAATTTAAATATCAAATATTCCATATTTACATATTTCTAATTGAATAAATTTATTAATTTATAAAAAATAAATTTAAATTGACATATTTAGAATATTATTTTAACATTTGCCACGGAGAGAAATTTTTCCTATAAAAACTTGTCATATTGCATTATGACACATCAGGTAATTGCAGTGAGATGATGGGAAAACAAATATTTTGTTATTATCAAATTACTGCTGGTGTGACTTGTTTTTTGAAATTCTAATGCAAATTGAATTTAGTAGTTCCTGTATGTATGTGTTTTGTTTTTGTTTTTTAATTTAAAACTTATTTTGATCTTATAAAAAACTAATTTTAATAACCATGTTATGCGTCATTCCCATAAGCATTTCACAAAATACTCCAATACTTGACACTAGCATTTGACACTGTTAATGTCAATGTAAACGTCAACATATGGCTGCGTGCAATATTTTTAACAGTGCGTGATTAAAGGGAAACCACATCCCGTAATTAAATTCAAGAGATAATAATAATAATCATTAAGTAAACACAAGAATTATTATAAACAATTATGACTAGAAATATTTTAAAGCTGAACCTGAAGGAATACTATAAAAAATCTTTTACTGAACAACTAGTTGGACCATGAGAAGCTGCAATAAGCAGAGATGTTTATCTGGTTTATTGGCACTTCCTGAGAGTATATTTTTAACACGTAAAAAAATTTTACACAAAAAATCTCGACATTAAATGCTGTTGGCTATTAAATTTCATGTGAAGCTTTTCATTGCATTCATTCTTTTAGTATGTGTTTGTATTCATGAATGTAATGAAAAAAGTACGTAGAATTAATGCGTATTACCTTGATTACATCTTCAATAGAATGTGGGAAATCAAAGAAGAAAACATTTCTAATCTCGTATTTTGTGTAAATGAATACTCTCTTATACATGGTATTCATGTGTGCATGAATTTACGTATAAACAAATATAGAAAGAATAAAGTGAACATAGAAAAAATTTTAGGCGTAGTCAACCTGTGGAACTTGTTAAGAAAAGCAAACAGACAAGTACCCACCACATGCATACATACAACAAACATCCTCGTTTTACTGGATGAAAACGGCAACGCCAACAGTAAACAAAACCTGTAAGAAGTGTGGGGGCGATTTTTTAAATAAAAGCAAAGGAAAAAACAAAATAGAAAGTAAATAATGATAAAACTACAAGGGCATTGCAATGTGACCTCAAGTGTCACTATAAAATGGTAGTGTTGTTGGTTCGTGTCCTTCTATAAAACTCACGACACGAAAAGTTTATTAAAGTTCGCTATGTGCACCAAAACTAATTGCCAAAACCTTTATATTTAATTTCAATACGATTGGCAAAATTTCAAATAGGTTAATAATATAATTAGGATAATTAATATAAAGGCTAAATGATAACTAAAATAGGCCATAACAAACTAGTGTTGCCAATGGTTTATATTTGTTAAAAATATTTTTTCATAATACAGTGAACTCACGATAACGTGAACTAAATTTTACGAAGGTAGTTCACATGTTCGAATTTGTTCATGTTATTGCTTCGTTTATAGTTAACATCTTAATAGAATTTAGCAATTCTGTTATTTTTCTAGCCACTATTGCCAAGAGACTGTTTCTATAATAAAATTTTGTTATTTTGAAAACATTCTTGTCCATGGAATGGCAAAGACATTGCAGAAATGAATACGTCATTAGAAAACAATTGGGATTCATACGGATGTGAAGGGGCGTTAACCGGTAGCCCCTTTTTTAGTCAAGAACGCAGTAACCTAAGGCGAAAAAGTTTCAGTTTTAAATTTGTCAGTTGAAATCTAGATCTTTAACAAAACATTGTTTCATCAATGTCAGAAAAAATTATACATGTTATTCATGCTGGCTTGGAGAATTTGTAATTCACTGGACAAGTAAAGTTTTTTGTAACTTCGTGGAATTTTGGATTTGTAATTTCACGATGCATTTGAATATAAACCGGATTCATCAGTATTATAAAGCTAATCTTCACAAAGAGAAATTTCTTCCATTTTTTCTTTTAACTTTTCCTTAAGTGGGTCAACATATTGCGGATGCACAAAAAGTTTTTCACCGGAAATTTGAAGCCATCCGTCACTGGTGTTAAAAACACGATCATTTTCTTCACTTGCATCGAGAATTTCTAAAGTTTTCACAATTAAAAAAAAAAAAATATTCACGTTTTAAAGCTGTCAGATTTTGTTCACGTTTTAGAATACTCTGTGGAAAAATATATTTGTTCACGATTCTGAGACCTTCATACTTTCAAGTGTTTACGTTTTTCGCAAGTTCACTGTATTAAAAAAAATTCTTTTGACTTATGCATCTGGCAACCCTTTGAATATATTTAAATAATTTATGGCTCACTTTTAAAGGGAGGTGTGTCTCTTCAATATCTGTGTATGTATTAAGTTTGTAAATATATTTGAAAATATTTCCATACACACAGAAGTACGGTATTTACGAACTTAAATGTAAATTAAGTTAGAAGTAGACAAGTATCGTATAGCAAAAGGCGGCATTTGCCTATTTCTAATTATCATACTATTAGTAATTCTTAAATATTCAAGTATTATTTGTTGCTTTTTATTTATTTTTTATAAACATACAGGCATATGTACATCATATGCATACAAAATAGATTGCAAAGTAAGTTTATATTTACTTTTCTTTTTAACAGAGGGCAAAAAGGGCATATCACATTCAATATTTCTTTGCAGTAATTCAACTTTTGCTATTATTTATAGAAAAAGAGATTCCATTCATAAAGTTTTATTATTCTTTATATTGTGAATATATTTTTTTACTACAGTGTGTTTCACAATATGTTTCACACCTTAATACATATTTTTTGGTGGCATACATGCCATACATTGTATACATATGCCCTATGTAAATATGCATGCATATGATTTTTACGTATCAACTTTTCCATTGTCAATCCAATCGCACACGATTACTGTTTTTATTTTATCATTTCTGTATTGAATTTAAATTTTTTTTGTTTTTAATTTTAAACCGAAAAAACTAAAAATGAATACAATAAATAAAATAAAAAAAACGGTAAAATTTTGAAATTTTTAAGCAAACGGGAAGTTCTAAATAATTTTCCGTTTTTACTGTTAGATTTGTTGAGAGATAGTAATCAAAATGTTGAAATAAAAAAAGCTTCGTTTTTACTGGTTTTAGCCACCTTGACCATCATTATTTTTCATTATTGCTGTTAACGGTTTTTAATACAATAGCAACAACTGCAGTAACCACAATAACAGCAGAGGAATAAAACAAACTTGAAAGCTTTACTAGCTTTTTACATGGCGCTGACGTTTGTAAATGAAACCACAACAACAGTGACAATCAAAATAAAGCTGTAACAGCTCTTTCAGTTTATTTATTATTTATTTATTTTTATTTTGTTTTTTTTTTGTTTTCCTAACTTTACATATTTATAATGCATTAAACTACTCTACTGTCTGTACTAAATTCAAAATTTTATTTTGGTTTCCTTTAAATGTTGTTGAATAAATTCAAATTGTTTGTATTCTTAACCCGATATAGCAGCGGTATTTTCATTGATGTTTACGTCAATTGTAATTTTTATTTTTTTTTTTCCAAAATATTTATTTAATTTATTGCGCCTAACTAAACTGTTTATCATTTTTATGATTGTTGTTAATAAGCCATTAAATGGAAAATGTTTTTCACATTTAGAATAGTTTTTTTTCCCAAACCCATACACTAAGTCTCTTCAATCGATTAAAGCGTATTAGCATATTACTTGAAAGAAAAATTCCTGAATTTTAGTACATATTTAAGGAATCGTTGCCGTGGTCTAATAGATAGTGTTTTGGCTTATTAAACATAAAGCCAGGGTTCGAGTCCCGGGCCAGACATCAAAATAAAATTCAAAAAGTATTTTATCGGCGATTTCTTCTCAGCAGATTTCTGGCAAAAACTCTGAGAGTTAGTAAAAATTGCCACTGAAAAGTTTCTCAAAAAATCTGTCGTTCAGAGAGTCGACTTTAAATTGTAGGTCCCGCCACTTATGTATAAAAATTAAAACACACAACATAAGTAGTGTGAGAAACTAGGTTAATAAACCTAACTGAAGGGTTGTAATGGCCAATTATCTATGTATGTATTTAAGGAATCGTGTTAAACATTCCTGCTTTGAATTTATTTATTTATTTTCTAATGATTACGTAGTCTTTATTTGCAAATTCACATTAAGAATTTAACAATTTCAATGGGCAATATAATATTAACATGTTTACTGCCGACTACGAGATAACTCGTAGATTGCGTTCCCTTCTAAGGCGACAAACTACGAGTAATCTCGTACTTACTAATGTGAAAAAATCAAATTGTCAAATTGTTGCGGCAATCAACGTGTTAAGGCGCTATTACAACGGTCAACTATAGGGAGGATTTTAACTGGCCGATAAATGTTCAAAATTAATTCTTTTTAACTCAAAAGCAACTACCCACTGTAGGGTATAAAAAATTATTTCATGTTTTTGTTTAAAATCTAAATGACATTGTCAAAGTTAAAAGACAACAAATACTTATCTTGGTGGATCATAAATTTAATAACTGCATTAAAAGTGATTGAAAGAAAATCCTTTTGTAAATAAACAACATGGTGTTATACTACGTACACTAATAACAGAGGCATAGTTGATCCCATTCCATCTGCATTTGCCTATATATTGTAAACAATGAATGTGAATAATTTTATTACTTGTGGCTACGCTCCTGTTTTTTTTTTCGCAGAAAAACAAAACTAAAATTCAATGAATTTTATGAAAAATTAATTTCTATTTTATTGATTTCAATTAGTCTTCGATTATTAGCGACAACTTAAAGAACATAACTTTGTTAGTCAAGTACTTTATTATTTAAAGAACAAAAGCAACCCTAATATTGATCTTATATATAGACAACAAATAATAACAAATATTTTTTCTTTAATTTCAATTATTTGCAGGATAACGATAACCTACTCGATAATATGGTTCATACGACGGAATCGAATTCAAGAACTTTTCCCCAATATGTAGCTGCTTTAGCGGCCGCTGGCGGAGCCTTTGCAGCTGGTACTGTATTGGGTTGGACATCGCCAGCAGAAGCGAAACTAAAAAATGTCTACGATTTCCCAGTCGATAAGGGCCAGTTCTCTTGGGTAAGCTCGTCCATGACATTGGGTGCTGCGTTTGTGTGCATTCCAATTGGTTTCCTTATCAATCTTGTTGGCCGTAAACTGACCATGTTGTTATTGGTTTTACCCTTTACTTTGGGTTGGTGTTTGTTGATTTGGGCCACGAATATTGAAATGATGTATACGGCCCGTTTCATATTGGGTATATCGGGTGGTGCATTCTGTGTGACAGCACCGATGTATACAGGCGAAATAGCCCACAAGGATATACGTGGCACACTAGGCAGTTTCTTCCAGCTGATGATAACAGGCGGGTATTCTGTTCGTTTACGCGATTGGTGCCGGCTTAGATGTATTCTGGATGAGTATTGTTTGTGGTATTATACCTCTAGTATTTGGAATCGTATTCGTATTTATGCCTGAATCTCCTACCTATTTGGTAAGTGAATGAAAAGCTTTCAATAAAATTCAAACGGATTGATTAATTTATATTTTCTTTTTTTAAATTTTCAAGGTAACAAAAGATAAAAATGAAAGCGCTATTAAATCCATACAATGGTTACGCGGTAAAGACTACGATTATAGAATGGAAATCGAAGAATTAAAAGAAACTGAACGTAAAATCAAAGAGAATCCCGTTTCGATTGGCAGTGCCCTAATGCGTCCCATTACCATTAAAGCTTTGTCCATCAGTTTGGGTCTCATGTTCTTCCAGCAATTGTGCGGCATCAATGCCGTTATCTTCTATACAACCACCATTTTCGAGGTTAGTTATTAAAAATGTATCGCTTTATGGTACATACATTACATATGTATGTACAGTGAGCGTCAAAAGAAAGTGTACAAATAAAAAACTATACATTATTAAATTAATCGTTATTTGTATTTTAAAATTGTTACATTGCTGGTTTTTAAAATTGAAAAAATTTTTTCGGCCACTCTCCTTACAAGTGGTAAAAGTTGAGTTTGTTGACTTGCTAGAATTTTATCCATATTGCACAGTTTCTTTTGACGCTCACTGTATGTACATACATATGGTACTATAAAATGAGTAATAAAGTATTACAAAGAGTATTTCGATTTTAAAGCGTACTTTAAAAGCTGTTATTACATATTTTAAAATTGAATTGATTTAATTGATTATTTTATTTAATAAAAACTTAATAATTCTTTTTACTTTTGCAGGATGCCCAAACCGATATTGATCCAGATCTCTCTACCATTATTGTTGGTATTATGCAGTTCATAGCTACATTTATATCCGTTATGGTTGTCGATAAATTAGGTCGTCGCCTTTTGCTTTTGGTGTCTGCTATTGTAATGGCTGCTGCTACCATTGCCATGGGAGTCTATTTCTATCTGAAGGACAGTGGGGCGTATGTAGGCCATATCGGCTGGTTGCCCGTTTGCAGTTTGTGTATCTTCATTGTTATGTTTTCGATTGGTTTCGGTCCTGTGCCCTGGCTGATGATGGGCGAATTGTTTTCCTCCGATATCAAGGGTGTTGCTGGTTCTATTGCGGGTACTACAAATTGGGTGTTGGCTTTTATTGTAACCAAGACTTTTGTAAATCTTAAAGATGCCTTGGGTAGTGGTATAACATTTTGGCTATTTTCTGGTATAACCTTGGTAGGTGTCGTTTTCGTATTCATTTTCGTGCCGGAAACAAAAGGCAAAAGTCTGAATGAAATCCAAGATATATTGGCTGGCAAACCCAACAGAAATCAAAGCAATGGCAATGTTTAAATCATTACCGACATACATTATTTTGTACGAGTCTCTCAGCAGTAGGCACTTAATTCGAAAAAGTTTTAAATAAGATTTTATAAAATGATATGCCATGCATGCATATCATATCATCAACCATGCAAATAAAATAGTAAAATTGTTTTCATAATAGAAATAAATTGTTTAAAAGGAAATGCCGCTTTAAATTATCATCTCATTTAAATAGAACATTAACAAAATATTTCTTATTGAGTGGCTTTTATTATATTCAAACAATTTTCTTTGTTTTTTTAGTTGCAATTAAATTACCACAAAATTAATAAAATTTTCATTTTTAAATGGTTAAAACATACAATATAAGAATAATGGAATACCACAGCAATTTTTGTATAATATTTTGTAAATCTGTGCAATATTGTATGTACATACATGGATTATTTTGAGAAAATATTTTACTTTGTATGAAATATGTATGTTAAGTTTGAATGTTAATAAGAACTTAAATTATGTGTGCTTTCAATATCTGCATCCATAAACTAAATACAAAAAAACTAATCCGTTTAAAAGGAAACAGGAACATGTTTGTATGTATGTAAATACTTAAAAATCCTAATGTTTTTTTCTTATTTTTTTCAATCTAAAAGACTGAAATATTATACACAGAATAAATAGTATTTTACTTAAACTGCAACAAGAAAAAAAAATAACATTTAAACAAAGTTAATAATGATAAAAATATGTAATAATATTGTTAATTGTTCTAATTTAATATAAAGATTTTTAACAGTTTTATAAATGCATATTTATTTCTTTTTTATTCCTTGCCAATACGAATTTTATGAAAAAACAAAAACAAAAAACTAAAGCTCTCTTTAAAAAATATGCTGTTATTAAAACAGAATGTTAAATATCTTCTTCAACATAATAATTTAAACAAAGAAGGATATTTGCAAATAAATGATCATAATTATCATATTATTGATCTATTATTGTGTATATAAATAAAGTATTTATACGATAAACTAATTCTACTGAGCATCTATCCTTACTTTAAAATGTAATGTAAAATATTTAATATTTTCTTAAACAATAGGCATCTAAGAAAAGCACACATAAATTTGTAAGAAATGTTTTAAAGAAAAGCGGATTTTAAAATTGTTTTTAGTCTTTCAAAATTTTTAATTTATAATTGTTTCTGTTTGAAAAATGAAAAAAAAAACAAAACTTTGTTAATAATAATATTTTAAGTTTTATTTTAATTTTTGTCCAAACACTTTTAAAATCAAAAGCAATATTTTATTTTAGCTAAATTAGTCTTTAATTATTTAGCTGCATTTAATTAATAATTATGTAATTAATTCTTATTCTAATTAAATATTTCGTATTCATGCCTATTCAACACTGCATTATTAAATATACTTTAAATGAAGGAAAACAATTTATAAAAAATAAACATTACAATTATATATTAGTATAGTGATTAAGTGTAAGAGAAAAAAATTGCATTTCGTTTACAATTATCAAACAAAACAAAAAATGTTATTTTTTATATTTATTATTAATTTTTTTTTTTTTTTGTTTTTTTATTATTATTATTTCATCTTTTTAATTTTATTTTAACAAATCACACATCATATTATAAAACAATGTTTTTATTAAGCAAATTCATTACGTACATATTTACTAAAAAAAAAAAATCAAAAGTTTATTAAATAAATTTTATATTTACATATATACACACACACTATTTAAAATTTTTTGTTTTAATTTCGTTTATTATTTACTAGAGGTGTGCACTAGACATTCTACTAGCAATACTGTAGTGTTCTCTTTTCTGTTGATCTTGATTTTACGAGTGCACTGAAATGTGTATTTCCCATTTATTCAATGTATACAACAGCACTCGTTTGCCTGTGAAGTAACGGAACTGTGCTTTGTGTTGTAAGAGCATATTTTACTACTGAAGCTACATTTTCAGTATTGCCATACGAATATCAGTAGTGTAAAAAATAGTAGTAGTTTAAAAAAAGTTTGTCCCAAGAAATAAAAAGTTTAAGTGGCAATGCTGGCGAGCAAACAAGAGCAAAACATTCGGACCTTTCTTATTCATTGTTGTGAGTAGCTTACGATTTACGTGTGCGGGTGATTTAAATACAATAATTTAAAAACAATTTTGCAGTGGGAAAACAAACAATTAAAAAAAAATTATTATGGAAAATGAAAATAAAATTGCGTTAAAAAACAAAACCTTAATAGTAGTACATCCTTTGCTTTCACCATAAACTCAAAAAAAAAAATAATTTTCTCCAGAAATAATAAGTTTAAAAAAGTTACTGGCAATGCTGGCGTCGACGAAGATGTTCGGTTGCCGAGAGCCAAAAAAAGAAATGCATGTTGTGACTCTATGAAGAGTACAATATTTTTGTGGCACTCTGCACACAACTCTCTTTTATACTGTTGTACAATGGTTTACGAGTGCAGTTGTTTTTTGTACTCTATCTTTGCTTCACACTTATTTATATTTGCAGCTACAATCAATATTCGGTCTTGAGAAAAATGCAATATTGTGCAATTTTATATGTCTTGTGCACACCTCTATTATTTACAAAAAATTTTTTTTTTTTGATATTTTGCGTAAGATATTTTTAACAAAAGCAATATATGTACATGTTAAAAAGAAGTTTTTGTAAAAAAAAATATTTTTTATAAAAAACACATTCGGTTTGAAAAATTGTTAAGGAACGCAATAGCAACAAACAATTACAATATCTTAGTATTCGATTATACAATTCTCTATATAATTCAAGGTAGAATTAGCCAAACGTTTACGGAAATTAATTACCGAAATTACATTACAATTCGGTAATCGCTCAATGGACATACATACGTTTCGCTACGTTGCGTTATCATTAGAAATGAATTTAAAACAAACTCGATTACATGGCAATAATAAATGGTAAAATACATATTTACATCTAAATTAAGGAGTGCGCACAAAAAAAAAATGGGCCCGCTTTGAAGCTTATAACTTTTATCATAATTGAAAAAAATTAATACCGTTACGTTGTTTTTGTTAGTCATCTGTTTCAAAATCCACGTGTTAAATTTCATTCCAATAGCAAAATTAGTTTTTTGAAAATGGACACCCAACAAGAAAATTGTAAAAAAATAATTGAAATTTTCAATGAAAAACCGCGCCGCTTACAAAAACCAATTGCTAGGCTCGCAGGTGTTAACCGAAAAACACTTTCTAAAGTAATAATAAAACAATATAAGGAGTCTTTAAGTATTGAGAGAAAGCGTAAAAGTGGACGAAAAAAGGATTTGCCAACCAAAACAAATCAAAGGTCCCGTCACTTTTGTATAAAATTAACATACACAACATAAGTGGAGTGAGAAACTGCGGGCTTCTTGGGGACGATTGATGTAGACTGTCTAATGGTGAAGGTATAGCACTGGCCATTTTATAGTCACCAGCAGCAACTCGTTTCCTTACCATTCGCAGGAGAGTCATCCCCTGAGTGCTAGTTTTATAAAAATAAAAAAAAAGGTAAACTAATACGTATTTTTCTAAAACACCCTAACATGTCTGGAAGAAAAGTGGCTCAAAAAGTTCAATGCTCTGGGACCTTTGTCAGAAAAAAATTTTATATACAAGAGAATTCAAATATTATTTACTTTAATTGAAATATAAAACGAAAAAAATCCGCCACTTAGTTTTATTTCTATAACGAAAAGTGTAAGTCCCGCTTTTTTTGTGCGCACTTCTTATGACGATTTATATATCCGTTTATAAAAATCTACACTCTTGTCATGTTTTGCTTTTGTAAAACGTAATTTTTATTTTGTGAAAAATGATTCTTAATAAGATTTCCAATTATCGAGTTAATATGATAAGATAAGAGTGTTTACGTAAGTGATTTCTTCAAAACTATATCATGTCATTACATGGATCCATTTTGGAATGTTAACAATTGTTTAAAAGCACAAAAAACTCATACGTTTTTTTTTTCATTCATAAAATGCAAATGGTATTCTAAAACATTTTTTTATTGTACAAACAATAAAATTGATTAACACGTTGACAACCACAGCAATTTTCAGAAAACTGGCCAATAATTACCATTTGATTTAAATTAGGTTTAATAAGCACCGGCTAACTCGTAGTTGGCACCAGAGACCTGCGCCGAGCAAATTTGTCGGCGGCGGCGGCTAAAGTTGAAAAGCTTCGGCGGCGGCTTTAAGCCGGCTGTCAGCCGAAATATGGTAAAGTTTCGGCGGCTCTTTTATTTATTTAACACGTTCCCTGCCAAGCTGTTTATGAGAAGGTGTCATTTCTAGGCCACGTGTACCATTTTCGGTACACGACAACTACTTTTATAAATCTCTATAAAAACATGTTGGTTTTTTATTTTTGAAAAAATGTATTTTATTTTCAAAATTATTACTATTTAAAGGACAAAATAACAATAAAAAATTAAATTTATTTCATATAGTATAAGGGACATAAGGGCAATGTACAAAACAGAATATATATTTTACTCAAGTTTGATTACGTTACTATAATTTTTCATACTTTCTGCATACTATGGAATGGCTGCATCCTTTTTACTGGTCTATCATTACAGTTTTGTAACTCATGGTGTAATTCTAGAAGGTAGGACATGGTCATCTTCTTCAGAAAATACGTCATTGTTTATATTACATATATGCGAAATTAGTAACTTTCTATAATTTAAAAGATGAAATTAAACTATTGTTTCTTGTATTATATAAAATCAATTCACTTACAACTGTCTTATTCAATAAAAAATTCAAAAGTGGTCCGATAACTAATGACCACGCCATGTGTACCGTTATCGGTACATCACTCTAAAATTGCTCTAAACATAATTATGTTACATAAAATAGTCCTACTAATAATTAAATTTTGGATATAAACATTTTAAATTAAAATTTCAGCTTGGCGTAGAAATGAGGTTTAGCGTGCACCGAAAACGGTACACGTGGCAGCGAACGTGTTAAATAATATGCATACATTTCCAACATTTATGTATGTAAAGAACAAAAAAGACGTGTAAATCCATGTATGAAACATTAGTCTCACATAATTGGTCATTACAACTTTTCAGTCAGGATTACGACCTAGCTTCTCACACCACTTATGAGTGTGCGTTAATTTTATATATGAGTGTTGGGGCCTACAGTTTTAAAACGGACTCCAAATGATAGATTTTAGACAATCTTTTCATGGCAATTTTATTTACTCTCAAAGGTTTTGCCAAAAATTGCAGTAAATTTACTAAATAATCATTGTTAGCAAATCGATTATTAAAAATAAGCGACTAAAGAAAAAACTAGAACAAAAAGTAAAATTACACACAAGGTGGCAACACTGGTCTGCTGTGATCCGAAATGACATAAATAAAATGACCCTGGTTGCTCCACCATGTTAAAGGGCCTTAGATCTCTGCAGCACATTTGCACAAGCAGACATGCGTTAGCAAATTTTTCGGAATCTGCATTTTCAGAACTTCCTGGCAATATGGTTTTAGGTTTGGCATTCGAATTTTCAAATTTTTTCGATTTTACATCAATACCATGAGCACGTAAATGGTTACAGAGGTTTGATGTCGACGCAGAAAGTCCAAACCTGAAATTATTTCGCATATTATAACACCTACAAAACAATTATCAGAAATAAGTATTCAAAATAAAATTTTCCAAAAAAATTTGGCTAAAAGCTAATTGAAATTGGAGTTTCAATTATTGTTTTGGGAAATCAATACCATTAAAAATAGCATGGTCGTCATCGGAATCAGATGAATTTAACTCATTTAAATTATTGAAATTTGTAGTTCTTTGGTTCTCCATTTCAATTTTTTGTCTTATAAAAAATTTAACGTAAAGTTAAAAGTGTTACCACATTCACCAAAAACAAGAAAAGGTGTTCAAAATTTCCATATCAAAAAATTATAAATTTTTCTATTAATATATCACAAAATGAACAAAAAAACTTCAATAATGTATTTAAGTCAAGTAAAACAAATATATAAATATCATATATATAATTAAAATTTACTGTATACAATTTTAAAAACATATTTTCATATATTCTAATTTTCTTACATACATACAACGGCGGCTAAATTTAAGCCGAATCAAGCCGAATAAATTTTCGGCGGCGGCGGCTTTTAAATTTTGTCGGCGGCTCGGCTTAGCCGGCTGTCAGCCGATCGGCGCAGGTCTCTGGTTGGCACCCTAGAAGGGAACGCAATATACGATTAATCTCAGGGACCGAAAATAACTGTTATTTTTGAATTTTTGATTAAAAAAAGCAATCGCAAGGATATGTCGGAGAACAGAACCTAGTATACCATTTTGATTGTCTTGGACAAAATTTTTATAAAATGGAATGCTTTTTAAAAACCTGGTTTTAATTTTTTCGAGCAAAAATAAAAGTCATTTCTATTTTAATTCATGATGAATTTATAATATTTATTAAAAAATTCTTTAAAACAATTAAAGTAAATTAATGTTGATGTAATAAATGTTGATAAATATTATGAATTCATCAAGAAATAGAACAAAAATAACTTTTATTTCCGCTCGAAAAAATAAAACTCATAAAATTACTTTTATTTTTGCTAGAAAAAATAAAAATCAAAAAATAATTCTTATTTTGTGACTTTTACGATAAAAGTTATAACAGTTACGGTTAATTTAATCTCGAAGTTGGAAGTCAATTCATTCAATATTAGCCAAAAAAAAAAAATAAGTAATAATATACTTAGAATGCATGTACTGCCTTAAACACCTTAATCGTACTGGGAAAATGAAATGAATCTGTAAAGTTTCTGATGACACAAAACGGAGATAAGTTCCAATTTCTGAACAAAATTTTTCCAATGGGAAATATTGTAAACAGGGAGTTACATCAACGGAAGCAATGTTGTGGCAAAAAAAAAGAAAAAATTTAAATACTTTTCAGTAAAAATGTTTGATAAATACTTCGAAAATTAAGTTTACGTTCCATTGTCAGCTAGCAAATGTAGAATTATATTATGTATAAAGGCAAAATAAAAATTTTTTCAATTATTAAAACTGTTTCCATTTAATATACTATGTTTGGTAGAATTATTACAGTTGAATAAAAAACAAGCAGATTTCTGGCAAAAACTCTGAGAGTAAATAAAATTGCCATGAAAAGTTTTCACAAAAATCTATCGTTCGGAGTCGACTTCAAACTGTAGGTCCCGCCACTTCTGTATAAAATTAACACACACAACATAAGTAGTGTGAGAAACTAGGTCAATAATCCTGACTAAGGGATTGTAATGACCAATTATGTATGAATAAAAAACAATTGCATTCATAAAATTATTTGTAATTACAAGTAAAATATTTTAAAAATTAAAAAAAAAAACTAAGAAAAAATAGGAAAGGAAGCTTAATGTTTATTAGTTTAATCGTTTAAAAAATGTTATGTAAGTTATATTCTTCTAAATAAATAAATCAAATTATTAGTTATTAAATGTACCATACAAGACACCAATTGTAGTCAAATTAATTTTTATTACCCACCTTGTTGTTTGGACTTTTGTTGTTTTATATAAAAAAAAAAATAAATAAAAAAACAAGCTATAAATCACAGAATAATAAGAATTATTTAAAATGTGTAAAATGTTTCACGTGGAAAAATGAGAGGTAAAATGAAGAAAATTGTTACAAACATAATATCAGTTACTAAAATCTTTTAAAATGTACAATATTCGAGCATTATTGATATGTATGTATATGATAAATGTATGTAATTTGTTTAAAATGTATGCATACATTCATATAAATTATATAAAATATTTTTAATTGTAATACATATAAATATTAATATATTCTGTAAATAAATGTGGTTACTAAAATACCTATGAAGTAACTTTATTAAATATCGTTTAACATCGTATGGAAACGTTTGGGTAAGTAAATCAAATACATACATACATACATAATTGGTCATTGGAAACCATCAGTCAGGATTATTGACCTAGTTTCTCACACCACTTAAGTTGTGTTTGTTAATTTTATACATAAGTGGAGGGACCTACAATTTAAAATCGACTCCGAACGACAGATTTGTAAGAAACTTTTCATAGCAATTTTATTTACTCGCAGAGTTTTTGCCAGAAATCTGCTGAGAGGAAATCGCCGAAAAAATACGTTTTGTATTTTATTTTGATGTCTGGCCTGGGACTCGAACACTGGCTTTTACGTCTAATAAGCCTACACACTACCTACTAGACCACGGCGACTTCCAAATCAAATACTGTACCATAATTTGAATAGGAATTAAACTCTGAAACTGAAAGTTTCCGAATCATAAACATTATTATGGTTTTTTACTAGCCCTTAGTTACGTTTAGACTATCACTACAGTGCGATTTGGGTTTTCTATCAGCAACATCCGTTAATCAGACAGTCAAAACTGCTTGATAATTTAAAATTTTGTGCTTAATAGCTGTCTAACTAGGACATTGGAAGTTTAGTGTTTTGAAAGGGTCCATCTGTATAAAAGATCATATGAGGTTAAAATAATGTAATTTTTTAGGAAATATTTTCTTGAAATGCACTTCTTTTTAACAGATTTAGCAATAGAGATGCTATACGCCGAATACATATAGCATTGAAACAGGAAGAGCTCATAGAAGAAAATTTAAAAGTACCATTTGATGCAAAAAAGTACTTTATTCAGTTATAGATCAGTACCAGAGATCAGCAATGAATCATCTTTTCGCTATTCATAAGTACTCATGCAGTTTTGAGTATCAGTGATTCAACAGTATTGAAATTCAACTACACTGATTCATTCGTACTCAGTACAACGTTGATTTAAAAGTATAGGTTGCAATGAGTATGAGCACAACATTGACATCAAACTCACAAGATTCGAAATATGTTCGATTCATACGCCTACTCATTTTGATTCATAAATTTAGAAAAATACTGATAATACTTATAAGTGATTTGAGTGACTCAATCATTCATCAAAATTTACAGTCTTAGTTGTTGTTGCATGTGCAAACAAACAAGAAAGAAAATATAAAGACAGCAAGCAAAGTAAACACACAACCTTTTTGTGAGTATTGTGGTGTTCGTACGTGAATCATACTTATTTTGTGCTTCGTGTAAATGTTTAGTCGAGACGAGTCGAAGTCAACAACATCATGTGCATTGTTAAGTATGAGTATCACGAATATTTCAAGCTTTAAGTATGAGTATGTTATTAAAATAAGTATGAATGCGTATAAGTATTAGAAATTATAAGTATGACTCGAATCTACTCTTCGTTTAAAGAATTTCTATTTCGCAACACTGACAACAAAAATAAAAGCAATGTTGGTCAATAAATCTTTAAGATGCAAAAGGAAGAAAAAAAATTAAAAATTAATGAAATAAAAAAAAATGAGAAAAGTACAAGAAAAAAATTAATTTTAAAAATATTTAAAATATTACAAAACATTTTAAATATAAAGATAACAAGCTTGAGAGAAATTAAAAAGAAAAAAAACTATTCGAAAACAGTTTTAATCAGTCAAAACCTTTCACTCAGGCCTTCTGATTAAACTCGTGCCATATTTTCTTCTTAAAACCTTTAACTGCTTTGGTATGCAAGTAAATAATCTTGAATAGCGATAACATTACTGTTATTAACATGTTATACTGTTATTAACATGTTAACAATTAACAGATTGGTTTTCTCTCTCTCTTTCTTACAAACCGCGATGCTACAGCATTTATTTTGCAAGCGTAGTAACAAATTAGATTAATTGTGTCGGTTTACAAAAACAATGAAACAAAACAAAAACTACAAAATATTCGCGTACGCACTGCATACACATGAGCAACAGCATTCGCCGATATCAACAGCAAGAGATAACACACACAAAAGGAAAGAGAAAACAAAGAAACTCACCTTTTAAGAACTGCTCAGCCACTTACACCCTCTCCTTCTCATCGTAGTTAAAATGCAATTCAATGTAGTTTACTTCCGCAGACATACCTTTGAAAATATGCACCATGCATGGGTATGAATTTACGCACAAAAAAAAACTTTTTCACTTTGCAGGCCATGCACTAACAACACAACATACATATATTCGGTATAAACCGGTTACTCTGCTTTTGTACTCCAGCAAGGGAGTTTTCTAATTTTATTACATATTAATGCCTTTTTTATTGTTGTTGTTGTTTTAATTTTTACATGCATTGCCTTGCACTAACACCACAATACATCTTCACTTCATTTGTTTTTTTTTGCTAATTTTTTTTTGGAAGTTTACCGCTCACTGATGTACGCCATTTTAAAAATTTTTTCATTTATTCTTATTGAAAATGCAAACCAAAAAACTTAATTAAAACTTTTGTATTAATCACAAACAATTACACACACTTTTCTTTTATTAACACATCTTTTATATTCGTTTGTGTTTACAACTTTAATTTATTAATTTTTTTTAAATTTTAAACCGACCAAATTTCCTTTCACTTACAGACACCCTTCCTAATTAACATAAAAGCTACAACTACCGGCTGTCGGCTTTGTAGTTCTTTTCAAAGCAATGCAATCAAATAACATATCACTCAATAACATGACCATAACAACAACAATTACAACAAACATCATCTTTAAATTCATTGCTCTCCTTTACTTTTAATAAGAACAAACAAAGGAACTTAACATTAATAACCAGCAATAAACACTATGAAAATTAAAAAAAAAAAACAACAAACACAACAGGTTGGTTGCCTATTACCTTTGTTCTCCTCATTTTAACGAAAAAAAAAAAGAAGCAATATAAGACGAGAGCACATTTCATGCTAATTTATAAAGGCATTGTTGTTGTAAATATGAAGATTAAACAAATCAATGTTATTTTTATTCGTCACCAAACAATGTTATGTAAATTTCTTAAATTCTACATATTCTCTACACCCCTTCTCACTGTTCATTATTTTCAAATACATGCATAACACCCGAAAGCATAAGTTTGTACGAAGCCGAGTGCCATTCAAATATTGTGTTGTTCATGGTGTAAGCAAAGTGGGAGAAGAGTAGTACAATATGTAAATAATGCAATTGTTTTTGTAAAATAACATAGAATCCATCCAAGGCGTATTTATATAACAGGTGGGAGTATCTACACAGCTGATACTTCTTCGATTGTCAAAATTTTGTTGTTTTTTTTTGCATTTTTCTTCCCATTGTCATTCTTCAGTCAGGCTTTTCTGACAATCGAAGTAGATTTTATCATTTTCTTTTGCACTTTTCTTCCCATTGTCATTCTTCAGTCAAGAATTTCTGACAATCGAAGCAGATTTTATCATTTTTTTTCCTTTTTTCTTCCTATTGGCATTCTTCAGTCAGCTGTTTCTGACAATCGAAGAAGTTTTTACAAAAACAAAATGCCTGTTGTTTTTGCATTGTTGTACTTGTTGTAGAGAAGCGCCCACCTTCTATAAATCTGCCTTGAATCCATCAATACATTAATGTTGTTTCCTTTTTTCTCAAGACAATTAATATACAATGCGTGTGTGGTTATGCAAGAGTTGTTGTTTTTAAAACCTTTTAATAGAGCAAACAACGAACACTCTTTCATCACACAACAATCGAGGAAGCGTTTTCGCGTGAAGCCGAATGCATGAAAGTTTTTTTATACGCGTGTTTTAGTGTACTAGAAGATCATTTGTTATTGTGAATGAATGAGAGAATGCATGAATGAAAAATGAATACGAAAGCGAAGGAATTTGTGTTTTGTGTTACATTGCCTTAAACTTGAATACTGTGGGTGAAGAACATTAGGATTTGGAATGAATAACAATTGAAGGAGCATGAAACCGCATGCATGACAGTTTTTCTCACTCACATTGTATTAAATTACTAATGCTTAATGAATGAATGAATGAATAATAACCGCATGCTTGCCTGGTAAAACTACATAATTTGGGAATAGAGTGGAAATATGTTGTTCCTTTAATTGTTTTGGTTTCTGATTAATAAAGGCATAATAAGAGAAACAGAAATATAATATGAGTGTATTTGTTGTTGTTTGTTTTTGTTTTGCTTTCGGTTGATATGTATGCATTTGAATCGATTGAATATAGAGGAAAGAGTGTTGTTTGCTCTCATGCAATGTAGAATGCATGAAATCAAACTTAACAATTGTTTGACCACCAATACTAAGATTAATTTGTTATTGTTTTCCTTTACAATAACAATGCGTTTAAAAATCGCATGTAGAACTTTGCTTTGTTTTAAATTTCGTTAAGTTTTATGAAAAAGTTTTTATGAAATAACCTGAGCAAAGGTAACAGGCAGCCAACCTGTTGTGTTTGTTGTTGTTGTGGTTGTTTGTTGTTGTTTGTTGTCATTGTCATGTAATAGTCATGTTATTAATTGATGTTATTTGATTGAATTGGTAAACTTTGTGCGTTAAAATAAAATGTAAGAGAAAATGTTTCCGATTTAAAATTGTAAATAAATTAAATATAAATAATTAAATAGTCTAGTATAGAGTACCCATAATGTGTTGGCTTACTGGAAATTCACATGACACGGCTCAAACCCGGTTCAATGTCAGACGTCTTATAAAATACAAAAACTCTTAAGAGTAAATAAATTCGACGTTAAAAAGTTATTCAAAAGACTGCATATTCCGCCACTCATGTATAAAATTAAAAAACACAACATAAGTGGCGTGAAAAGCCAGGTAATAATCTTGGCCACAGGCGCACAAAAGTGTGGGTACATACATACATACATAATTGGCCATTACAAACATTCAGTCAGGATTACGGCCTAACTTCTCACATACGATTAACAAATTTCATAAATTTCTGAATGGAATGCAAAAGACTGTCCTAAAATCGAGGCTAGTTGTCCGACAAATATAAAGATTTTCAACGAAAACGGATTGGTATTTATACTTTTGTGGGTGAGTGTACGTAGTTTTTCAATTTGATGCAAAAAATTTAAAGTTTAGTATCATTTTAAAAGTAACAAATAAAATTTATGATTTGGTTTACAATGGTTATGATTTTGTAATTTTCAAACTTACATTTTAAAAACTGCTCATCCGCTTACACCTTCTCTTGTTCTTCGTTGTTACGATACTATTTAGATAACATTTTAAAATATAATGCATGTGCATAAGCATCTTCGAACAAAAAAAAAAAATAGCTTTTTCCCACTCAAGGCCATGATGCACCAAAAACACAACAATAAATTTTTTTTTCTTTCATATACATATGTAAACCGACACTATACTCCAGCAAGGGAGTTTTCTAATTTTATTTCTCATTTAAAGCTTTTTACATTCATGGCCTTAAGTTAACAACCACACACACTTCACTTCACTTACATATGTATGCCTATGATTTTTAACAACCACATACACTTCATTTCACTTATGCATGTATGAATACGATTTTTGCAATTTTTTTTTGTTTTGTATGTACACCCTTACTGGTGTACTCCATTTTGAAAACGAAAATTTTATTAAAACTTTTGCATTCCGATAGCATTTTCATTCTTAATAAATATAAACGACTCCAAACGCATATTTTAATACAATATACATACATATATAATATTATACTTTTATCACAACTTTTCTATTTTTTTGCTTGTAAGCAAGCTTTAATTTTTTAATTTTACTTTTAATTTTACACCACGAACACGAACGGAAACACTTTCACTGACACCTGACACCCTCTTCAAAGAGCACAAAAACTATTACTAACCGGCTGCCGGTTCTATTTAAAGAAATTGAATCAAATGACATCAATTATTAACACGGCGGTTACAAGACAATAACAACAACATTAAGATCAACGAGCTTCTTTAAACGAAATTGAGTGCAATGCACTCTCATTTGCCTTTGCTCTCCTTTTTTCAAAAAAAAAACCACAAAAAAGACGAGAGCAGATCAACGAAAATGTAAACCAAATTACAGCAAAGTTCAACATGCCTTATAAATTATAAAGGCATTGTTATTGTAAATGTAAAGAATTAGCAAATCAGTGTTATTTTTGTTTGTCGTCAATCTATGTTAATTGCATAGAGCAAACTCTTTCCCCTCTCAACAACCGAAAGCATAAGTTTGTCGGAAACCGAGTGCTATCCAAATTTTGTTTTGTTCATGGTGTAAGAAATTACGAGTACGGTGGAGGAAGAGGGTGAGATTTATTATAGCAACGCAAAAACAATACAATTGTTCTTGTAAAATAACATAGAATGTTGGTTCCTTTTTTCCCAAGACAATTAATTAATATGGATATGTATGTATGTACATACAAAAACAATGTGTGTGTGGTTATACAAGATTTGTTGTTGTTTTTAAAACCTTTTAACAGAGCAAACAACTAACACTCTTTTAGCAACAACAATCGAGGAAGCATTTTCGCATGAACCCGAATGCATGAAGTTTTTTTATACGCGTATGTTGATGTACTAGAAGATCATTTGGTGTTGTGAATGAATGAGGGAATGCATGAATGAAAAATGAATAAGAAAGCGAAGGAATTTGTGTTTTGTGTTACATTGCCTTAAACTTGAATACTAAGGGTGAAGAACATTAGGATTTTGAATGAATAATAATTGAAGGAGCATTAATGCGCATGCAAGACAGTTTTTCTCACTTACATTGGGGTTAGTGTGTTTAAAGATCATTTGGTATTGTGAATGAATGAATGAAAAATGAATAGCAAAAACATTTTTTATATGGGTGATGCTATTTTTTATTTCGTAGCTGTATTTATATACCATATAAGTAATAATGAAATGAAAATAAATTACAAATTGTGGATAAAAAAATAAATAACACAATTTGTCTTCTGGATCATGCTTAATTGCATTTATTTAGTTTTTAATTATAGAATTCAAATGTATTTTAATCATAGACTTATAATTCACAATCCTTATATCATATTAATTAAAATGTTAACTTATTTAGTTGGCATTGTCACATTAGTCATATGTATGTATGTATATTATTACAAATAATTACCAAGTATTAAGGGAATTACTGTTAATACTATAACAATATTTTATTGAAGGGCATTATTATTTAACTAATTATAATAAGAATTATATTGTAATAAATATCCATATTATTAATGTTACTTAACAGACTTCATTTTGTAAAATTATTATAAAGGAAATATGAAAGTTTTAAATCAACTTTTATTCTAAAATGAAACCCTTAATAAATGGCAAGCCAGTGGGCACATTTTGCTGATAGACTTTATAATCATTGCGAAAGAAGTTTAAAAGCGTAAATTCTTCGCAATAAATGCGATCATGAAAGAATTTCCAACTGGCTGCTGTATAGGCCACTATACAAATTGGATTCATCAATATAAACTGTGTACCAATAGACCACCAAAACCAGCCCACATATGAAGGGTGTCGCGTATAAGCATAGATACCATGCGTAATTAATTTATGATCATCAGCTTTCTCATATTGCACCTTAAATACATAAATTATATTTAAATTTTATTCAATTTCTCCATCATTTGTTTCAAATTATGACTCACCAAATGTGTAAAACTATTACTGGCGGTGATCATGGCCGTCTTGCGCACAATTTCACCAAATATGCATAGGACAACGCCCACAAGCCAAATATAATAGAAATCTTTGAAATTTGGTAAAAAATAGACTTCCAATATGAATTCCAGCCAACTGGCTGCAGCTGCCAAGCCATATGCCCAGGAATGATTCAATATGAATGAGTCAACAGTTAAACTTTTTGGATTACACCAAGCAATAGCTAAAAATTCAGAATAATGAAAAAATGCCATAAAAAAGCCATAAACACCAAACTGTTTCCAGACAGCAGGTGCAAAACAGACTAAAAGTATGCTAATAGCTTCCACAAAACCAAGAAAGGAAGCTCGTATGGCAATCTGTAAATATTAAACACAAATTGTAAATACATACGTATTTAGCATTAGCACTTTAGCTTTCTGTAGAAATGTTTACCTGATATTCTGTATTCCTTAATACGAAACGTATTATCATACTAATTAATGCGAAATATAATACTGGTCCCCATAGTTGAGCTCCCCATACTTTTGGTACAATTCCGAAATAAATTTGCGGCACTGACGGCGTTAATACCAGTGCAATTGTACCCAAATAGCAAATAACACTTAAACGTCCTTCTTTGCCCAATTTTGTTGAAGGCATTGCATGTTGTATCTGTTGCGGTGTTATACACATATTTATTTATAATTTTATTTTCCAAAATTATTTAATTTGTGCAAATTTTCTAAAATTATAAATTTTTCCTTTTTTTTTACTGTTTCTGCATTTTTTTACGCGTAAACAAAAGTCAGCTGTCACATCAGTGGCCCTCAAACTGTTCGCTTAAAAGGGAATCTCATATTGGTGATGCCAGAGTGGGGTTTTAATGCAGTAACCAGATAAATGCTTGCATTACTTATTCTAAACACGCACAGTCCAAATCACAATGTAGAATACATGTATTTATGGTAATACAGTACTCATTTAGAATAACCGCACTTTGTTGAGTTTCGATTTTATTCATCATACCGAATAAATGCACCACGGTTTAGAAGACTCACCACACGAAAAACTCACCATACTTCGATTTTATCCAACACATCAAATAAATTCACCACATTTTGTTAAAACTTACCACAACTACCTTATTTAGATAAAGAAGGCTACTTTAACTTGTAACAACTTATTAGACAGATAAACCACATAGTACATTAAACTAACGGGGGTTAATTTTTACTTAATAAACCCGGAAACGGAAATAAATTTACGATTCAGTAAAATTTTTTTTTAGCGAACAAAACAAATTTGACGAAAATGACATTGTGAAATTTTTAAAATGAAATAGTACTGAAAAAAATACAAAAGTACTAAATTTTACAACACTGGCAAAGGCAATTGAGAAAAAGATAACTGTGTATTCGCCTTGCCAGATTATTAATTAAAATTGATTGTCAGAAATACAACCCTTCATATGCCAGGTGAGCAAAGACAATAGAGAAAAGAAAATATGTGAAAAAGCAAGCAGAAAGAAAGATTCACCTTCAGTTGTGGTAGTATTATTTCGCGAATTGTGTAAAGAAGCCGAAGGAATTTAAAACGAAGGGTTTTTATAAAAGAAATTTTATTGGAAAAAATTAATTAAATAATCCAAAAGAAATAAGCAAGTGCAAGAGATAGAAAGTTTACAAAAAATTGTAACAAAATGAGTGGAATGGATAAAAGAAAATTGTCGTAAGTTAAGAAACACAAATAATTTGCGAACGAGAGAAAAATTTTAATAATGAGAAGAAAAGAACATTTTTTGTGAAAACGATGATGAATCAAAAGAACCGAAAAAACTGATAAAGCTGACGGCGACAGAGCAGCTGCCGTCAATGCTATTTTGTGCTTGGCGCAGCAGTGAAGCGCAAAAACAGATGTGCTTTTATATTTTTGTTGTTGTTTTTTTATTTAAAGCAGAGTGTTTTAAAGAATATAAATGAATTAAAGCTGAGAAGTGTATATGAATGCGTGTTGCATATGTGTTAAAGGGCGGCGGGCGTAAGTAAAGTTAGCAGCGCAGTAACGATTAATTGATTTTTTTTTATATTTCTTTGGCACTATTGCCCATACACATCAAAAAACTACAGCAAAGGAGAACGACGCTTAAAAAATATGGTTTTGAATAAAATAAGGGTTTATTTTGTACGTTATCCATTAATTTACTGATTGTTGATTTCATCGAAAATTCCATAACATGCAAGAAACTTCACTCACTTCACTATATGGTGTCTAAATGTTTTCAAAAGAAAAACAATTAAAATATGCAGCTGCTGAACTCATATCCTTGTTAAATTTGAAGGACTTTTTACATCCACTAAAGTCAAATTCTTTTCAACTTTATTAAGAAATAAAAACTGAAATTAAGTTTATTATTTCATTTCTTACTAAGTCTATAATGTACTATGTATTAAATATCTACAATTACCAAGAAATTTCATTATGGCCAACTATTATAAATTCTTATCAACTATTGGAGATTATATTTCTATTTTGAAGCACTGAAAAAAAAGGGGAAAATGGGAACACGTCAATGGTCCATATTTGCAGTTAACCGTACTATCTTTTTGCATGCATATGTTTTCAACACCTAAACGGCTAACTTTTATTAACCGATCTTTTCCAGAACACTTTCGAAGTTGAAAAAATAAAATTCGAATATTTTACTTTTAGTAGACACACGTTAGTAACATATTGGCTTTGTCTAGAATCTATTAAAACAAAGTAATAATACCTATTCAGCTGCATAAATAAACGTCCATCTGGAAAATCTAATGAATTCTATAGAAAATTAAAGTATTTACCCCTACAAATTAATAAATATCATAAAATGTTTGTCCCTGATATTCCGATAGTTATTCCTCTAGATTTCAGTTTCCAAAACTCCAGTAAAAATCTTGCAATTTATAATTATTTTCTTTTTGAAAAAATTTCGAATATATATTCCTCTTCTTTTTTTTTTTGCCTTGGAATAGCGCCTTAAAGTTATGCGCTGTTTGGTGGAAGAGTACATTTCAAAAAAATTTTTACCATTTCAGGATATAACGTGGCAGGATATTGTCGAAAATACTTGTCACTTTACATTAATGTAAACGAGCAGACAAAATATGAAATGCAAAACCCTGGTCTTTAACAAAGTTTTTCTTCTTTTTTTCCTTCTATTTATTCTACTGCCTTTTGTATTTTAACTTCAGCCTTGAGTTGTACAGTATTCCTTTGATTTATGTCGTAGAATTTCCCGAAAAAAGGCGACGTAAATCGAATTTCAAACAACTCATACTATCAGATGCTTTTTTATGTACATTTAACAAAAAAAAAAAAAACTAAAATACAGTCGAACTTCTATAAATTGAAGCCCCACTATCCAGAAAAAAACTTCAATTTATAGAAACTTCAACATTGGGAAGTAAATTTTGCAAATAATCTAGATGCTGTTGCCACGAGATGTGTTTCAACATATAGAAACTTCAAGTAATAGAAGTTCGACTGTAATTTAATTTTAATTTTGTGTATTGAATTTTTTTAAAAGGGGATTCCCCTGACTTTGTTTATAAACAACGTAAGGCGACGTAAATCGAATGACGACGCATCGAATCGAAGTTGAAGGGAACGGTCTATTCTATCTCAGTTGAAAGGGTTGGTTACATTCCCTTTTAAAAATTGTAACATAAATATATACTAAGAATATTTCTTCCACCAAAAACAAACAAAAAAAAAATCTAAAACAAAATTTTTGACGACGTTAATCGAAACAGCGTAAATCAAGGGAATATTGTACTGTAAATAAAGGGAACTGTTGGCTTGTATGTTCGAATAATTAACAGTGGAAGAAGTATATGATTACCATCATCCAGAAAAAGTTTAACTTATCCGATGTTGTTGCTGTGCTTCAATTTATATAAAGTTCGAGTAATAAAAGTTCAAATTATAGAAGTTCAACGGTATATTCTAAGTAAGACCGGCCCACACACTGCCAATAATGATTCTTGCGCTTAATTTGTGACATAAATAAAATTAAATGTTAGGACCATTGAAGTACAATCAACCCTCCTATTACGCGGTACTCTGTGTACGCGATTTCCATATAAGGCGGAGCTGAAATTGTGACATCTCTCCTATAACGCGGTTTCCACATAACATACATAATTGGTCGTCAGGATTATTGACCTAGTTTCTCACACCACTTATGTTGTGTGTGTTAATTTTATACATAAGTAGCGGGACCTTTAGTTTAAAGTCGACTCCGAACTACAGATTTTATGAAAAACTTTTGGTGGCAATTTTACATTTGCCATAAATCTGCTGAGAGGAATTCGCCGAAAAAATACTTTTTGTATTTTGTTTTGATGGGACTCGAACCCTGGCTTTTACGTCTAATAAGCCAACACATTACCTACTAGACCAAGGCGACTTCATGCAATCCAGATAAATAAATAAATTATTTGACTGAGGATTTACCAATTGTCTCCTTACAGTATGAAGAAAGAATTAATTGTTGTCAATAACCACAATGAAGATCCCTCTTTAACGAGGCAATTTAGTGTTAATAATATTGTTTTTTTTTGATTTAATTTTCTTACTATTGTGTTAGTTTACAAAATATTGTGGGAGGCATTTAGAATGTAATAGATTATGCTTTAGTTCTTCTAAATTTCATTTTGATGCATATTCCTGCAGTATAATGACCACAAATACACATCAAAGTGCATTAGGAAATATTTCGAGGATAACAATATATGTATGTATGTATGCTGAGAAGATGTGCAATTACTTATCAGCATATTGGCATCCTTATTAACATTCACATGACTGTATGTTTGCCAATAGCAAAAAATATATCATTGACACAATTGTAATCGACGACTGGATGACGCGTTAAAACAAGACTTGCCACGCGAACAACAATGCTAAACAATGTTAAATGAGCTGTACACATTTATAAATCGGAATTTGCCAAAATTATATTGAGAACAAGGACACATATGTATAATACTATTCTGGAAGTTGTACGAAATATAAGCGGAGGAATTTCAAGGCCTAGAAAGCACCGGGAAAACTTTTGTGAATCTCCTGCTATTGGCAACTATAAGAACTATCACGGCGAAATATTGAATTAGCATTTGCATCATCTGAAATTGTTGTCTCGTGTAACATTTGGTAAATTTAATATTTTGAATTTTTGTATTGTATTTTACTGTCTGCTTGGATTTGCAACAGGACTTATTATTAGTTTACTTTTTTTATAATTTTGTAATCTTCTTTTTGTATTTTAAGAGGATTTTCATCTTTTAAGTGGTTTTCCAAGTCGTTGTAATGATATTTCATGTTAGAGCATGTCTAAACTATTTAGAAAATAAATATACTGTTAAGTGTTTGAATAATTTAACTCATAATGCAACGATTTCTAAGAAATGGTTTCTTTCTGAATTTCTATCAATATAAATATGAAATTATTTACAGCTATGGGCAGAGAAATAGCGCCTTTATTAATCGAAATATTAAATATTTCAGTATTAAAACAAAATAAGAAAGTAAAGTAACAGATCATAAAGGCTTAGCACACTTCTTTTGCTGCACTTCTCCAACAACAATAGATGTTTTTAATAACATTATCTCAATTGCATACATAATTGGTCCTTAGAAGCCTTTAGTCAGAATTAGAACCTAGCTTCTGATACCACTTATGTTGTGTGCGTTAATTTTTTATACATGAGAGGCGGAACCTACAGTTTAAAGTCAATTCCGAACGACAGATTTTTGAAAAGCTCTCCAGGGCAATTTTATATACTCTCAGAGTTTTTGCGAGAAATCTGCTGAGAGGAAGTCGCCAACGAAATATTTTCATATTATCGTTTTGATGTCTGACCAGAAGTTTGAGCTCGGGTCTTAAAGTCAGCACACTAGCTATTAGATCTCAATTATATGACAAAATTACTCCCAACTAGTATTTTGATAAATAATCTCTGTTTGATAAGAATGCCTCACACCTACGAGGTAAATCATCCTCATATTAAACATATTTACATCTGATGTAACACATATAAAGGTGCCGTAGACTTGTAGTTAGTGTGTTTGCTTATTAGACAGTAAAGCCAAGGTTCAAACCCCAGGCGACATTCTCTCAGCAGATTTCTGGCAAAAACTCTTAAAGTGTATAAAATTTGCATGAGAAGTTCCACAAAAACCTGTCGTTCGGAGTTGACTTTAAACTGTAGGTCCCGCCACTCATGTATAAAATTAACGCACACAACATAAGTGGTGTGAGAAGCTAGGTCGTAATCCTGACTGAAGGGTTGTAATGGACAATTATGTATGTATGTCTCGAAACTAATGTATAAAATTAAAACACACAACATGAGTGGTGTGAGAAGCTAGGTTCTAATCCATACATATAATGATATTGTATTTTGAATAATTTTTCAAGTACAACCCCTTATTTTTCCTGTTTTTCTTTGTTTTGTACCATTTTAATTCTCAAAGTAAAATATTTTTATTGAATTACTCTAAAATTAACCAACAAAATTTGCATAATCATTTGCGTTTTCCCACTGGCCAACCCAAAAAACTTTTTTTGCACAAAATATGACAAAATCAAAGGAATGCAAAAGTTAAAAGAAATTTTCTAAAGAATTTTTAGAAAAAGTACCAAGTCGCAGTGGTCTAGTAGATAGTGTATTGGCTTTAGACGTTAAGTCCGGCTTTTTATCCCAGGTCATCAAAACAAAATATGAAAAAAATATTTCTGCGACGATTTCCGTTCAGCACATTTCTAGCAAAAATTTGGGGAAAAATTCCATGAAAAGCTTCTCATAAAATCTGTCGTTCAGAGTCGACGTTAAACTGTATGTCCCGCTTAACGCTATTTCAGTATTACGCAGTTGCAAACGAAACGGTCGTGCACTAACCAAAATCGGTGCTACTATATAGCGACGGTGTTTACGATGTATATTTTTCAACGTTCTTTTGTTAGTCTGTTCATAAAAAAGATTCCAATTGTATTTTCTAACGTTGCAATGTATTTACATATGTACGTGTTAAGCTGCCTCGTTTAAAGCTGTTTCGCTTAGCGTTGCAACTTACTGGAACGTATCCCCCGCATTAAGCGGGGTCTTACTATATAAAAAATGAAGGCACATAACATAAATGGTATGAGAAGCTCGACCGTAATGCTGACTGAAGAGTTGTAATATGCATAGCATAGAAATGTAAACTATTTTTGTAAAATGGTTTGATGTGATATGGCGCAGAACATAGTAGGTGTGCTATTTCTCTGCTCGTACATACTATGAGCACAAAATTAGCAAGTATTAAAAGAAAAAATAAAAAACAATGCCTTATTAAATAGAAAACAAAACAAAACAAGAAAACCGTCCCATATCACTGTGTTCTTGGAATTACTGCCTCGTATTCGGTATGTCAGTGGCATTCTTTTTAAACACTTTTTATTATTTTTTTGTTTATTTTTTTATTTTTTCATTAATTACAATACAATTTCAAATCATATCTAATTATTGCTAGCGGAGTAACTAAGACCCAATGCTTAGTGCAGTTTAATAGATCCGAGTCTCTCCTTTGTTTAGGTTGCAGCTTAAAAGTTATTAACAATTATTCCAGGAATTCAATTAAAAATTTTCAAAAGAGACTCAATTTCATTCAAATAGCTTTGAATTCATCTATGAATTTAAGTAAATATAACATCACTATAAATAAAACAACAATTCACGAAGTATCAATATTAATAAGTAAATATCTTTGAGTGCCTTTGAGCATCGAAAACTTTTAACAAAGGAATGCTAAAAGCACACAGCAAGATGCGATGAAAAGTTGGGAAAGACCACAGGATGTAGATAAAAAATTAAAAAAAAAGTTTTTTCGAAGAGAAGCGTTTTAATTCCGATAATCAATTTAGTCAATTCATGTAATACTCTGTGCACTATTAAGTGGGTATTAAGTCGTTACTAGTTTAGTAAATGATTTTTGTATACAATAACCCTCCACCTCAATTCTAAAGAGAATTATTTAAGCAATCTATTCTCCCTGGTTTGAGATTCCAGGGAAATTTAACAATTTCAACCTTTTAACTACTCAAATTATTTAATATTCAAATTGATTGATACTAAATATAATAACAAATATTTTTAGTGATGCAAACAACTATTTTTAATGTTTGATTAGATTATTGTGAAAGTTATACTGATAACGCTATTATTTACATTTCTACTGTTCAAAAGTTAACGTTAACAATAAAACCCCACAAAAACAAAACAATTCTTTTCGTTTTTAGTTTTTATGAAAATTCTTCTGGCTTTTTGCCGAAATGCAATAGTTTCATTTCAAAGAAATCAATAACTCTATATATAGGAGATGTAGTGTTAACCCTTTGCGACCGTAGGTCTGCTCTCAGCCACCAAAGCTTTTTTTTTTATCATTCCAATCGTATGTTCTCAGCCACTAAAGCTTTATTACCGATCTAGTCGTATGTCTGATTTCAATCGATAAGTTTTCCAAATTCGGTGAAATCGAATGATATTTTATAAGTTGTGCTTAAATTATTAATTTATTAATTAAGCCGTAGCACTAAAAGGTTATATAGGCTTTTATATAATCCAAAAACTTATATTCTATCTTAATTATAATTTGTTACAAAGATTTAAACCAAGGTAGAAAAAGTACCAAGTCGCCGTGGTCTAGTAGGTAGTGTGCTGGCTTATTAGACGCAAACCCAGGGTTCGAGTCCCAGGCCAGACATTAAAATAAAATACAAAAAGTATTTTTTCGGCGATTTCTTCTCAGCAGATTTCTGGCAAAAACTCTGAGAGTAAAAATTGTCATGAAAAAGGTCCTCATAAAATCTATTATTCGGAGTCGACTTTAAACTATAGGTCCCGCCACTTATGTATAAAATTAACACACACAATATAAGTAGTGTGAGAAACTGGGTCAATAATCCTGACTGAAGGTATGTAATGACCAATTATGTATGTATGTATGTATATAAGTTAATTACATTTAAAAACCCATTTGACTTTCTCAAAATCATGTTCACTTTCCAAGATTTCGATTCCGTTTATTTTGCTCTTAATTCGATGTTAACGAAATAATCTAGATTCATTAAATATATGAGAAACATTCAAATTTTGATCGCAATCACATGTGCTTAACTTAGATTTGGTGATTTCACTACGGCAAATATTTCAAAATAATGGTTAGGTTAGGTTAGAGGACGTGCACCTGTCGGTCAAGACAAGCACAGTACCCGGAGGTTCAAATTGACCCATTGTACATTGTCCTTAGGGGAGGAAGGAAATAGAGGATATAGGAATGTCGGTAAGGGGAGGGAGAATGGGAAACGGAGGAATTACATACAAAGAAACAGACACAAAACAAAAGAGATTGTGAGTGCGACTACACTTATGAAGCCCTAGCACCTCTCAACCAGCCCAAGCTGCTAATGAATCTATGGAGAGCCTTGATGTAGGCTTTCGACACAGAACTCAAGCTCTCAAAAAAGGCCCTACTAAGGGTCCTCAGCCTACCAACAAGGGTTGGGCAGTATACAAAATAATACGTTAATAAAATGGCAAAAAGAAATTTACTGAAAGAAGTGTTCCGGGAACTTGAAAATAGCGATGACGAATTTTATTTTTACTCTTTCAACGCTGACTTTTTCCTTCACATTCTTGCATACTGTGTATTACTGTTTTTTCAAAGAAAATTAATTCCGACCCGCATGACACCCATATACATATAAAATTAATACGGTCACAAAGGGTTAAATGAATAAAAATAAACTCTTTAGTAAAAATAAATTTAGAATTTCCTTGAAAACTTTTTATACGCATCTAATTAATTTAATTATTTACAGTAATTTCAATTTTCATAATTTTTGTTTTTCTTTTTTAAAGTAACCATTAAAGGATTATAACATTTTGTTCTTTAAAAATTGAATTCGTTTTAAAAAAATAATATTTACTTCATAAAAATATAGAATTATATACCAATTTAAATTGACATTGAGCACTAAAATCGCGATAACAAAGTAAATTTGTGTTTTTTTTCTTCTTCCTCCTTGCATTTATATGTTCATTTATAGTAGCTGCAATAGAAATGGTAAAATGAGGGTGAGGTCATTGAGGCGACGGCATTGAGAAGGCAATAAATATACTACCATTTATGATTTCATAAAACTGAAATACTATAACGAATATTATACTAACCGTCTGAAAAGTAATACCTAATTTTAAGGTGAGCATTTATAAATATCAAGCAAAATGCATTTGCGTAACAGAACAGAAATTCTGATGTATGAAATTAAAAGCGTTTAGTCGGGCGGGTATTTCGAAATTAAATATCAGACAGAGAACCCTATATATTTATTATTTTCTAATATTATATCTTTTAAAAACCCTTATGCCCAATATCCATATCCAATTTCGTCATATAATTACGGGCCGTTGTCTTGCTGAAAGACCCATCCCAAAGGCATTTCCTCTTCAGCGTAAGTCAACATTACGGCTTCTAAAATATTTTGAATGTAATAAGTGGCGTCCATCTTCCCAATGATTTGAACTAGAGGTCCAACGTCGTTCCACCTGAAACATCCCCATAGCATGAGACTGACACTGTCATGTTTTAAAATTTTGATAGTGTACTTGAATTGTTAATTCGGAGGGCGTCTAACGCACTGTTTATCTTTGCCGTGGCTGAATTGGACTATTTTTGTTTCATCGGTTCATAAGATATTACGCCGAACAGTGTCAGGTTCATCGATGTACTTTTTGGCAAACAGAAGTCTATCCCTTCGATGTATTTTTTTCAACAATGCTACTTTTCTAGGGCTTCGTGCTTACAAATTGACTTCAATCAGGCGTCTTCTTATCGTCGATGTAGCAATTGGGAGGTCTAACTCGTTTTTTATTTGTGAAGACGTTATAGAGAGGTGCTTTTTAACGACCCGTGTGATAGCATTATCCTGCCTTTTGCTAGTTTTTCTACGCCTGCCGCGACTTTCGATCTTCGGTGGCCAGTTCTTTGGATTTGTTATCATTCCGTTGAAAATTCCAAGCTGTTCTCCTATGAAAGCAAATGTTTTCATTTTTTTTATTATTCTGCGCTGGTCGATAGAGCAATGCCGATTTTAGAAGATTTTTTCACCAAAATAAACCAATATTCTGCACAAAAAATGATTAACAACACCTCAACGATTATATTTGCAACAAAATTTTGAACTTTTTCTCTCATGTGAGAAATGTAAGTGGGTCCAAGATGATTTGTTCTTATTTTTTCTAACAGCGGATTTTCAACTTAGCTCAACATTATTGCCAGTACAGAAAAATAAGATGATTTAGAACATAACTTATAATATTTTTTAAAAGTTAAAGATGTCTACTATAAAAACATCAGAAAGCCATATTTTCAAATCTTTGTCAAAAAATTTTTTAAAACGATCTTTTGTTTTGCTTTGGTTGTTCTTATTATTTCGAACACGTCTGTATGTTCTGTGGTCTTCTGTTCTTTCTCATCGTTACTGCTTCTACAGAAGCCGTTACGATAAATTTGCAGCCTTCCGACGTAAATTGCTATAATATTCTTCACTGTCGATAAATATTCATATATTCTACTACGATATACTCTGATACCGAAATTGGTCCATGCGCTTAGTCCAATTTTGGTAAATTCTTTCCAACATTTCGCACGGTATCTCACGAATAAATTCTTCAATGTTGTCTTCCAATGCGTCGATTGAAGCGGGCTTGTCTGTATATACATGAGCTTTAACATATCCCCACGAAAAATTGTCTAAAGGCGTTAAATCGCACGACCAATTGACCGGTACCGAACGTGAAATAAAATGTTCATCGAACTCGCCTCTCAATAAGTCCATGTGCACCGTCTTAACATGTAACATGTGCACCGTCTCATTAAAACCACATGTCATGTAAGTTAAGCTCTCGCATTTTGAGCAAAAAAAAGTTGGATATCACGGGTCGATTAAACTGCCCATAAAATGGAAGAAGTGTGCTATGAACTTTCTTAACAGAGCATGCATTTTGATAATAAAATTCAGTAATTTGCAAGCGTTGTTCGTTTGTAAGACGATTCATGGTTAAATTATAGGCCAAACTGAAGATGTTTGACAGTGAAACCAAAGACGAAACATGCGTGAGCTGTTTAAACCAGTGTTGCCAAAAAGATAATAGCTAAAAAATCATCCGATATTAATAAATGCTGCTCTTCCTGCAAATAATTACCTTTCTAACAAGAAAAGTCCATTTTTTTAACAGCTTTCATCGAAATAACCCTAAATGGCTGCCGTGGAAGTACACCGTGTGGTGGGCTAGATTATTGAGATCACTACCAGAGGCTCTGGTCTGCTACACTAAGGTCTACGTTAGTTGAGTTTCTAGCCTATATATATAATTTTAAAGAAGTTTTCACTGGGCAGTTGTTTTACACGAATTTCTTTTCAGAACTGCACTGTCTCTAGGTCTCCGAATTGTTATAACATCTACTAATCTTTATCTACATATCTTACTTATTAATACTGCTTCCTACGGTAAAATATTTTTCAAATTAATTACATCTTGATCAATTCTCTGCCGATAACGAAGCCAGAACATATGAAGTGTACTCTCATTTAAAGCTATCATATCTGGAGTGTACTCTGCTGCGTGCAAGCATATTATTTCTTTGTTTACTAAGACGTGATGTCAAGGATTCTGTCAAAACCACATGTATAAAATACATAATGCCAGTATTGAATATCTTCCGCTTTTCATTAATCAACATCGACAAATTTCTTACTGAGTTTGTCTAAAAAACGGACTTATAGAATAAATCTTGTCCTAAAATTGTTCGCATAATAACTAAAGCCTTTGAATTCCGAAATTTTTTAATATTTTTATATTTATTATAATCGATTTATGTAACTTATTTGGTATTTGAGTTGCAAACTATTTGAACACATGTTTTTTTGATTTTTGGAAACTTAGAGATCTGAACATCAGTCATTTACCTGACAGCAATTCAGATTGTAGGACAAAGTTTTTTATGAATGGTTCATGTTATGTGTTATACACGGAAATAATATTAGCTACTGCTTTGATAGAATAGCCTGCATTAGGTTTATTTAACCTTTAGGCCTTTCCTTTATTCTTCAAGCTTTATTCAATTCTTAACTCGAAGTACCAAACGCATTGTGTAAATGTCTAAGATATATAAACTAAAGGTAATTAGGCAGAAGCGTCTGTTTACCTAAGAAAATCGAATGGACCCATTGTAAAAATT
Organism: Sarcophaga peregrina; assembly: GCA_014635995.1. Lineage (NCBI taxonomy): Eukaryota > Metazoa > Arthropoda > Insecta > Diptera > Sarcophagidae > Sarcophaga > Sarcophaga peregrina. The sequence goes on along the minus strand of CM025792.1, from coordinate 23,473,428 downwards.
TTCAATTGTTGCAAATTCTGAGTACGTACTAGGATAAATTTGAATTTCTCAAGAATTGAAGTGTGCAGGTAACATTTATGATTTAGAATTGAGTTTAAAAAAATTTTTCTTTATAATTTAAAAATGTAAATTTATACAAAACAATTTGTAAGAGAAATTCAAGACATATCATAATATGAAATAATTTAAATTGAATTTGTTTTAATATATTCGAAAATAAACGGGACTTTTTCTTATACATTTCCTGTAAGCGTCAAATTAAAATAAACACTTTATTTTATTTTATTTGAAAAAATAATGTACATTTTATTAATAACACAATGCAACAATTCAAATACACCCGAGTAACTACATAGTAGAATTCAAAATTAGTTTTTATAGATTTACACATCTGCTCAAAATAATAGATACACCAATACGAGTATCTGTCTATTGGTGTCTGAGATGATTTTCTTATGTCTCCTTCGAGATTCTTGCATTTGTTTTTCGATTAAAGCATTTGTCACAAAGTAAAGATCTTCCTAAGGTCTTGGCTAATTCTCGCAATGATTTACTGTGATTTCTCATGGTTTTAACAACTTTTTTCTCTTCTACTGTGCAATGATAATTTCCTTCCATTTCCTTTGGAAGGGGGGGTTGGTCCTGATCCTCCAGTCTGCCACCTCTATGGCCTCATCGATGGATGGGTCAGGAGGGAAGAGCAGAGGCGTTGTGGAAACGGATCGGGTTGTTCTGTTTCTAGGCGTCTATGGCCTGCTGTGGACAGCAAGAGGACAGAGTGGCTGCTGGGCTTGGTTAAGGTCAGCTTAAGGTTGGTTGTCGGTTTTATCACGGGGCACTCCGAGATTAGGTCGTTGACGGGGATCTGGAACAGATCCCAGCCGGACTATTGCAGGCTATGTTGCGATGAGGAGGAGTTAGAGACTGTCGAACATCTCCTCTGCAACTGCCCAGCCCTTGGTAGGTTGAGGTTGAGGACCCTTGGCAGGGCCTTCTTTGAGAGCTTGAGTTCTGTATCGAGAGTCGACTTCAAGACTCTCCACAGATTCATTATCAGCTAGGGCTTCATAAGTGTAGTCGCACTCTCAATCTCTTTTGTTTTGTGTCTGTTTCTTTATATGTAATTCCTCCGTTTCCCATTCTTCCTCCCCTTACCTAGATTCCTATATCCTCTATTTCCTTCCTCTCTTAAGGGCAATGTACAATGGCTCAATTTCGACCTCCGGGTACTGTGCTTGTCTTGAGCGACACGTGCACGTGCTCTAACCTAACCTTTCTTCATAATATTTTTCGATTTTTATGTAATTTTATATCACAATGAAATTCTTCTTCTTTCAGTCAAAAATTTAATTTACTATGGAAAAAATTATAAATAAGTCAAGTGTATCTATTATTATGATCAACAATTTTAATGGATTCATCAGAATTTCGTTTTTTTTTATTTAAATAAATGCGTGTACCTGTCAAATTTTTCGTATTAAAGATGTAGTCAAATGTAACTATAATAAAAAAATAGTTTTCGCTGCTTTTTCGAGGATATTTTTACAATTAACGTCTCCTTAATATATTAGAACAAGGTGTATCTATTATTTTGAGCAAATGTGTATATTCGTTTCAGCGACTAGCAGGAGTCATTTAATTCTTGAGTTTTTCGTTTTCTATGGAAGCGGTTTTCAAATGAAGTTTTGTCTTGATGGAATTCTCGCTTAAACCTGAAATTAGTTAATTTTCCAACAGCCAAGATTTTGAAAATACTTTAAAGTTCATTGATAAACAAACATATATTAAAATACGTCACTTTAGATCGTTTATCAAACCAAAAACAATTTTTTGTTCTAATCAACTAAATGTACAACTTAGACTATGTAGTTACTCGGGTGTATTTAATTTTTTATTTTTGTCGCATGGTGTAATTATAATCACATATAAACAACAATTTTCTGCAATTCATTGCTACTTGATGTAGAAATAGTTTGAAAAAAAACCCAATAACCATACAACTTCAGGTTTTATAAAAATATTACGATATTTAAGCTTCAAATCAATGTATGTCAACGGAAATTGTCATGCGATAATTAATTACATACATTACATTTAATACTTCGTCCGCCATCCTTTTGATTTTAATCATTATTTACTAAACCTACAAGTTTCAGAATACATTTTGAGGTTAATTATTTCATTAATTTTGCAATACTGCCTTGAGATGATTCCTCATTCTCGATTTTTTTCTTTCTCCGACTTCTTTAGCAATATATTCTTTCAGGTGCCCAATTGGGTTTACTTCTGGCGATTGCGTTATATGATCGAGTGCTTTTTGTACTAAAAACTATTTCTTGAGTAGGTTGGATAGTACTAGATGATACGTACTGTTTGAAATATACACATAGTCGTTTGTTTAATTGTTGATCCAGTAAAACTTGTGAAATAGTCGTGCATTCCCAGACCATCGCTCGCTATCATGCTTTACTGTTTTCACAATGCATTTATGGTTACAAGTTTTAATTAATTTTATCTGTAACTTATACGCTTGCTCTAATTTGTTTTTATAGTTAGGCTTTTTGTGTGGTTCTACTCTGATATCTAACTCGTGTTGGTATAGGAATCGTCTCATATCGATAGTAATTTCTGACTTTCCAGATGTTTGTGGGATTGGTCTTTACTTTTCCTACAATAACTCTTACCTTCGAGTCTGTTAGATGCTTTCGTTGTCCTTTTTATACTACAAAGATCCCCGTCCGCAATTTTGCGTATTTGCAGAATTTTCGTTACTTGCTTCACTTACTTAATTGGCCGTTAACAACCTAATTAACGAATTTCGGCCTATCGCAACACATCCTTTCAGGCGCTTTTGCTTTTTGCGCGGCTATGCAGTTGGTTACAACAATCGATGACAATGCTTTCTCGATTTAGGTTCCTACCGAATGCATACGAGTTCGTCCTCTTCGCAGACTTTAGGAGATCCCCGCATCAAATATACGTTCTCCTTTATTCGAACGACATGGTCGAGCCAGGCGCAGCAGCTGGATATTATGCGCTGCACGACTTTGAAATTGATAATTATGTTAAACTGTATTTTACCGTTATACATATTTAATTATTCAGAGATTTTATTGAAGATACCATCTGCTTAATAAAGCTTTGTTTGATTTGGCAGAAAGGTTTAGGTTAGAGAACGTTTAATTGTCAATTGAGACAATTACAGTACCCGGAGGTTGAATTGACCCATAGCACGGAACATCTTTAAAATGGAAGGATAATAGAGGGGATAGGAAAAAACAAAAAGAGATAGGAAAGGGAAAATGGGAAGCGGAGGGATTACACAAACAAAACAAAAAGGGAGAACGCGATTACACTGATGAGGCCCTAGCAACCAACCAGCTCAAGCTATCAATGAATCTGTGGAGAGCCTTGATGTCATCGTTCGACACAGAATTCAAACCCTCAAAGAAGTCCCTGCCAAGGGTTCTTAACTTCAACTTACTAAGGGCTGGGCAGTTACAGAGGAGGTGCTCGGCATTCCGGCTGCCAGCGGCCTAATCTCGCAGTGCTCTATGATAAACCCAATAACTAACCTTAAACTGGCCTTATCCAAATCCAGCAAGCGTCAACCTGTTTTTACACTGTCTATAGCAAGCCATAGACATCTAGAAACATAATAACCGAACCCATTCGCTCGACTCGCCTCGGCTCTTTCCTCTTGAAGCATTTATTGATTGGGGAGGTCAGGAGCAGAGATTAGCAACGAGTATTCAAAACGATAAGTATATTCAAATCATACATATAGTTACAGATACATATACGCATTCATACTTATTTTACTCTGATACTCATACTCAAAGTTGGAAGTACTCGTCGTATTCATACTTAACAATACGCATGTTGTTATTGACTTCGACTCGTCTCGACTTAACATTTACACGAAGCACAAAGTAAGTGTTTTTCGCGTACGAACTCTACTATACTCACAAGAAGATTGTGTGTATGATTTGCTTGTTGTCTTTGTCTTTCCTTTCTTCTTTGTTTGTATATGCAACAACAACAAAGGTTGTAAATTTTGATGAATGATTCAAGCCACTCGAATCACTTGTAAATTTTTCTAAATTTACGAATCAGAATGAACGTTGTGAGTTGGAATGTCAACGTCAACGTCATACTCATTGCTACTTAGACTTTTGTTTAATGTTGTTTCAATGTTGTAGTGAGTAGGAATGAATCAGAGTAGTTGAATTTCAATTCTGTTGATTCACTCATACTCAAAATTGCATGAGTGCTTATGAGTAGCGGAAAAACGATTCATTGCTGATGTCTGGTCAGGACCAATTATTAAATCGCCGTCAGCGACCTAACATAATTGAAATATTTTAAAATAAGTGAATAATTTTTTTTTAATTTAAACAACAATACAAATATTAAATAATAAACCATAATATTGATATAAATACTTTTCTCGTTTTTAAAGAACTTCTGGCGATTCACTTTATGAAACATTGGGACTTCCTAAAACAGCAACCGCTGAAGATATTAAAAAGACTTATAGGAAACTTGCTTTAAAATATCATCCAGATAAAAACCCAGACAATGCTGATGCTGCCGAAAAGGTAAAAGAAATTTAATTAAAATATAAAAAAAAAATCAATTTCAATTATCTTAATAAACCATTTTGTTTCGTTTTTTATAAAATACACAGTTTAAGGAAGTCAATCGTGCACATTCTATATTAAGTGATCAAACAAAACGTAATATTTATGATAATTATGGTTCATTAGGTCTATATATTGCTGAACAGTTTGGTGAAGAAAACGTTAACGCATACTTTGTGGTAACATCGCCAGCAGTTAAGGTGGGTTTAAATCTAATTTTGATTTTCTTTTTGTTGCTTGTATTTATGCTATTTATAATGAATAACAAATAAAATTTCTTAATTAAATTGTTTTATTTTCCATAGGCTTTGGTCATTTGTTGTACAATAATTACCGGTTGTTGTTGCTGCTGCTGTTGTTGTTGTTGCTGCAACTTCTGCTGTGGCAAATTTAAGCCACCTGCAAATGAATCACATGATCAGTATTCACATTTAAATGTAAGTCCTTAGAAATTACCATTATTTTTTACCATATTTATCTAAAAAAGAAAAAAAGAAAAAAAAAACAAGGAAACCAAAACTTTGTTTAAAATTATATATTTATTATTTAGCTAAAGCTTTGTTTCTTTTTTTATAATAATAATTGATTATGATTTCCTTATCGAAGGCCCATTTTGAAAAGAATCTTAATACGAATTCTAATATTATTGTACTGAACAATTGAAAGGCAATGACGCAGATTGCCAATGATTTTATATAGCAATGTTGTCAGCTAAAAAGTTGTTACATAGTTGTCGTATTATTGTATAAAATAGTTGTCAGATTTGTTGCAGCTATATAGTCTTACAGTAGTTAACATTAATTTTTTGTCTAAATAGAAAACCTAAAGGTGAAATAGAAATAAACTTTATTTAAAAGTTAATGTCTAATAGGGCCTATTCGTAAATGCATTACTGCGCTGCATAATAAGATTATTTTGCGCTGACACTGATCTCATTTTGCTGATTTATTTGTTTCCATTTACGAACGAATAAACGCTGCAGAAATGGAATTATTATTAATGAATTTGATTTTTGAATTGGACAATAGAACAAATGACAAAATCTTGTTAAATGCACATAAAAAAGAAGACATTTAAGGAAGAAAAAAAAAGAAACTTTCTGTTAAAACGCTCATTCTATCTCCTTCTTTCAATAATACAATGCATCAGCCATTTTATGATTAGTATTTTGTGTTGATTTGCGCATAATATGATTTATGATGTATGCATTTGCGTATAATGCATTTACACAGAGGCCCACAATGTCAGCGTTAATTGTAAATAATCGTTGTCAAGCCTAAATATTATTTGCAATTTTTAGGGCCTCTATTACAGCTTGCCATTAAACTTTAATTAAACGTACCTTTAACTAAAGGGAACTATAAAGTTATCTTTAACTTATTTGCGTTATTACAACGTACAGATAAAATAAAGTTAACTTTATCTAAAAATATGGCACTGCTCAATTAAACAATTTTTCTTTCTTAAACGCAGTGACTACTAGGGATGCCAAACAGGATCGATTTTTAAAAATCTCGGGATTCGGAATTTTGTAAATCCCGATCCCGAAATCCCGGGATAATTCGGGATCCAAAAATCCCAAAAAATCATGGGAAAAATTGCGATTTTCTCTTAATAATAAAAATATTTTGTTAACAAAATCATTTGTATTCCAATTATGTACATCGGAATTATGTAATTAAAAATAAAATACAAAAACAGCAAGACAAAACGTAAAAAAGAAGCGTAAATTAACAAAAATTAAAATTATTCATACATATGCAAAATCATTAGTTTTAAGAAAATTATTTGGATTCTAACAAAAAGATTAAAGTTTCTAATATGTGATCTGATAAAAACACTTCTCGAAATCAACATTTGTTGATAAAATAATTCCAAGATCGCTGTATGCTGCTTGTAAATATTCAGCTCTACCACCTCCTGATGTAAATAAATCTATTTCTTTGGACAATTGAGTATCTAAATTTGTTACCCTATTAATTCGTTTTATAGGATTTTTGCATTCTTTGATGCCATCAAATAATTTTTTATCAATGGAAGTAGGGTTTTCCTCATCTAAGATGCTATTATCGTAGTCAAGTGATATAGAATTCTTTTTGCAGTTGCAGGATCTCTTGTAGGGTTAAAATACATATGAATTCACAATCCCGAAAATCCCGGGATTCGGGATTTTCCAATTGACATCCCTAATGACTACGACGGTCTTCGTTTTTTTTTTTTTTTTTTTTTTTTGAAGTGTTGCCATATTGAAAATAATATATAATATGGCAAGATTGAACGTAAACTTAACTTTAAAAGTTACCGAAAAACAATCTTTTTAGATAGAGGCAAGTTGTAATGATGACCCTTAGTATGACAAATTGTATTTTATAACTTTACATATACATTTTGAATACTTAGTAGTATGTGTGTATGTATGTATATATTTATGTTTATGTACAGACTAAAACATATCCTACATATGTAACTATTCTTACAAAATGGGTTTTATTTTTCGTTCTTACTTTGAATTTAAGAATATTCTCATTGGCTGTGTAATTTTAGTTTTCTTATTTTGTATGTTTTAAAAACTGTAACCTTTTCATAATTTATTGCAAACATTACCGTGTTCGCGTGGTGAAGGCTTTGTGTATCTGAATAAGCAGAAAAAGCTTAAATGTTGATGATTTTTGTGGAGTTTATATGTTTATATGAATTTTTATTTATAAATTTTGCATGAAGTTTTTTTTTTTTTGTTTGTTTGTTAATAAAATGCCATTAAAAATATATACTTTGTTATTAAGGTAAGTAAGTAAGAATACTAATTGTAGAAATTGTGTTTATGTTTAAAAAGTCTAAAAGTCTTAAGACATGAAAATTCAAATAATACAGTTTGTTTGTAATGTAAATAACAAAAAGGTAACTAAAATTATTGTTTATTAAAAACATAATTACTCATGCATTAATTTAACATTCATGTGCTATTATAAGGAATTAGAAAAAAAGTATGATAAAACCTAGTCAATTGATTAAAAGTTTATCACCTCACTTTTAGTAATAATTTGGAATTGGCAAATTAGTTATCAGATTTTTTATAATCCAATGTTTTTAAAGTATGTAATAAAGAAGAAAATTAGGAAAATAATAGTGGAGAGGGAATAAAACGTGTTCTTAAACGGTGTATTTCGTTTGTCAACTGCTGCATTTATTGCTGCAAAATATCATTTATTGTTGTAGATTTTGGGGCTGCCATTTCGTGAATTCATGTGTTGTCGTTTACTTCGAAAATTTTGCCAAGTGACTCGCCACTTACTGAAATTATGCTGGGCGTGTGGTTTACCGAACCATATGTAATCCACATGGATTTCAAAAATGATTCGTCGACTAGGTTACCGCCTAAATTTTTCATTCCTCCAAGTAGCTGCGAAGGTCGTAAATCACTGAGTTCCATGTCTTGTGATAATTTTCTTAATCTTTTCTGTTCGGATACAGAGAGCTCTTCCAGCATACGTTTCTTTAAAGTTGAGTACTGACTCTCCTCTGGCAGGTTGATTATTGCTGCAAAATATCATTTATTGTTGTAGATTTTGGGGCTGCCATTTCGTGAATTCATGCGTTGTTGTTTACTTCGAAAATTTTGTCGGCCATTATTGCAATTTTGTCAAGTGGCTTGCCACTTACTGAAATTATGCAGCGCTTGTGGTTCGGTAAAAATGTCATCCACATAGATTTTAAAAATGATTCGTCGACCTAGTTACCGGCTAAATTTTTCATTTCTTTTAAGTAGCTGTCATCATAGTGTTCCATAGTTCAAAACCACAATTTTTTTTGCTGCAAAATATCATTTATTGTTGTAGATTTTGGTGCTGCCATTTCGTGAATTTATGTGTTGTCGTTTACTTCGAAAATTTTGCCTAGTGGCTTGCCACTTACTGAAATTATGCTGCGCTTGTGGTTCGGTAAACATGTCATCCACATGGATTTTAAAAATGATTCGTCGACCTGGTTATCGGCTAAATTTTTCATTCCTCCAAGTAGCTGCAAAGGTCGTAAATTATCGAGTTCGATGTCTAGTGACAATTTTCTGAATCTTTTCTGTTCGGATATAGTGAGCTCTTCCAGTATACATGCATACATACTTAATTGGTCATTCGAACCCATCAGTCAGGATTATTGACCTAGTTTCTCACACCACTTATGTTGTTTGTGTTAATTTTATACATGAGTAGCGGGACCTACAGTTTAAAGTCGACTCCGAACGACAGATTTTATAAGAAACTTTTCATGACAATTTTATTTACTCTCAGAGTTATTGCCAGAAATCTGCCGAGAGGAAATCGCCGAAAAAATACTTTTTGTATTTTGTTTTTAATGTCTGGCCTGGGACTCGAACCCTGGCTTTTACGTTTAATTAGCCAACACACTACCTACTAGACCACGACGACTTCACACATACTGCTCTTCCAGCATACGTTTCTTTAAAGTTGATTACTGATTCTCTTCTGGCATATTCAGTATAGCATCGCATACCTGTGATAATATTGAACTATCGATGGCGGCAACCACAGTGATGATATTTTGTTTAATTCAGCTGTGATGAACTGCGGCTCGATTTGGGCAAACCAACATTCTGACTGTGAATGTCAGAAGGGACGCATTTTAATTGAAATACGGACTATTTCCTTACGATGCAATTGACAAGGTCTGGCTGTGATTATTGGATTGAATATGAACGCTTTGGGCCGAGGAATTATTTACATTCTCCATTATGATACTTTATTTTAATTAGTTTCAATTCCTTGTGGGGTATATACCTTATGTCCGTTGTAAATTGGCTAAAGAAATCCAAATGACGAATTTGCCTATGTCTTGCATTGTCGAGTTTGACGACTCTCAAGCATGTACCGAAAGTGTTTGAAAGCCTTCCTTGTACGCATTTAGCAATTCTCTGTCATAAGTGCTGTATTTGCGTTGGGCTGAAACTCTTCATTCGGCATCTATGGCATCTTCAAAGTATAATTTTTTCTAAATTCCTTATAATCACTCGCAATATATACATTTATTTATTTACTTTTTTTTTTGTTTATTAAATGCACGCTATTATCATTTCTATTCAAAGCACAGTATTTTCTTACATAGCATTTTATTCACAAACTAAGAATCTTCACGAAAATCATCAAAACCTTGCTTTATTCTTCTAATCATTATGTACATATGTAAAGAAAAAATAAAGAATTTTTAACATCATTTTTTGGCATTCACAATTTAATTAGTAAACATAACTAATATGACAAATGTTTTAATTAACTTTTTTGAATTACATGAAAGTAACTTTTTAATTATTTTTTTTAATAAAATATTTTAATTAAAGCTAAAATGGCGGATAATAAAATTGTAGTAGTACAACTAACTAAATAAACTAAAATAAAATTTTGTAAAAATTAAATATAATTTTCATCGTAATCATATAAGTGAATTAGGTGTGACTAAAGTCAATTATGATATTATTTTTTTTTTTAAACTTTGAAAAATTAAATTTTGTGGTTTTATGAAGTTACGAGTTAAGTAAAAATAAAAAACAATAAACAAGGTGCTCCCGGTTAGATACATTTCCGAAAAAAAAGTAGTAAATATTGAAAATATATATATTTTTATATAAAATTTTGGTTTTTTGTTTTTAGTTTGATCATTCATATTTGTTTTCTATTTATTATTTTTCAAAGTTTAATTGAAACCTAATTTGCATTTTTAATTTTTATTTTTTTTTTAAATTATTGTAAAAATTTGAGTTTAAACATTAAACAAAATTTTATATTATTACCTTATACTTTTTTGTTAAATCAATCATCACAGCGTGACGGTGAAGTTAGAGAAGCTAGTGATCGTCCCCCAAATATGGGTCAACCTGAAAGACTTGTAAGTAAATTGTTTATCATTTCGAACATTTAAACGTAGATTATTAAAATACTTCTTCATTTTTGTTTACTAAAAACAAAAAATCTATTTTTTTTAGCATGATGATAATAAATAAAATGTTGTGGTGTTATATTTATATTTATAATTAAAAAAATTTATTTTGTTATTTATCATTTTTGTTATGCTTTTAATTTGATTTGTATAACCTTTAACCGTTGTATTTACTAACACTGCTTAAAATTCTTAAAAACTATCGTATCTATCTATCTATATACATATATACTATATATTTATGTAATTATATTATATATAAATCTAAATACCAAATACCAAATTGTTTATAAATAAATATTTTGAAATTATTTTAAATAAAATGCTTATCAAATAATGTAAAAAAAAAATGTTTGTACACATTTATTAAAACATTTCGTACTTTATGCTCTCAATAAATGCGTTGTATTAATATTATTAAACAATCGCTAAGCGTTGGTAACTATATATCACATTTACAGCTTTAATAACTTTCAACTTTCTCCAATAAAATAGTTATTCGAACGTATGGAATTTTACTTTATACTATAAACTGTAATATTTTTGTAAAGCTGCTTAATCATTCAATAGTAAATTGTTTGCTTTACAAATATTTTAGTAAATTTTAACAAAATTTATATGGGGATAGGTAAATAAATTAAATTTCAATTAATACAATGTAAACCTTCTATCGAACTTTTAAAATTGTTGGTAAATATGTATGTATGTACTGAAGTAACTCATCATTTTGTAACATTCCTTTCAAAGGAGCGAAAAGATAACGATAATAAATAATGTTAAAATTAAAATATGATATCTTCATCTAAGTAATTTATGGCCATTAAAAAATATTTTATTGTGGATAAAAAGAAAAATTTCGGAAAGTAAAAATTTTCGAATTAATTTTTGTGTTCATATATTTAAATTTTTTTTAATAGAATTTTCCTTATTAAACTGTTCTGTGTAAAACAAAAAATTATATGTAATTCTTTCGTAACTGTAGTAATATTAATATTAAATTACAGTGCTTTTAAAGAATTTTAATTCTAATTTGTTGTTTGTTTAAAACAAGGCAAGGATATTTTTTGTTTTAATTTTCCACGCGTCTTTTAAAGACATAAACACAACATAGTACATTAGAGCGATTCAGCAAAAAAAGTGCTCGATGAACCTTGGACTTTTTAAGACAACATTTAAAATATTTCGGCTCCAGCTTAGACCTCTCGTGAGCTGGACCATTTTGAAAAAGGGTCTATTTTTGAATGTTTAGTTAATTTGAGCATTTGTTTCCTTATCAACATAAACAATATGTATATCTTAAGAAAGGTTTTTTAAGGCGCGTCCAACAGTGTAAACAATTTGTCCAAGGAGGATTATCCATTTCCTTTTTTAAGGTTATTCTGCAAAAAATAACGGTTTTTGAATTTTTTGTTCGGGAGTGTTTGTAATAAAAATGCCAAATTAACATATTTTAATCTTTAGTCGATTTAATTAAATACGGGTCACAGATTTTTTTGAAATTCGCACAAGTTAGCGTTTTGTAGTGTTTGAAGTTTGTAGCATTGTAAATATAAAAAATAAAATTTTATAATTTTTTTTTTAATTTGGTAAACAAATATGCCGCCAAGAAGTCGTGGATCATTTCTTTTTTTTTTCTTTATTTAGTCCTATTTAAATCCATACATGATCTAGAAACTAAATCCGCTGTCAAATTAGAGTTACCACAAAATTGGTATTTTTATATATTCCATATATATTCCAGAGCATTGTGTAAAATGCATCTAATTTGTAAAAATCTAAATTATTTACATACAAAGATGACGTACTTGGCAAAAGAAAACAATTGATATCCAATTGACCTAGTTACAACGAAGAGCTGCCACCCCATTGCATTTTTTTCAAAACGCAAACTTGCGCGGCTTTCAAAAAAAGCTGAGACCCGTATTTAATTAAATCGACTAAAGAATATCTATCACACTGCTAGATATTGTTTCAGTTGAACGTATATTTGTTCAATGTTGTAACAAAGGTACGCATGAAGTTAAATGACATTAGAGCCGTGCGACTAGCACATACCGTACAACGTCGTGAAACAACAGTGCATACAATTGAGGGCTACTTTTCCATGTATCATCCGATTAGCTGAAATATCACAATAGAGCAGTTCTCGTACTAACGATGGCACACAGTGCTCAATCTAAGGAAACTTTAGCAAAGTATTTACAGGTATTTTATCTTAAAAAGATAAAAGCGTTTAATGATATTACCAAACTGCCTCAAGATAGATAATCAGTTTAAATAATAATAAACCTTTCCCAATTATTTGATAGTAAACAAGATTTTAAGTCATATGTAGCTAATTGTGTGACCTTTTTTATATTTTGTTAGAAATGGTCTTGTGCAATAGAGTACGAAAGACATTATACATGCCTATGCTGATAATATCACCATCATGTGTCGTACAATAGAAGGTGTAAATGCAATCTTTACAAATGTCCAAGTACGGCCCATTATGTGAACGTTGGTAACCACAGCTTTGAATAAAAATATATCCATTAGTTTGAAAATAAGGTGAGGGAAAATACTTTTTATTTTTAACAGACACAAGCGATGAAACTAAAGCTCTCTCAGGGAAAACTAAAACTTCATGTTATGTGACACTGAAATATGGGCACTTGCGCACACAAATGCAGCTATTTCGGTGTTTTCTCTAGAAAACTACATATGGTACGGCCTACGCTGGCTTTGGGGCAAATCAAGTGCTTTAGGACGACGTTGATCTAGTTAGATGTACGAAGCAACAACTACGTTACCTGGCTTCGTCATGGATATAAGAATGCTGCTGTGTAAGGATGTTTCCCACTTATGGGACATAGAAGAAGAGAAAAAAAAATCATATTCCGATGAAAGTAACGTTTTAAAGTAGAATTCGTTATAATTTAAGCAAAAAACCGATAAGTTGTTGTGCAGCTATTTATAATTTTTCCCAAGGGAAATTTGGAATCAATGGTACCTATTACCTAGATTAATTTATATTAGACAACAGGTCAACTTCACGTTTAGAGTTTTTATGAAACTTTTAATTGAAAATTGCTACTAGTTGGGTATACTTAAAAGAATTATCACCAGGCATTGGAAATAATTAAAATTAATAAAATTTAAAATAAAATTATATGTAAATGTGGTGAAGTTTAAAGCTGTTCTGATAAAATTTCGAATTTTGTTGTATAATAACGTGTTTAAAAATTCTGCTTTGGAGCTTTCATTGCATTCATTACTAAAACAATTGCCTTTCAAAAAGATCAACATACAAATTCTATATATTTTGTAAATTTATAAAATGCATTTTGTATTAAAAATATTTCCGGAGAAAATAGTGTGTGCGGAATACACTGCACAATATTAAACAAAAAAAAATTTTTTAATGCACTAAAATGAAATATTTTGTAAATTTTTATTGCAGAATATAAATTACAAAATTAGAAAGTTCTGCTCCTGACCACATAAAAAATGCAACATGCGATTAAACAAAAAAACAATTATAATTATTAACAAAAAAAAATCCAATAACATTGAATTTCATATTTCTTATATTTTATAGGAGGAAGTTGATTTGGATGGTGAGCCGAATATGTCAACAGCGAATCAAGGAGGTCCATCAAATGCAGGTGGCCAACAGCCAGTGTTCGCTATGCCACCACCACCTGCAACAGGTGTAAATCCATTTACGGGTGCTCCTGTAGCCGCAACAGAGCAGACATCTTTGAATACAACAGAACAAACTACCTATACTCCAGGTATATAAAAAGAAACTACTACTGACCTTCCCTCCAATTCCTCATTTAACGAAAGATATGTATTAAAATAATGACACTTAGTTAAACAACAATAATAATAATAATACTACAGATATAAAAACTTGAGCAACAATTTGATCATTTCTAAAGAGGGAAAATAATTTTCAAAACCAAAACAAACCAAACTAAACCAAAACAAACAAAAAAAAATTATTTAATAAAACGTTATGGTGTTGCGTTCTTTTATTAAACAAAAAAAAAAAAACAAGATTATTTATATATTAACAAAAAAAGAAATACTATAATAAATCTATATTTAGATAATATAAAAAAAAATAATACTATATATTACATTCAATTAATATTTTTGCATCCACTTACTGAAACCAAGATTACTGAAAAAATTTCTAAAAATCCAAAGATAGAAATATCTATTAAATGCGTTGAGACCATCGAGTTTAATGTTGTTTATTCAATAATTTTATAAAATAAAACATAGTTTAACCCCTGACAATGGGGAGGGGATACAAGTTAGTTTTCTTAACTATATACTGTTAAAATTTATTATAATTTTTTGTTTTTTTTTTTATAAATCATGTAATTGCTCAGTTCTATCTTATCTTAATTTTCATACTACCGTTTAACCAAAGACTTTTATATGAATGAATTATGTTTTTTTTTTTTTTTTGTAGCTATTGATAATAATGGCATTGAAAATAATGGTTTAGTGTTAGTTAGTTATCATTCATTCAAAAAATAATTTTTTTGGAATATTTTCTCTCTCTAAATAAAATAATTTCATTGTAAGTACTTTTTAGTGATTTATTTTATGCAACCGACCGATTCGTTTAATAATTTTTCTACCAAAATTGGTCATTTATGCTTTAAATGCTTATTTAAAGAATATTATTTTTATATTTGAAATACACAAATTCAAAATTCAATTTATATCACAACAGTATTCCGCAATTAATTTCTTTATTATTATTAAAAAGTCCATTAAAATAATAAAAGTCCATTAATCCCATTTTGGCTTTCTTTTCTTTTTCGAAAAAGTTTGATCTTTCAGTTACACTTTGTGAGCTGTTGCAAAATAGTTTTAAAAGATTTATTTCAGCAATAAAGCAATAAATTATAATTCAGTTTAAGTAAAATCTATTTTTTCTTTATTTTAAATGAAAATTAACTAATTTCGGTTTAAGTAGCAGTACTGACTTTATCATGCCATAACTAACTGTCAATGTTAAATCATATTTACAATATTACCTTGCAAACTAATAACTGTCTGACAGCTGAATCAACAGATTTAACATAATTTCAATTGGAAATTTTTAACCTTTTATCATATTATGACACTGTTGTTAGATCATAAATCCTTTTAGACAATAAATCTTCATTTAGTCAAAACATTCATAACGTTTTCATAATATTTTAATGTATAATTTTCACATTTATCATGAGGATTTTAAAATTTTCTACACGATAAAATAATTCGTATTGTGAGTTTTGTGTGAATGTAAATAAATCTGTTCTTTACATGCATGTACTACCTAAACAACTTAAATTTCGTATGCTATATATTGATTGAATTCTTTATTTAAAGCACAAATTTAAAGTTTTTAATTTTCGAACAATAAAAACTTAATAAAATATTGACGAGTATTGTTTCGTACTAATTTTGATTCATAACTGCAACGACCCGACAGTGCATAGAGTCTATCAACTCTAGGCATTCTTGAGAAATAATTGAATTCCATATTTTCTGTATCTTTCAAGACCAAACACGGTTTGGTGGGTATCAGCCGTCTTTTCATAATAGCCCAGATCAACTCGGTAGCGTTCAAGTTTAAACTTGACGATGGCCACTCTAAAACAATGCTGTTATTATCCTTGAGGAGTATTTTTTTGTCTGAAACATGTATTCGTCAAAAGTAACTAAACTTGGTATTAGCTTGGATTCTATAAAACATAGTTGCCCTACACCCTTTGCCGAAATACAGCCCCATATCATGAAGCTTCCAGAAAACTTGACCGTACGTTTGAGGCAATCTCTATGATAAGCTTCACTTTTCCTTACTTTACTGTGGGTATCTCTTACTGATCTCTCATATTTAGACTCGTCGGTAAAAATTATGGATTACCATTGTCTGCTTTTCCTTTTGTGTTGCAGCTAGGGGAGGTTTTAGTTACTTTAAAATAAAATATGAAACATAACAGCCATACGAAACTCAAGTTGTTAGGGTAGTATATGAAAGTTTGAATATAATTTATGTGAAAGGATTGGACCTTAATTCAAAATAAATTTAATTTAATACTAAGAAAATTATTAAGTACGATAAACTTGTGAAAACTTTAATAGTCATAAACTTGTATGTACAAAAGTAGAAAGCTCTAAAACGAGAATTTAAATTCTCAAGGATTTTTTAATTCTATTCACTCCTATTAAGTTTATAAATTTTGGAAATTCCCGCATAAAACTCTTCACCTTTTTGTTTTTCTTAGTTTTGCATTGTTTGCAAGAAATTAGTTCACATTTACGTGAGTTCAGACATTCAGATATCACATATTTCGGAAGTAATATTTAAAGTAAACAACTCTACTTTGAGGAACAAATTGTTTTAGTATTAAAAACTTTAATTCTCTAATTAGATTAATTAAAACACATTGCATTAATTGACATATGACTTGGATTAAGGCTATCATTGCAATCATTATTATTGTTTTCGAATGTTTTTATTTTCATTTTCATTGCAATTTCCTTAATATTTTAACTTAAAAAATTCTTTTAACTTTTGTTTTGCATTTTTGTAATGTCTGTTTGTTTTTTTCCTCTTAGATATGGTTAACCAAAAATATTGAAACTTCAACGTATACATTTACAACACTTTCAACCACAACATTTAAAAAAAAAAATTCATTTTTCGTTACTTTAAAAACATATTCAAAAAAAAAAAATTTTTTTTTATTATTATTTTATTTTTATTTCTATTTTCTTTTGTTATGTAAAGTATTAAATATTATATATGCATATAAATTATAAAATATAAGTAATTATTTCTTGAAAAAAAAAAACAAAAAAATAGCAAAAAACAAACAACCAAATAATACAAGAGAAAACGAGTGGAGAAGGCTTTAAAAATCAATCAGAAAATAAAGTAAAACGTTGTAATTCGTTTAAAAAAGATTCAAAATTATCATAAAATTGTATTGTATGAGACGAGTCCGAAGAAAAAACAAAAAAGAGAAATTAGGTGAAATTAATTGATTGTAATAATAAAATATTTCTAAATTTTCATAAAGTATAATTAACCAAAACAAATTAAGTAATTATGAAATTGTACAATACTATACTATTTATATAAATACTTTATTCCAAAAAAAAAAAATAATAAATAAAAAAAATTAATTAAATAAATTAAACTCTGTAAACATTATATAGTAAATAACTTTAATGTACATGTATGTATGGGTATTTGTTTAAATAGTAACAAAATAAGAACGGAAAACAAAAAAGAAACTTATTTTTTAAAATAAACATACATATTCAAAAGGAAAATCAAATTTATATTGTTATTTAGTTGCATTTTTTTTTTCTATGTGTGTCCCTTTTTTTATTATCCATCTGTTTGTCTTTTTTAATCTTAAACTAAATATATGTAACGTTAAATAAAATCAATGATTTGTTAATAAATTGCAATTACTTAATATTTAAATTATATATTATTCTCGCTCTCTCTCTCTCTCTCTCTGTTCTGGAAAATTAATTGTAAAATAAGAAAAAAAAAATTACAACAGAAAACTATTTTGGAAAAATTTACGTTCCAGAAGGACGAGAGGAAAGTGTTTATTCCAAAATAATATATTTGTTAACCGAACTTCAATATTTATCTCCTCGATAGTGTTCAGTCATTAGGTG
This sequence comes from Sarcophaga peregrina, assembly GCA_014635995.1. Lineage (NCBI taxonomy): Eukaryota > Metazoa > Arthropoda > Insecta > Diptera > Sarcophagidae > Sarcophaga > Sarcophaga peregrina. The sequence goes on along the minus strand of CM025792.1, from coordinate 23,455,147 downwards.
ATCAATTATTTCATATTTTTTTTATTAGTGTAGTACAGTAAATAAAAACAAATTAAAATTGGTATTTTTCTCTTTTTTATTCTGACTATTTTCCATGTAATATTGCATTGAGCACAGTTATCTTATAATAACTCGTTTACTCGTTTAACAAATTAAATTCAAATACATCCTGCTTGTTCTATAAATTGTTACAATTACAGATTCTTTATCCTTACAATTGACATATGGTAGTCGATTTTGAATCTGTCGGTGTGTTTTATTAAACTATCCAAAGTGTTAAATTCAACCAAAATACATAGTACTTTTCTCACAAAGGTTATTATCTGTTTTTTGATGTTGTTACAACCATTTTTGTTTATTTTTTTTTTATTTAATGATATTACTTTATTACATTTTTAACTTTTTTAAACTTGGACACTATTAAATTGTAAACATTGTATTTTTAATAGGCCCAATACATTCTCTTCTTTCTTTTAAATTAATTTAAAAACATGTTTTAGTAATCACAGAGCAGCCATATGAAACGAAAAAAAAAATAATAATATTGAAATTCATTTTTAATAATCTTTTTGTATTTGTACATATATAGCTGAAATATTAAGAACAAATATACCATATTTGTATAAATAATAATCTTAACGTACATACACATACGTTACGTTGTTTTGTATACATATTATGTAGAAAAAGAAAATATATTAATTTTGCATATTTGATTATTATTTTTGTGTGTTTTAATCTTAAACATACATATTTATACCATATAGAATATATTTTTATTAAAATATTTTATTTTACCTTAAAAGTTCCATTTATTTTGGAATTAATCCTGCTTTAATTCGTATATTTTTTAGTAGATGTATGTACTATATTGAACAAATAAAATAAATTATAAATATTAGATACGTCCAAAATACATAATTTCCCATTTTATTTTATCAAATTCGTAATAAAAAAAAAAAAATACAAAATTATTTTAAATAATAAAATTCACATACTTATGTATTCGCAAAGATATATCAATTATTTCCTTATATATTATTCAAGAATATAAAATAATTAAATAATAATAACTACTATTAAGGGAAAACTAAAAAATTTAAATTTACTTGAATATAATGTATAATCGTTTGAATTAAATAAAACAACAGTTTTTGAAGAAAAAAAAATAAATTTTAATTCTTAATTATAAAACAATACACGAAAATAAATTTAATTAAAAAAATTATTAGAAATAATAAACATTCAAATATTGTAATGCATATTATTAATAAAATGTGTTTCCACTCAAAACAAAAATAAAAAAGGTAAAAAACATCAACAACAAACAAAGTTTAGAATGCCCTATATTGTATTATTATTATCCAGTGTAATAATTTAACAACAAATAAATATAAAAAAAAAATAATTATCTCAAGAATAAACTAAAAAAAAAAAAAAACAATTTATTTAATAAATAAATAAGAATTAACAAAATATTGGTATTTTTATTTTCAATATTTCAAGATGTACTCACTTTGAACAGCGCACCAGATTATCCACTTGATATGAACATTGTACTGTTTATCCACCTAATTGGGATAGCTTTATGGACTGACCTATGCTAAACTAAATGTGAAAACCTGAACGCAGTTATTAACCTAGTCTACAGTATCACATTTCCAAACCTCTCTTTTCTAAATTAATCTCCCTTTTTCATTTAGTTCGACATTCTGTGTCTCACTCCACAATTTCTTCCAACACATTGTGACAAGTTTAGAGGGCAATGGAGAACTTTTTCATCCGGTTATAGATATTCGGTTTCTAAGAAATTTTTCTATCTGGAATATATCTCAAGAAATGCGTTTTATTTTCCCTTTTAAGATTCTTTCCATGCAGTATCAGTAAACGAAAATAATGTGACTTGTAACTTTCGGTGAAATCAGATGCTGAAATTCCTCAGAGCAAATTCTATTCTTTTTCTTATACAGTCCACAAATCTACTCGAAATTGTAAGATTAACCTCATACGCATATGCAGTAAACTCAGATCCAAGCCATTCCAATGGCAACGGCAGCACCTTCATCATAAGATTCTATAGGAGAGGGAGAGAGATGCTCTATAGTTTACGTTTATCAAAATAATCGGTAAAATATGTTATTATAAATTTTTATTTGAATAGAAAAACTGTTTCTGTGTGTGCTGAAAATCTAATTTACACTTTCAAAGTTAAATTTTCGGCTCCTATATAGACTCACTCTTGGACGTGGATATGGACCTAAAAGTGCGCCTTCAGATCCAGGGTTATAAGCATTTAAACATTTCCATTTACCGACATTTGCTTGCTGCACGATTATGTTTGCTTGGTAATTTTACATGGACATGGATCTTAAAGTACGATTTCTTATCTTTCCGATTACACCCATTTCACTTAAATAGGTCCCATGGATCCGGAGTTATTCGAGGTTAAACATTTCTGTTGGATTTCAACTTGGACTTACGCTTAGACTTGGATATGGACCTTAAAATACCACTTCTGATCTTTCCGATGGCAGTTATAAGCATCTAAACATTTTTGTTTACCAAAATTTGCTTGCTGCTTGATTCTGTTAGCCTGGTATTTGAAAAAATGTTGACGAGAATTTTACATAGAAAAACTGTTTGTACGTGTGGGTGAATAACACTTTTTACAGTTAAATTTTCGGGTTTTACTGTGACTTACGCTTGGACTTGGATATGGACCTTAAAGTACGACTTCTGATCTTTCCGATTACACCCATTTCCCTTAAATAGGTCCCATGGATCCAGAGTTATTCGAGGTTAAACTGTTCACCGAATAAAACCTATTTTTCAATTTCAATGTTAAATTTTTGGGGTTCTACTTGGACTTGGATATGGCCCTTAAAGTACGACTTCTGATCTTCCCGATGGCAGCCATTTTACTTTAATAGGTCCCATGGATCGATTAGGGTTGCCAGGTAATTTTATTTTGGTACGATCTGAAAGTATGGCCTCAGACCTTTCCAATGACACCCATTTGAGTCTAATAGGTCCCATGGGTCGGAAGTTATAAGCGTTTAAACATTTTTGTTTACCAAAATTTGCTTGCTGCTTGATTCTGTTAGCCTGGTATTTGAAAAAATGTCCACGAGAAATTTGAATAGAAAAACTGTTTCTGTTTACACTTTCAAAGTTAAATTTTCGGCTTCTACTTAGACTTACAATATCTTAATCAATAAAAATAAGAAATTTATTGTTTTGCTTTTATAAAATGTTATTTTCTTTTATTTTTAATATATTTTTCGTGTTTTTTTTAATTTATTTTATAGTTTTGTTGTTGTATTACAATATTTACGATTTGTTCTCATAATACTTGTGTTTGTTTCATGATTTATAAGATTAGATCTGTCTTATGTATGTAGGTATGTAAGTTGAAATTTTTGTTTTTTTTATTATTAATTATTAATGTTAATAATATGTATGTATGAATGTATGTCTGTATATTAATGTATTTCGAATGTTGCTATAAATATCCATTTATTATAGAATAATTTATATGAAATGTATGAAAATGTTTGTTATTTGTTTTTTTTTTTTATTTTGATTGAAACTTCTTCAATATTATAATATTTTTTTTATTGGTCACAATATTTATTATGTTATATATTCTTTAGTTTGTTATATTTTTTGCTTAAGCAAGATTTTCATTCATTTTAATAAATTTTCCCCAAATAGTATTTGTATTAAATGTTATTACTATTTTATTACAGTTATATCTTTTATAAAAAAAGAAAAAAATCTGAGTTTAATGGTATGTCTATATAATTTCATTAGTCAAAGAAATTGTTTAAATTTTGTTACGATTAAAAAAGAGGGATAGATTATCCCTTTATGAAGATGTCGCATTGAAGTGATTATTGTTTAATTTTATTTAAATCTTTTATTTTGAAGAATATCTTGTTTGTTTTTGGTTTGGTAATATTTATTCCAATTATTTTATACTTCCAAAAAATAATAATGCAATTAAAATAATAATTAACACATATATTTTATAATAATAAAGAAAAATACAAATTTTACCTTGAAATAATATGCATAGGCAGGTATGCTTGTATCATAACGTTATCGATTTGACCGATAACTTATCCATTTATGTATATGGTTTACATATTATTAAGTATGTATGTATGTATGTATTTATTTATGAATTTGATTAAAATGAATTTATTGTAAATGTTTTTGTTTTTAAATTTCATTTTTATAACACACTCTACAAAAATTAGTTTTCTTTTGTTTTTTCTTATAATAAGTATAATAATTTACCTTGTTTTACTTTTTAAATTAAATATACATACACACATATAGTATGTATAATTTTTTTTTATTGTTAATTTGTAATAAATTTATATATTTAAATTAATGTTTTGGTTTCTCGTTTATTTATTTAATTTTATTTTTTATTCTTTTTTTGTTTATGTTTGTTCCTTTTGTATTTTATACATTTTTTTGTTTTATTAAAATTCAATAAATATTATAATAATAATTATTATGTTTATGTTTAAAGTTGCTGAAAAATGTTAATATTGTTGTTTGTTATTTTTTTTATCTTAATATTTTTATTTAAATCAGTCAGATAGGCTTACAGTAAGTATTTCTATATTTTTTTTTTTTATTAAATATTTCCATTTGTAATAATTACTCATAAAAAAATTATTAAGTGTGTATACTTTTTATTATTGTTATATAGTAATCATCATATTTTAAAGGTGTCTTTGTATTTTTGTTTTTATTTTATTATTTCTTCCATAAATAACTTGTTGAGTTTAATATTTTGTTTTTAATGTATTACAGAAATAAAGCGTTTTGAACAAAATAAACAATAAACGATTGAAATAAACTTTATGTGAACAACTACATTGTTTATCATTATCATTCATTTGTTTTAAATTTAATTATGTATTATAATTTTCACTATATAAGCTATAAAACTAAATCGAGATTTTCAACGTCTTGTTTTTATTTCTTTTCTTTTCTTTTTTTGTTAATATTTTTCGAAATACAAATTTTTGAAATGTATTTTACGCTCAAAAGCTCTTTTCATTTTTATTTAAAAATAAAATACGTGTATATATTTAATCGTGTGTATGTAGTAAGTACGTAGTATGTTTGTATATGTATAAATATATATATGTAGGTATGTACTAACTTATACGTTTATTAAACTACGATTTAATAACATATTTAATAAATCAATGCTTTTGGTTTTCTATAATTTATATTTTTAATTTAAGTTTCTTATTTAAAACTAATTTTATGAAAGCTATCAAATTATATTTTGTTGTTACATTATTTTACTATCGTTTTTGTTCCGCTTAAACAAATTCTTCTTTCTCCTCTAGCCACGGGTGAGTTAAACATTCAGCGGCAGAGGCACGTATAACAGGATTGTATTCTAACATGGGTAATAGAAAGTCTGAGAATTTTTTGGCTTCAACTGGATCCCAATCATACTTTTCGATTAGTACATTTATTAAGCTCCAGGGTTTTAATTTAGTTATGTACCGTAAACTACCTGCAAAGTGAATAAATTATTGAAAATATTTAAATAAATATAATGGAACAATTTTGTGAAAAAGATTTCTTTGAAAGATAAATTTTAACACGAATTAAAACACTTTTGTATACCATTTTCACGAAGTAAAGTAACTCAGTCAGAGTCGGAAATTAATTGGAGCGTTAGAATTATTTAAAGCAAATTGAAAAAATAAAGAATATAATTTAACCAGACATGACCGACTGTTGGGCATGTTAACTTTATCTATGAATTAATACTGTTACGAAAATGGAAATAGTGTTATTAAAATGATAAACAAAAGCTACAAAAACGAAACAATGGATTTGTTTACATGATCAATTAATAAACAAAAATATAGCAACAACATCAGTATAAAAAAAGGATAAAGAACAACAATGTCGTACGACGGTGTGGCAAACTAAAATGTGAATTGTAAAGTAAAGTTTTTTTGAATAAGAAAAAAAAAAGTAAACAGGCAATAACAACAGTGCAACATAAAAAAGGGGTAAACAAGCAACAACAACACTGCAAGGATAAATGCAAACAAAATACACAAACAACAGTAACGTAAACAACATGTTCACTGTTATACAGATTCCGTGAAGGTAGTCATTCTCTTTCAAGAGCATTCATTACACTGATTACCCAGCGATATAAAAGACAAGAGAAAGAAGGCAACGGGGTCAGAAAGCATACAGTCAGCCTTATGTGAAAACGCGTTGCGTGTTTAGAGAATAATAGTGGTTTGAAGATCTCCGTATTAAAGATCTAAAGAACAATTGTTATTGTGTGTGCGGAAGAGTGTAAAAGAAGAAGAACAATTAAAGCAAATTGTTGTTGTTTAAAACCAGTCGTGAAAGGTGGCACACGAAATTGTGCAAACAATAAATAATTGATTCAAAAACTAAACGCAAATTTATTTTTATTTTATTTCTAACCTACGAACTTAGATTTTTAATGTTTTCAAAAGGGTAAAAACGGAGCAATACTATCTGAGACTTAAATATAAACAGCTTTTCAGAAGCCTGGACAATGAAAAATTATCATGTTAAACGCTTTTGTTGTCACAATAGAAGGATCTGTAAATATACAGATGAACTAATTGTGTGCGGATACATTTTGTGGCGAAATTGTATTAGGGCATGGAAATTTCCGTAGTAGAATAAAAACATTCCACCTTTTTTCAGTAGATATCAGTATTTTTGTATCCACAAACAAGTGCGACAATCATTTAACGTATGCTACAAAGTAGTGATACGGGTCCGTCAACTCTGAAATTATATACCATTGTGATGGTGTTTTGACTTATTATGTGCCAATCTCTTTTGTATATAGTGTAGCTAAAACTGTGTTTACCAGTCAACTACTTTTATAGCTATCCTAGTTTTCTTTTCTCCGTTACCCTAATCCGTACTTAGAACAAATCCTCAAGCTCAAGCACCAATTGTTAGAAAACGTACTAGTATTCGCCCTGCACTCAATTAAGTTATTTACAATATAAAATTTGTTTTTATATCAAATTGTAGCCACCGTAGTCTAGTAGGCAGTGTGTCGGCTTATTAAACGTGAGGTCACAGTCCAAATTTTAGATCAGCTACCCAAGCAAAACAAAGTATGAAAAAATCGTAGCAGATTTCTACCAAAAAAACTGTTTTAAGAAATTACTCCAAAAGAAAATAATGTTTAATAATCGTATTCGAAATATATATGTACATTAGAGCGACTCACAAAAAAAAGTGCTCGATGTACCCTCCTAAAAATGAAACGCAAACTAGCGCGAATTTCAAAAAAAGGTGAAACCCGTATTTAATTAAATCGACTAAAGATTAAAATATGTTAATTTGGCATTTTTATCACTAACACCCTTGAACAAAAAATTAAAAAACCATTATTTTTTGCAGAATATCCTTAAAAAAAGGACATGGATGAACGTCCTTGGGCAAATTGTATACACAGTTGGACGCGCTTTAAAAAACCTTTCTTATGGCATAGATATTGTGTATGTCGGTAAGGAAACAGATTCTCAAATTAACAAAATATTCAAAAATTGACTCTTTTTCAAAATGGTCCAGCTCACGAGAGGTCAAAACTGGAGCCGAAATATTTTAAATGTCATCATAAAAAATAACAATGTTCATTTTAAGAGGGGTACACTTTGCACGAATTTCGCTTCCATACAACTTGAGTCGCTCTAATGTACATATGCAAAGTTGTATCAGAACAACTACGAATTTAACATAGTTTAAGTACAAGAGATCTTCCTACATCTATAGACATGGTGGAAAAAAGCTGATTAATGGGTTATATTTTAAATATGATTCAAATATCATTCGAAACAGATATTTAATAAAATGAGATGAAATTCATTTAATAATTAATATTAACTGTTTCAAATAATTCTTAAATTTGAAATGATAAAATTCTTATTAATTTTCAATCGCCTTAAATATTGGTGCAGATCCACAATTTGTCTGCAGTACACCAATGTTGTATACTGAGATACCGATTGTTATAAGAATATACATAAGTATACATCGAATTAGATCCTGACAATAAACTTACCATAACTGGTAAAATATTTGAGTCCATGTTTTCCCCGCAAAATCACTGACGGCGGTATTGTGCCCAACAACTCAATAATATGAGCTAAATGATCTTCATCTCGTGAATATGTTTCACCAGCATGAGGATCAAAAAGATAATCGCCTGTTGCTAATTCAAATGCCAAACATGCAGTACTCCAAATATCAGCCGTATAGTTGTATGGCGCTCCTAATAGAACTTCAATCGAACGATACTGCCGCGTCTGAATGTCTTCTGTAAAATGGTGATACTAAAAACAAAAGATTAAAACAAAAAACATTGAAAACTTTAAAATTATTATTTGTAGATTTAGAGATTAACTTACCTCGTAACAGGCATTACCCAAGTCGGCAATTTTCACTCGTACATTCGTGTTATTGATTAACGACTGTATGGCATTTGTATAGGATTGAGTCTGAGGAATTGTAGTAGTAGTAGTAGTAGTAGTGGTATTATTTAATTTATTATTTGTTTGTTCTATATCTGAACCTAGTGTGGTTTCAGTGGGCGGCTGTGATTTTATTATTATTTTGTTTATGTTTTGTTTAAATTTTTTTTTTGTTTTTTTTTTTTTTAATTTTTTATCATTGTTATTGTTATTGTACATTCATAAAAAGAAATGGAAAAAAGAACGCAAAGAAACAAAATTTTTTGGTGCAAACATTCATAATTTGTATATAAAACATTAACAATGTGGTTTGTTTAATGTTAGTAATGTATGTATGGCATGTAAGATTGTAGTTGTAAGCTGTATTTGTATGTTTTTTCCAATCCAATATGATTAATAAAAATTAATAAAATAAATTAATAATTAAAATTAGTTTTCGTTACCACATATTAGTAGTAGGCATTTACATATATCTGTTGGCAATACCATAATAACTAAGTATAACACGAATACAATGAGATAAAAGACGTTGTATTTGATGGTAATTAATAAGTGTTCCAACACCCACTATAATTTTAAATTTTCTATTATAAAAAATATACATGTAGCGCAGCAATAATAATGTTTTTTGTTTAATTTTAATATTTTATAAGTAATAAATAAACGTATCTTTTTTTGAAAATTTATTCGACTATTCATTGTCATTTACTTTTCTCGTTATCCTAACAAAATTAATTATTTCAGTGGTGTTTACTAACTTTTGGCGCTCAGTGTATATTAGTTTATTATCAGGGCAAGGATTATAATGCAAATGCATTTAACTTCATTCAAATAATATTTTTATTTGTGCGTTAAACTGCGTACACCAAATAAATTTTGTTCGCTATTTAAGGTACTCAATACGAAAAATTTGCGTGTTCGTTAAATGCGATGTTTATAGAGTCGAATGGTCGTTAAATCGGTTATATATATAAAAAAATGACGGGTATTCTCGTGATCGCTAAACTCAAAAACTACTGGACCGATTTTGACCAAACTTAATATATATGCTCTATGGGGCGTGAGGAGTGTTTCTATGTAGTTTGAAGTTCGTCCGACAGATGGCGCAATATTTATTTTTTTTTTGTGTTTTTGCACCGTAAATCAAGAACTATTGCACTACACTATGTTTCGTTGAAAGCTTTGGGTCGTTAATCAGCGTGCAGTGGCTTTAATTAGCCCGATACCACACTGATTTTGATTTTCTTCGAAAAGCAGTTCAAAATAAAAGAAAAATTTGTGGCCAGCAACGCGCATCGGGCCAAGCTATCAAAAATATATAATTCCATTTGAATAATAATTACTATGTCGATTTAGTGCACCTTTCATTCTTCTTCTAAATATCAATCAGCCATGACTTTTCATGGAAACCAGACTTACAGTGAAAATAAAATTCAGAGGCAAAACAACGTTTGACCGGGTCTGCTAGTTTATTATATTTATATATGTGTACCCATGACACTTATGTAAATGAATTATCTAATTTTCCTTAAAAAAAAAACATTTAAAATCTTATATGTTCCTTATAAATATGAAACTGTGACTGAATGTTATTTTTTTTATTTGTTTAATAAATATATTTCAAACAAAAAAATCTTTTGTTGCATATTTTTAACATTTTTAGTGCATATTTTCTCTCTTATAGTGCATATTATATGCGCATATTTTTAATTTTTTAGTTGCATTGCCTCATACAACGCATATTTTAAATGGCCTCCTATACATAGATAAGTATGTCTAATATACTCAAACCTCGTTTTATGCGATTAATTCGTTTCGCAAAAAATCGCATTCAAAATTCAAATTTTTATAAAACGATACACTAGCTTAATACACAAAATTCACTAATAGGGATTTAAATAAAAAAGTGCATAAATTCAAATTTCACCCTTAAAATTGAAACAAAATCGCATTTAAAAAATCAACAAAAAATCAATCCCTTGCTGAGACCATACAAAATAAGGCAAAAGACAGGAAATAAAGAACAATGAATACAAAATTCCAAATAATGAAGAAAATACATAATTTTTCAATAAAATAAAAATATAATATTATTTCACGTCCATAGGATTTGAATAATACTTCATACTTCGGAACTGGAAATGCCGAAAATATTTAAAGATAGTAGTAAGTTTGTTACGAACAACTACATTTTTTGGACTTTAACATTCAATATTTCTTTAAAATCGTGTTTGCAAAGAAAAAAATTTGAGAATTTTGAAACCGCATAAATTTGAATTCCGTATAAAATAAATTCGCATAAAACGAGGTTTGAGTGTATATTCTAAAATGTTAATTTAAAACTTCACTGGTTTATAATGTTCTAAAATAAATTGGTTATTTCTTTAATTTCCTAATGTTTTTACTAGCTTAAATATTTAATGTAAAAACAATATATTTCTTCGGCGTCTTCCTCTCAGCAGATTTCTGGCAAAAACTCTGAGAGTAAATAAAATTGCCATGAAAAGTTTCTCATAAAATCTGTCGTTCGGAGTTGACTTTAAACTGTAGGTCCCGCTACTCATGTATCAAATTAACACTCACAACATAATTGGTGTGAGAAACTAGATCAATAATCTTGACTGATGGGTTCTAATGACCAATTATGTTATTTCCTTAAAATCGTTTTTGCAAACAAAAATCTGAGAATTTTGAAACCGCATAAATTTGAATTCGCATAAAACAAGGTTTGAGTGTATATTCTAAAATGTTAATTTAAAATTTCACAAGGCTATAACGTTCTAAAATAAATTGGTTATTTCTTTAATTTCCTAATGTTTTTACTAGCTTAAATATTAAATGTAAAAAAATATATTTCTTCGGCGACTTTCTCTCAGCAGATTTCTGGAAAAAACTCTGAGAGTAAATTCAATTACCATCAGAAGTTTCTTTAAAAATCTGTCGTTTGGAATCGACTCTAAACAATAGATTCTATCACACATGTGTAAAATTAACTCACACAACATGAGTTGGTCTGAGAAACTAGGACGTAATCCCTGACTGAAGTACTACCCTTCCAATTATGTATGTATGTATGTAATATTCTTATAGGAAAAGTGAAAAACATTCTAAACTAACGTCTTTAAAAATTAACAATATATCGCTGCTTTATTCCAACATAGTCATATCTCAAAAAATTAAAAATTTGTAGTTACTTAAGCAAAACTGCTCTCTTAGGACCTTCTGTTCATGTTGAAAAAAAATATCAGTTTTATATCCCAAGCTGAAACGAAGTTATAGCAAAAAGTGTTTGCGGCAATTAGATCATAGGACTTATATCTTGAAAACTTAAATCGCATTTTGCCAAGTTCAAGTTTTTTGAGATATGACTATGTTACAATAAAGGAGCGATATTGTATCTTAAAATAACGTAAAATCTGTTATAGATGTTATAATAATTGTGTCTCTTGAACTATTATTTGTCATGATATGATGAGATTGTTTGTCGTTATATTTCTTAATTTATTTATTTATTATTTATTTATTAATTACAATACAATTACAAATTATATTCTAATTCTATACGAGCTGAGTAACTTCGACCATATGCTCGGTGTAGTGTCACAGACCAGAGCCTCTGGTGGGAATCGAACCCACGACCCTCACGCTAATAGTCTAGCACACTACCCACTAGACTACCAGGGCGCTCCATTTCTTAATTAATTTGGCTGATTATATGAAAAACAGTGTACAAATTTAATTGTTGTCGGATAAATAAGATATTTTGTGCAGGAACACTACTTGGAATTAGTTATTTGAGTGCGGGTATTTGACGATTTAAAGAATTTATTTCTACTTATTAATGATAGGTTTTTCGAAATGTTTCTGGTTGTAAGAAAGCTATTAATAGTCATTCATTATACATATGTATATAGAGTATTATATACGCATTTGGAAGAAAGTTAATATTATAATATACCATATATGTACATACATATCTACATAATATGTACATGTAAATAAATAAAATTTTAATGAGTGTTAAATGAGGTAAATCAGGATAAAACAGTCCTTACATTAGTAAATGAATGAGAAATATGGCAATTAAAATTAAGTTATTAAGTTTGAGCAAAAGTTAAATGCAATTTTAGATGGATGAGAGACATAAAATAATAGAAAAATGTTGTAAGACGATGATGATAAAGTGCAGCCGTTACCTTTGATGTTGTTATAGTTGTTGTTGTGTTAGTAATAATTGTTGTTGGTGTTGATAATGATGATGATTGTGTTGTTGTTACGCCCGATATTACATTTATTAATAACTGTTTATGATCATCATCATCAAAACATTTAATTGGTGTTTCAGTAGCTATTACAGTTGTTGCATTGTCATTAATCTGTGGTGCAGTAATTAAACGATTCATTTCACAATCCGTTTGTGTAGCATCATTATTAAAATTATTGTTTTCATTATTCAAAATATCTCTACAAATTTTTGTCTCAATACCAATTTCTTCAGCTTCATCACTAGACTGTATTTTTCATTTTTCAAATTTATGTATATTTGTAATTGGAATATGTAAGTATGTAGATGGATTTTGGGTGGGAATATTGGTGTTGTTTTTTTTAATTTATAAATATTGATACAATATTTATTTGTTTGACATATTGATATTGATAAATAAGTATTCAATTATACATTGTTTGATTGGTTGATTGTATTTGTATGTGTATTTGAAAGTTTTGTGTGCATATGTGGAGGGTGCATTATTAATTATATCGTATTTATATAATATAGAAAAATAAAATTAAAAAAAAGGAATATTTTATAAAATGATAAAGTAAAAAAAAGTAAAAGTATATGACAAACAAGCCCGTATTGATCGTGTTTTATTTAAATATATTAAATATATATTGTATATAAAAAAGGAAAAATTATATTACTTTAATAAATGTGCTTGTAATGGCCAACGTTAAGGATAATTAAAATAAAATAAAATACAAAAAAAAAAAATTGTCTGATAACTAACCTTGGCAGTGATTTTCTTTTCAGTGCGATAACGATTATTAACATTTGCCGTTGTGATTGAAGTTGTATTATTGCCACAACCACCTCCAGTACTACTGCCCTCTATGCTATCACCCATTAGGCTGGAGTATTTTGACGTTAAAGACGATGTATCTTCTTTGTCGCCACTTAAATTGGAACCACCACCACCTCCGCCGCCTCCAACATTTAGAGGGGGCGGCAAAGGCGTTGATGAGGCAGAGTTATTAGCTGTATTTGTTGTTGTATTAGCTGCATTCATTTCGATGTTTTGTAATGGCCATTTGGCTCGAGATTTCGTTTGTTTTTCAATGGAACTTACTGCAAACAAAAGAAAAATTTATGTATTCACAAAAAACCAAACAATTAATGGATGGAAGATGAAATTATGTATAACAATACTTACTGTATGAATCAGGAAAATCCACTCCCTTTATTCTTAAACTAGTTATTTCATCATCAATTTGTTGATTCATTGCAGCCGCATTATCTATCACTAGCAGAATATTTTCTGGTTTAATATCTGTATGTATAATGTTGCATTTACTATGCAAATAGTCTAGACCCTCTAGAACCTGTTTGATTATATTGCGAACTTGAGCTATCGCCAAACCCTGATAGTTATTCTTAACTATCAGCTTGTAGAGGCTACATCCCAGCGCTTCGAACACTAAACATGTATGCACCCCGTTGACACCACGCACTGTGAAATGATTAAGTAAACGTACAATTCGTTCACGTTTTACATCCAAGGGATCAGCATCACGTATTGCTTCTAGTAATCGTATTTCATCTGCTGCCGTTTCAATATAGTGTGGAGCACTTTTAACAACTTTTAAGGCGACATATTTTTCATCTCTACATTATAATAAAAGAATTTTATAATTATTAAGCAGGATAGAATATTTAGATTTTAGTGTAATACTTAAGATCCCTGCATAGCCAAACAGTAGAGAAGTGGCCCCATCCCAATTTGCGAACAACACGAAACCGATTATCAAATATATCACCGATGACAACGGGATGATAGCCGCCACGACAATACTGTCCCACATCTTCCTGTTCTTCATCTGAACCATATAAACTGCTTTCTGGTGAATCGGGAAATATTTCATCTGTTGTGCTTAAAGTGCCACGAGGTTCGGATCTTTAAATAAAAAACATATTGTATAAGTAAAGTAAAATGCTATCTAAATATATGTATAAGGTCAGTGTAAAAATTCATTAATAAATTAAAGGAAACACTCACTCGTGTTCTACAATTCATGAATCCTACGGCTAGTTGCCGCGTTCAACATAAATTATTATAAAAGTAAACTTTCTTTGAAGGTCATTATTTAAATAAGGAATAGGTTAAGAACTTGTTACAGTACTTGTTACATGCGCCTAATGTTCCGTCACGCTGAGATATTATTCTCTCTGGGCACTAGTTTAATTGATTTAAGTATATCTATACCCTGTATGAAAGGGACATAGGACATAGTCTGAATAAAAGATTCTTCAGTAGAATTCCTAACAGGGAAACTTAATCCTATATGGTATACTGTGTAGGGGATATCTAACTATTACCATTTTTATCTTCTTTGTCACCTAAGCGGCAATCAAATCCTTTCAGATGCAACCTTTAAGTCTACACCAGTTGCCATCGTTTGAGATGTTCTTGTTTGATTTTTTTGTGACAATTATGTGTTAATCTCCTAAAGTATTTATTAGCCGCTAACAAATCCTGGGCTGAGGAATAATCTAGCTGCATTGCCAAACACATCTTGCCTAAATTGGGTAGGAAGCATACCAATTAACTACTTAAACTAAATAGTAGGAGCATTCCAGTTACAGTACCCATTCTCACAGGCCATTGCGTAAAGAATAGGCATGTGCATTGACTTCGTTCACCAACAATTAACGTCTGCACAGGTTATATATCAAATGGGAGAGCAAGATAGTATTCTGCGTATTATTATCATATTTTCAAGCTGATTTCACTCAGTCAGAGTTTAATGGGAAGCTCTGATGTTAATTTTTTGTTTTTTTTTTTTATAAAACCAGCACTCAGGGGATGACCCCTACTAATGCAGTGCATTGTGCAGGTTTTTAGGAAAGGTGGAAAGACAGAGGGAAGATGCGAACGGTAAGGAAACGAGTTGCTGCTGGTGACTACAAAATGGCCAGTGTTATACCTTCACCATTAGACAGTCTACAGCAATCATCCCCAAGAAGCCCGCAGTGTCTCACACCACTTATGTTGTGTGTGTTAATTTTATGCAGAAGTGGCGGGACCTACAGTTTAAAGTCGATTCCGAACGACAGATTTTTGAGAACTGCCAAAACTTGTCAGTTAGTGCTAGTGATATCACTGTGACTTCAAAACAGACAGCTATATGAGTTCAATCGTGGCTTGGGATATTAAAAAAAAAACTTACTTCAGACCGTTTATAGAGTTTGAGACGATTAAGTTAACTTTAATCTTTGTATTGAGTTTTTGGGTTTACTTAATCTTAGTTGAGAAATTTTATTTAAAAAAAAAAACGCATTTAATTGAAACAAAGCTCAATAAGACAAATTTTAGGTGACTATGAATTATATAGAACCCAAATTGGTAATAGACATTCTTAATTTATTTATTATTTTTCAAAAATTATTTTTTGCTTAACTATCAATCATATTCAGCTGCTTTTGTTCTATACAAAAGCAAATTGTTGCTACATTTACGTTTAAGTGTTGTGATTCTACAATCTTTAAGCTCCTACTCCAAAAATGCAAATTCAATTAACGTAAGATTAAATTAAACTGGAAATTATCTTCCTTCAGTCTTTATGTTGTGGGTGTTTAATTTTATACATAAGCGGCGGGATCAACAGTTTACAGTCGACTCCGAACGACACATTTTTTAGGGACTTTTCATGCCGATTTTATTTACTCTCATGTTCAACATACTTCCTACTAGACTATGGCAACTTCATTTATTATCTGAAACTTGAGTTTAATCTTGATCTCAAAAACAGCCCTTAATTGGTCATTCCAAACCTTAAGCTGGAGGTCCACACCACGCGTTTTCGCGTCAAAGCGTTACACGCATTTCATACCTTCTTCGCATTCTACGCTTCAATCAGCTGTTAACAACATAAAAATTTTATTAATTTTAATTAAATTTAATTGAGTCTGTGAATATAATATTTTGTGCCACAAGTGTGCACAATAAGCTCCAAAAGAACAGAAAACGATTTTGGGTGCGTTCTTTGTACTTAGAACGAGATGTTTCCGGTTTTTTGCCGAAACTTTCCTGAAGTTAAAACAAACTAAAACAAAACAACTTGCCAAAATCAGCTGTTTCGTACGCGCCCCGCTTGTGATGCTTACAAAAGTAGAAAGTAGATTTACTTTACGCGTTCTATGCGTCATGGCATCCTATGTTTTTGTGATTGTAACTTGCTCCAAACAAATACATTAATTCTACTTTTTTGACAGCCGCGTAGAATGCGAGAACGCGTAGAACGCGTGGTGTGGACCTCCGGCTTTAGTTAGGAGTGACAAAACATACAGTTTAACGTCGACTCCAAAAGATACTTTTGAGGAACTTTTCATAGCAATTTACTCCTAAAGTTTATGTCTGAGCCCAACAAAAAAAAAAAAAAACACATTTAAATTAAATTTCATATTAACAAAGTAAGACTATAATTAGGATTATTTCTAAATATTGCAGCAATTCCAAACGAACAGAATGTAAGTGCCTCAAATATAGTTTCTAGCGTTTACTTCAAAACAATCCTTGCAGACGTGATGCTAAATTGATGAATCTTTTAGATGGAATAATAACTTAAAGTGTATAATAAATAATTCAACTAAGGGCCATTATTACAACTTGCCGTTAACTAAATGGAGGATTTTAACGGAGAGATAAATTGTTTTTCATTATTACGAGTACCCAATACGATAGAAGTGAGGGAAGATCATAATACCTTCAACATTTAAAGGTCACTTTAAGTTTAAACTTGCCAATCATATGATATTTTCGATATGGCAACTTCAAATTTAAACAAAACAACCTAAACGAAGTTTGCTGTTTCAACTGCGTTAAAAAAACTTGTTTAATTGAGCAGTTATATCGACTTTGCTCCGACACTGCCATATTTTTGAAAAAGTTAATTTTGTTTTATCTGTATGTTGTAATAACCAAAATAAGTTAAAGATAACTTTGCCGTTCACTTTAGCTAAAGGTATCTTTAACTAACGCCAACTTTAACGGGAAGTTGTAATAATGACCCTAAATCTTAATAAACTTATTTTGAAAAAAAAAAAAAAAACAAATTAAATAATTTCAAATTCACTTTTATACACACACATGTAAACAATATCCGTTTCCTCTACGTCCGCAAAGATTTTATTCACAATAACTGGAGGCGGCTTCTCATTTCCCACTACTAAGGGTTTCGAACGAAGAGGTAAATAATGATTTCGATCATCTTCCGGTGGCAACATTGCCACAACATAAGGTTGGCCTACCAGCGGCTTAGGCTTCTTAGGCTTTTTAATATGTATTAAAATTGGACCAGCCGATACACATTTACGTTTCTTACTAATACGTTTACGACGTTTTTTCTCCTCCTTATCTAGCATAACACTTTTGACAGCCTCAGCTTCGACTCTCAGTTCCTTGGGAGTTTTAAACTCGAATTCACAAATTATTTTTTGCGGAGTCGCCGTTTCGATGCTGCCATTAGTTGCTGTTAAGCAATTGCAATTACCGGGCAATTGTGACGATGTCTGTTGTAAATCATTCTCATTATTATTTGTCGTTGTACTATTTCTTTTTAGCCAATGCATAATAAAAAGAAACAAGAGAAGTGACGAAATTTTGAAAACAAATACAAATAATTGATCGTTCATGAGAACGTGCGAGTATAAGTAATAGTGAGCGTCAAGTTGTTCTTTCAAACCGGCAAGAGAGTGTTTTATAAAAATAAGTTGATCGCAAGCCAAAGAGAAATAAGTCAAAACAGTGTGCAGAAATGTTTGATAGTAATCCGTTAATTTGTACAAATATTTCCATGTGGGGGATTCCTCTTTAAAACATATATCAGGCTTAATAAACAATGAGATAACTTCCGAAGCCATTTTGGGATATTCACAAACTCCTCGGCTAATTGTGGGCTTAAAAATGCTCATTATGGCCAAAACTAACTGTGTGATGGACTCCATTTTATTGCAATAAAATTGCGTTTATTTTTTTTTTTTTTATAAAAATTTTAGATTTTTTTTTTGTTTTGTTATGTTTTGATTGATTTACTGTTTGAAGAACTTCATTGCGTCCGAATTCGTTTTTATTTATGCTTTCTTTTTCGATTTGGTTTTCGTGTTATTTTTGTTTTCGCTTGAACTTAATTTTCACGGTCATTACAGAGCACAGAGTACGATACGATGCAACAGCGTTCACTCTTTAAACACTTTCTTACACACGAATACAGTCGCTTATGATCATATCGTAATAACGGTTTGTTTTTTCAATTGTAAAACAGTTATACTCTGATATATTTAACCGTTATATGTATGAATTTATATTTTCTTAAAGCCGCTTACATAACGATCGAATGAAAACTAAAATTTTTGCGCGTATATCGTTGGTGAAAATTATGAAAAATAGAAGAAATTATTAAAAACGAGAACCGAACCGACAAATCATTTGCTTGCACAGCAAATAAAGTTTTCCTTCTTCTGCTCTTATAGCAGCAATATTATTTGTATTGTTTTCAAAATATTTTTCTTTTTGTTTTTGTTTTCATTTTCAATTTCTCATTTATTTGAGTAAAAATATATAGGAAAAGCGAGTAACAAAGAGCAAAATCATGCCACCAACAGCTATTTGCTATTGCCAGTTGCAACTGGCTATGTATAGTACATACGTATTATAAATTCATCCACCACACAATGATTTTTCGAAATGTTCATGTTCAGCCGACAGACCATATGTTTGTTCTTCGAACTCGCAATGACTCTTTATTTTCGTCATTTAAGAAAATTCTAAATACTCAAACAATTTTTGTCAACCAGTAGCAAACGAAGCAAGAATTAAGTGAGAAACAAAATCAAAAAATATTTTAGAAAAAAAAAAAACTTAATTTTTCAATTTGTTGCCAAAAATATATATATATATATCGTATAATATATGTATATATGTATGTATTTATGTGTACGTTTACAGTTATGGATAAAAAATTAGTATTTGCAGTTCTGTTTTTCATTGCTGAAAACAAATTCATTTTTCAAATGAGTGGTCGGACCTATAGTTTAAACTCGATTCCGAACGATGGATTTTTGAGAAATTTTTCATGGCAGTTTTATTTACACTCAGAGCTTTTGCCAGAAATCTGCAGAGAGGAAGTCACCGAAGAAATATTTTCATATTTTTGTTTTCATATGGTTTGAATTCGGGTCTTACATCTAATAAACCAACACACTATATACTAGACTACGGCGACTTCCATCTGTTTCGTATATTAAGAATTATTCAATTTCGCGTCAATGATGTAGTATGTAATTAACCTTAGTAAATCGTCCTTAGAGGAGCTAAGTCGTAATCATGACTGAAGGATTGTAATGACCAATTATGTATGTATAGTATGTATGTAAATCATCCTTACTTATCTAAGTATATAGTAATCATTTAAAACATTGATTAGAACCCATAAATAAATTCTGAAAAAATTTTCATTTTTTTGTCAAGCTTTGTACGTACATACACACATATCGTCACCTGAAATGCAAAAGGGCGTAACAACAAAAAATAAAAAGGGTAGATCAAATCAAAATACATGTTGTCATAAATTTTTACAGTCCTAATGCCAAAAACAACGACTTTATAAAAGAAATGTAAAAGGGCGTAACAACAAAGTTGTTTTTTTCTTAAATCAAAAGGACGCAACCCACACTAAATCAAAAGGTTCACTGTAAAAACTCTCAAATTTAAATAAATGTAATTGAAATAATGTAATTGAGAAAAAGCCTAGACAAATGGGGCAAACCTGTAGCTCCAAACTATGTGAAAAAAATGCTTTGCGATAGTGTACTCTTTTTTGTGAAGACAAAAGAAAAGAAATATTTGATCTTTTTTGGAAGATGTCTTGGGAAAAAAAAAACTTTACGTTGTTAATTTAATAGAAACATCTAACAGAAAACGCATTTACACCGAAAATTCAAAACGATTAAATTCAAACTTTTATTTCTTAAAATTGAATTCTAATCGCATTCAAGTTTGTCAGAGAATGTTTCTCTCCACTTTGGAAATTACACAAAAAATGGTAAGAATATGGAAAGATTCTAGTAGATTACATTGTACTCCGGCGATTTCAGAAAACCAGAAAAAAGCCCCTAATAATCGAAAAATATGCTTTGACAATAGTTTAAACTTTTTAAAGATATGGTTAGATGATATTCCAAAATTGGATTCACATTTCCGACGAAAGTAGTCTAATAAGTTATATTTCAAGGCAGATTTCAATCTGAAAGACTATTACTTACATACTAATGTTTATTTGTAAAATTATTTTTTATTATGTAGAAAATCTGGTGATGACACTGTTAATATGATACGATCTTTACCATATGATCCAACCGGAGTCATTTATTTCTAAACTAATATAGAAAATGAATATCGAGAAGTTCCGCAAAGAACTAAAAGGAACTTCGTCGTTGAACAGCCTTCGCAATTACATACGGAGAGATTAAAAATTTCAAAGAAGAAGTAACAACATCTTCAAGATCAGAAAAGATTATTAACTGCAGATTGCCATTTATTTTATGACAACATTCCTTTGAAGATTAACTCAGTATTCATAAGAACTAACCATAGAAAATTCTTATACTAAGTCCACATTAATTTTTGTGAATGTGCAATGAATTCCATCCTTAATTCTTTTTGCCGTTATTTAATGAAATGTTATATTGTTTTTAAATTTTCAGTTTCTTAATAAAATGTATAAACTTCATAAAATTAAATACATATAAAAGGATCTCTATTTGTACTTCTTATTCCTTCAAACTTTAAAAAAAATTCTGATGTTACGTTTTTTTGATTTCAGGTCTTTTGAATTCAAAAGGTCGCATCCCACACAACTAATAAAAACAACGTTGAAAGTAAATTCTGTCTTAAAAAATAAATGTATCATCGTATTTTAATGCTATACTGAAAAAATCTTAAAGCTAACTTCTATAGTTTCGATTTTATGAAGTTCTTTGTCTCTACTGTAAAATTTTAAAATGTGTTGTTACGCCCTTTTGCATTTCAGGTGACGATATGTATGTGTATTATTTATTTTTATTTTTAATTTTTCAGTTTTCACTTTCACTTTTCATAGCCACAATTTTTTTTTTTTTTTTTTATGCCCTTCTATTCTTGAAGTTGGGTCTAGAGCTCTAATTCATGGGGTTTGCCACATAAAAATGTGTTTATTTTTTTTGTGTTTAACAAAGAAACAAGTTGGTGTTAAACAAAAATTATTTGAAATATTTCAGGATCAAACCTCTGTAAAGTTTTTTCTATATTGTAACTTTTTTTCAAAACAGTTGATAATTGTGTATGAAAAATTTCAATAATTAAAGCAATTATAGATTAAAAATTAAATTTTTTTATGACTTTTGCTGATATACTATAATTCACTCATAAGCTGCTGAAATAATGTTTGCTCGTTTAAAACCTTTACTGTAATGAAAACAAACTTTAGCAGCTTCGAAGACACTTGGTGGGTAGTGGCATTTTTCTTGCCTCCAATTTAGTTAGCCCAGCAGAACGATACTTTTTTGTTTTTTTGAAAAACCAGCATAAACAGATGTGAGAGTTTTAACACCAATGAAAGAATGGCACCTGGATTGATAACTTCGTTGAAAGAGAATGAGCATTATTGAACTACTTATAGGGATAGATTTTATCAAAACATTTTTTATAAATTCTTTATAAATTTAAATTGCTTGAACATTAAATTATAAAGAGCACAGTTATTACTTAGTATTCTTTCACAATAGTATTGGAAATTCCCCTTAGTATGGTTACAAACCATTTTCTATTCTTTATTTGGTTTAAGTAAAAATATTTTCTTTTCATCGCTATTATTTCTATCACAACAGTGCATTGACATAAAGAAACAATTTTAAGTATTCATACAAACATATGAATGTACATCTGTACATACGTATATTTGTGTTTCATTTTCATGTCTATGCATTAATCGTCATTTATTTAACAGCTTCATTTCGTATAAACATTGGCTAAGAACTACGACATATTGACTCACAATAATGCACTGCATCAACAAACGCTTTCATCATCACATATTGGCCGCCAATTCGCTTTTTATTATTCCGTATTCCGTGTTCCACCTGCCACCCGTGTCGCCATTATTTGTTGACGTTTTCGCTATTGCCGTTACTATTTTTATTTGTGATTTTCTTTTATTTCTTCTCATCGTTATTGTTGCTTTCAATGTCGTGTCAAATTTAGTGGCATTTACGACCGTTCTATGGTCTGTCTCAGCAGATTTTTGGCAGAAACTCTGAGAGTAAATAAAATTGCCTTGAAAAGCTTCTCAAAAATCTATCGTTCGGAATCGAGTTTAAACTGTAGGTCCCGCCACTCATGTATAAAATTAACGCATACAACATAAGTGGTGTGAGAAGTCAGGTCGTAATCCTGACTGAGTAATGTAGGTATGTTGGAAAACAAAGGAGCCCACAAGAGTTTGGTAACCATTTTAGTAAATTATCTACACTGTTTTCTGTTCTGTATAAACAGTGAAGCAATATTGTAAAGCGTGTTTTTTTTAACTCTCGGTTTTAAATTAAACTTAAGCAAAGCCTTAAGCTTTGAAGTCCTCATAGTACCTCCTCGAGGTATTGTGTTGATTGGTTCTAAAATAAAAATATAGAAATTAAATATTTTTACTGACGGAGTAGGCCCTGCCACTAATGGATAAAGTTAGTGCATACAACGTAGATGGAGTCAAAAGCTAGATTGGGTTTCTAACTAAACGACTAATTAAAAGTACGAAATGTAAAGGTACTTAATGTACGAAAAAGTAGGTATTTGCCTATGGAATTATAAATTTTTATTCTACATCATTCTTATGTATTTCCTTTTAGAAATCATCATAAACCTAACCAAACGAATTCAATACTTCGAAGGTTTTCGGATTATAAATTTAAATAGAATGCCAATAAGAATTCATTAGAAATTTGTAACTTAATACACGCGAGTAACGATAGAGTCTAAGTTGTTCAGTTAGTTGAGTAGAGTACTCAAGTTTGAACCTACGAACTTGTTTTATTTGATAAAAACTGTTTTTTTTTTTTTTGGACTTAACGCACAAATTTATTGATTACATAAATATTTCTGAACCGATGTCCAAAGTTTAAACCTTTTTAGAAAGGAGAGAGACGGATTTTTAAAACGATATGCATATATATGTATATGCTATGAGGTTTGGTAAAGTAAACTTGACAAATGTGAAATTTTTTGTCCATTCATTGTGGTAAACTTTAATTAAAAAATATGAAATAAGTGAGGACTTTCTGACATTATCTTGCAAAGAGATTGATCTAATCGAATAAAAATTATCGTAGTTATTATTTAAAGAGTCTAACAGTTGAGTTATATTTTTCATATACATATATATGTAGTCTTGCAAACGTAAATTTTGACTTATTTTCCGATAAATAATCAAGATCCATCAAAACTTTTGAAAATGTTTAAACTAAAAGTTCATTTGATAAGATCACATACATATATAAAAAATATAACACGACTGTTTTACTATTTAAATTATAACAACGGTAATTTTTTACGATTTGATCAAACAAAGTGACAATCTCTTCGTAAGAGAATGCACTTTAGAAATATCACCATTCGTTTATGTATACCGTTTAAAAGGCCAATCATGTGGCCTTTCTAAAAAACCTTGGTTTTTTAAAATAGGTTCAAATATGTTTGGGTAATCAATAATTTTGTGTGGAAATATTAAAAACCCCCTTTTTGTCAAATAAAACGTATACATATGTCGGTGTTAGAATAATATTCATTTTACGAGTATAGCATTCGAATCCCACTAGATACCATATGCTATGCTTAATCGGATTTGGAATAGAAACTTTAATATAACTGTAATTTAAAATAAATAAATTAGAAATAGACAATTTAATTTTAGTGACCATTTTAAAATTACTTGAATTGACTTTATAACTATTCTAATTTTAATGAGTAATTGGCTTTAAAATGCAATTTTAATTATTTTATTTAAATATAACTCTAAATCTTCACAAACGACAACGAAATTAAAAATAAATTCAGTTTAAAATTTAAATGAAATTATCAAACTGTAGTTGAATAAATCTTTTAAATAGAAATTCAGTTTTTCTACTGAAAAATTTGTGAAATTTGCGAAATAGCAGCGAAATAATTTTCATGTTTTCGGTCCGATAATTTTAATTTTAAATATGTATCTCGGCTTTGATCAAACTACCGGAAAATAAATAAAAGACAATTTATCGAATTATCGATGAAAAATTATGATAAAATTACTCATCACACATAGTGAAGAATTTGATGCAGGGGTTACCAAAAATTGTTTGTTTGAGTATTATTGAGTAAGAGAGAGAAAATATCGCTCTTTATTGCAACATATCTCAAAAAAATTTGAACTTGGCAGAATGCGATTTAAGTTTTCAAGTTTTAATTGCCGCAAACACTTTTTGCTATAACTTCGGTTCAGCTTGGGATATAAAACTGATTTTTATTCAACATGTACAGCAGGTCTAAAAGAGCAGTTTTGCTTAAATAACTACAAATTTTTAATTTTTTGAGATATGACTACGTTGCAATAAAGGAGCGATATGTTGAGAGGTTACAGTCATAAAAAATTTTAGTAATATACCCTATTTTAATTTTCGTTTCATCAACATACATAAGGCTATACCTCATTGACTTAATAATTAGGTAATGTTGTTAAGATATTCGATGGATACTAATTTTGGTTCATAAATTTCCTCTCCTGCTAATAACCAACCTTTTAAATTTTCTAAAACGTTGCTTTACATCTACAAAAATAGGTGTTCTATTTCCATATCATCTAAATTATTTATTTGCCTATTAAAACAATCAATATGTTTTTTTAAAAAAAACATATGAGACTTAGAATTACAAAAAAAAGGATTTTTTAACATGAAATATTTTTTGAGTGTAAAAAAAATAAAAATAAAAGCATCTGATCGACTACTAAATAAAAGAGCACAAGAAATGTGTGTGAATTCTCTCTGCACAATTGTGCTATGAAATGGTAATCTCTGATTTAATGCATCACACTTCCATTTGAAATTAATTGCGAAAACGGACTCAAATCCGACCAATTCGATGATAATGATTGCGGACACTCGGCAATATTATGGAAATAAGGTAATAGACAACACGAAGAGAAGCTTCGTAGACGATTAATAAATATTTGTAATAAATAAATAAAGAATTTGTATTTCAAAAAATTAAATTGTGATCTATCTGCACGAGACCTAAAACTAAAAAGTATTGCTGGGAAGTTTTTGTGGAATTAATAAAATTTCACAAAACAAGAAGACTTCAATAAAACAGACATACTATTCAAAGAGAATCAAATATAAAGTGTAAAATTACATCATAAAGGAACAGTTCAAATCAAACCCTTAATAGCAAGTGCAGTATAATTTCTCTGTGCTCTTGATGAGAACACTTTTACATACATATGTATACCCAATCATCGCAACACAAAGACAAACAGGAAACGGAAATTATAATTAATGTTTATAGTATAAAGTGATGATGATGATGTCGTTTAACTACAAAATTAATATTAGTAGCACACTTCATGTATTATAAAGAAAAACTAACTGTTAAATAAGTAAATATACTTACAGACTAACGTAGGGTCCACGCAATGCTGGCATATCACGACGTCGGTTTAATGGGGGCGACAAGGATAATGACAAAAAATCTTGTTGTGCTTTATCCTCATCCACTAGACTGGATGGTGTACTATAAATGCGAGTTGTTGGCAAATAGCCAATGTGCTGGAGGAAGTCATCACGATGTGATAGCTTTGTAGTTGACTGTGACGACGTCAGCGGCGCGTATAGAGGAGAAGGCAAAATCGGAACAGCAGAGGCGACAGAATGTTTGACCGCAGACGACGAAAAACCAATAAAATTGCTATGAAAACCACTACCACCACTCATTAAATGATGGTGTAGAGCTGAGTGGGTGCCATGATGGAGGTGGTTGTGATGCAAGTGTGAGGTATGCTGAGGGTGGTAGTGAGCAAAGTGAGGAGTCTGTTGGGATTGCTGTTGCAAGTGGTGGTGGTAGTGGTGGTGATGTGATGAAGTTGCTGGAAAATGTGAAATATAGGAAGCGGCAGAAATGGCTGGTCCACCGAGAGACGTTTGCGATTGACTGCTTACAGGACCAGCAGCTGCAGCCGTAGAAACTGCAATAATTTTGTCGTCAAAACTTCTGCGAAATGTAAAGCCTTTGATAGTTGGATAGTTACGGTGTGTTAATGGCGAAGTGCCGAGATCGATTGAAGCCGCAGGTCCTAACATTTTGATAGTGTTCAAATAATTTGATCCTGAGGCTGTTTGTGCTTGTGTACTAACTGCTGTTGAAGTACAAATCGAAGTTAACGTTCCACCACTTCCTCCACCAGTTGCATACGAAGCAATAGAGACACCAATGGTGGAACTTTGCATTGGACTCAAAGTTTTCGTTTTTCCAGAACTAGCCATCATATTTAAAGCTGGCGATGTGCGTTCGGCAAATAAAAGTGGACTACCGCTACCAGTGCTGGTAGCAGAAGCACCATAAATGCAAGATGAAGAAGCCAAACCATTAGTTAGATTCGACGTTATGCCTCCAATAATAGGACTGCAACGACCACCACTGCCGCTGCCACTACCGGGTGTACAACTGTTACTGCTACCATTGTTATTAGTCATTGTATTGCTACTGGAGGTGGTTACAATGCTAGAGGCTAGTATAGCTAAAGAAACTGCATTGGAAACCGGTGGTGGGGATAGTTGTGTTAAAGAGGGCGTCGATGATATTATTGACGATATGCCACTATCACTGCTGCATATAACGGAAGTGCCTGCACCGCCTGATACTACTCCTGCTGCTCCAATATTGCCAGAGCTATTATTAAAAACACCAGAAGCTGGGCTACCATAAACCGTACCCGTACTAGCGCCAGAAAGAACGTTGTGGGTAGGTGACATCAAATGCGGTGAGGTGGATTGTTTAGTTATGGCAGCCATGGTCGACGAATCATGTAAATATGTGGTTCCAAGTCCAAAGCAGGAACTTGTAACCGCCACACTACCATTAAATGCGCTAATACTGTTAACATTTTTATATGTGGTCTCCGGTAAACGGACTGCGGCAGCAGCTGCTGCGGCTGCTGTAGACCCACTTGCTATGGTACTCGATGGCAAAACAGGTGCCAGTTTTGTTATTATTATAATAACCGTCTGACCGTTACACAAATTTCCACAATAATGGTATTGTTGGCCTTATTTGTCTCGTTATCGTTGTTGCTGACTGTCACTGAAAGCTTAAGAGTTTCCACTAAATTATTAGTTTTGTTTTTATATTAATTTTCGTATTTGTTTTTATATTTTCTAAACAAAACGCCACAATACGACGAAGAGTAAACAAACGAGAGAGCTATTACGGTTATCTACTTATTTACCGTTTTTCCACTCACTAAATGTACTCAATCTCTTGTCGTTTTCCTTGTTCTATTCACACAAATAAACGGGGTGGTCCAAGGGATGTTAAACTTTTGGCTCATTGAAGTGTAAGGTTATTTGGATTTTTTTTTTACAAATATATGTTTTACCGTTACTTATACTTTATATGGCAACGAACTTTTTTTGTTAAAACCCCTGCTCTAAAAAATGTTTGCATTTTTCTCATTTTCTTCTTTGAATTTTGAAAAGTTTTCCTTTCTATTCGTTTAATACTACGCAGCCATTTTAATTCGTATTTTCTTTTTTCTATTTTATTTTATAAAAATGTATAAGTAGCTTACGTATGTACGTACTATGTGGTATGTATGTGTTTGTATAAAACTTGATATTCTTTTTTTTTTTTTTTAATTTCAATTTAACTTGTTCTTATAAAAATATAAAAGGGGAACGATTTTCTATTAAGTGAAATTCGAATATTGTTATACGTATTGTAGCACTTTTAATTCTTTTTTGTTTCCTTTTTTAATTTTTAGTTTGAACTTTCTCGAAAATGGAATAAAATTTTTCAACTTGATTTTTTTTTTCTTCTGTGTTCATATCACACTAACTTTGATTCATTCTTCATTCGTAAGCTATCAATAGATAAATTGAATCGAAAAAGAATTATTTAATTTAACTTCTTTTTATATACAAAAAAAAATCGATTACTTATGCTTTAGCATTAACTTAAGATTTCAGTGTTTCACTTTTTATCCAAATGAAAGAAAGAAAAGAGAAATAGATATTTTCTTTTCTATGTGTGATTTGCTGTTCCGACCGATATATTTTCTACGTATTTTCTTAATCCGCACTTCTCTCGTAATGTGTAACATTTTCCAACTTCGTGTTTGGCGAAGTTACCGTTAAACTGTAAATCTATTTGATGTTCACTCTGTTCAATAGCGCATGCTTGTTGGCAATGTTTTGAGTGAAAATTTCTCCGGTTGAGGTTAAGAGTTTAATAAACTCATAATACGTTTTATTTCAACAACAGCGATATAAAATTAAAACAAAAACAACGTGACAATCATAAAAGAAACTGAAGAAAATAACAGTAAATATAAACATAACAGTGAATAAACTGTCAAAAAGTATTTTCTAAGTAACTTGTATTCGTTTTTTTATGCAAAGTAATGAACAAAGAAGGAAGGAGTGCATACAAAATGAAATGTCAGTGTTACTGATTTTATTATTTTTTTTTTTTTACAAAATGGGTTTTACAGAATTGCCAGATATGTGAATAGTGCATAAATGATTATTGAATTTATTTATTTATTAACGGCAGTAACCAACGGGTTTCGTATTTGAATGGAAGGTGGTTCTTGATTATCTTTTTGCCATGCTACCCAATATTTTGTTTTTAGTTCAAAAAGATAAAACACTACAGGTGCGGAAATAGAATAATAATGTTAAAAAAAGGAATCGTGTTTGAAAACAGAACATAACAAATCTTGGGGAAAACTTATTAACTTCAATTTATTACATACATATGTATGTATGTAAGAATGTTTATCCAGTTTTGTTAATTTAAATATTTTATTTTAATAGTTCATTTGCTCTCATTATATCAAATAAAATATTTAAATTAATAAAACTAGATAAACCTTCTTAAATGTATAAATTTTCTCTAACTTACAAAAAATTTAAGTAACAAACTTACAAAATGTTTGACTTTCATTTTAAGACTTCATACATCTTTTAATTTTTACATACGTAATTAGTCATTACAACCCTTCAGTCAGGATTACGGTCTAGTTTTCCACACCACTTATGTTTTGTGCGGTAATTTTATACATGAATGGCGAGACCACCAGTTTAAAGTCGACTCCGACCGACATGGCAATTTTATTTAATATCAGAGTTTTTGCCAGAAATCTGCTGAAAGGATTTTAATTTTGATGTCTGATCTGGAATTTGAACAAGGGCCTTTCGTCTAAAAAGCCAACACACTACAACTAGACTATGGCGACCAAATACACCACATAAACAAAAATTGATACAAAGTTGACATCAAATTACGTGTAGCCTACGCCACTGCCACCAATTCCATTGAATTTTTAGAAGCAGTACATTCGATAACTTGAATAAGAATATTGAAAGTGAAACTGAAGTGTTTCTTTTTTCATACCATATGTAGTACATCGATCAGCATAAGTATACATTGATTTATTTATATAGACTGTTAACACACACACGAACGTAGTTATGCATAAAAAGAAATTACAAATATTTTTCTTTTCTTGTTGTAGAGGCAATGAAAGAATTTCGTTTATGTCTCTGATAACTACACATTCAGTTTAGTTCTTTCAAATAACTTTTTGAATCACCCAGTTTCTAAGATTGCTCCAAACATTCGTCCAACAGAATGAAGCACACATAGCCGACAGCAATATGTTAAAATATAATATTTTTCCAGAGACATGACTGTTATATCTAATTTAAAAAATGTGATTTTCGAAAATTTTTAAAAAAATTTCCCTCTGAAAATGTAGTAAATAATCAACATATTTTGGCTTTTTCACAAACAATATTCACATGTAAATAATTTTACTTGAACAAAATAAAGCTCCAACTTATGGGCATTAACAGGTTAATTTTTCCGGTGGTCTCCAACTCACCTCAACATAGCCTCCGGCTTTATGCAACCCCGGCAGCAAATTTGTTCCCGCACTATCTATATAGCAGGCTATAGATTCCTAGACACATACAACTCGAACAGTTTCAAATTGCCGTCAGGAAGTAAAACTATATACTATATACAGCTCTAAGAGCACCCTGCCTTTCCACAACGATTCCGAATCTGAAGTGGGCGTATTAGCTATGCGAGAATAATGGAAGCTCGGTCTCATTTCGATTTATGCCTAGGCCACAATTTGCAGCCATAATAAAAAATACGACAAAACCTGAAGGGCAAACTCCGTCACTTCTCCCAGCATTGACAGAAATTTGCCACAACTTTCTAGACCCTTTAAACCGCCATTAGCAACCAGGGCCATAAGAGAAGGGAAAGCACCTTTGGTTGCATCGTTTAACGATAGAACAACCATTCGGACCCGTTCGGATCAGCATGTGAGTGATAAATCGTACTAGAAAATACGAGACACGTATACCCCAAAGTAACCCAAAATTGTAGAAACCTGACCTATTCTAGCCAAATATCTTTCAACAAAGCCTGTCACATCATGAAGAGCAGTCTCAACCGACTTAACCTTAACGTGAGAATATTTGATTTCAAATATAGAACGATAAGTCTCCCCAAAACTGTCAAAAGAAAGAATAAAAGCGATAACGGTCTATAATCGTTAGGCCTCAAGGGTCTGTGTTTACATGTCCAAATGTTAATATAATACATTTTCAGCATACTAAAGCAGAACCAGGAGAATACCGTCCGGACCAAGCGATTTGAAAGATTTAAAGCTACTTATTGACTATCTTGACTCCCAACGGAAAGTTATCAGGATCCACACAATTGGGAAAACTAGTACTCACTCCACGCGCTGTCGTTCTTTTTAAGACTAAGATTTCAGGTCCCTAGATAAAATTCTGCGGAAACGAACAACACTGTCGACGCTGAGTGGTCGTTTATGAGCACTTAATTTCTCTTTTAGTTGTTAAAGCTAGATCTGTATGCAGACATTGTCACCAGACCTTTTCGCCTTGTAAAGAATATTCTAATACAATAGCGCAGTTTTTGAAGTTCTGCATTCCACCAAGTAGGCTGGCTCCTCTTACCTTGGTAAATGAGAGGACAAGCATATCTATAACAAGACAACAAAATGTCCGTCAACGATCCAACGCGAAAATTAATGCCTGGAAAATAAGAATCCCAAAGGTCCATAATAGCCTCCTTCACTGCCTTCTCAAATTTTATTTAGTCGGTTCTTCTCGGATTCATATAAGTCTTCTGGAAACCACTAGAGAAATTAGTGCTGAAGGTTATCAATTGGTGTTCATAGAAGTAACACTCATCTGAAACCCTACAATCACTAAGCACAGACTTATCCATGTCAGAGAGCGTAATATCAATTACAGCTTTCTAAAAGTCGGAGTATTACCGACGCTACATATATTAAGTCCATTAGGAATAATAAAATCCAAAATCGACTCACCCCTAATATTAATGTCCGCACTTCCCCATTGGGTGCGATGAGCATTGGCATCACAACCCAAGAAAACGAGACAATGACGTTGCCAGAAGAAACTGCAGCCTCTTACGGCATGTACAAAGATGACAGCATCAGTTCTATTCCAAAGTTATCTTTATACGCCGCGGTAGCTACGTCACCTGTACAAAAGGAAGGAGTGATTAACAAATTCAACTTATTATTAGCTAAAACGCAGGTTCTTACCTTATCACCTGTATTGGGAACAAGTAACCTATAATCAGGATCAAACCCAGAAACCCATCTCTAAAGATCCAAAGTTCCAGGATAAGACCGGTTTCAACTTCAAGGCGGCGAAGGAAGCAGGTTGTGTGAGGTTGCTTCGCAGTGGTGCAGATTAATCTGTACTACTTTCAGCTTCCTTCTGGGTTTTGGCATCACCTACGTCCGGATGACGGAATCTGAGATGAGCCTAACCACACAACACTATGGTACCCGTTGCCCTTAACCACTTGTAAGTGTCGAAGTAATGTAAGTAAATGCAATGTGGATAATAGAAAACATTTACAATTTAATATTTTTTTTTACAAAATTTCCGTATAATTTTATTCAAACTTCAAAAAAATAATTCCAGTATTCAATGCGTTAAGACAAAAAAACGCTTTTAAGTGTACACAGAGCCATAACTTTAATATCAATTTACCGAATAAAGTAAATAAATTAAGGATTCAACTAAAAAAAGAAATAAATTAAATGTGCTCTCTAAAAACCGCTACTGAAGATATGAGCAGACACATGTGAAATTAAAGATTAGAATTAGAAAAGTCTTTATGCCGCTAAAGAAAATCCTACAGGATTTTCTGTGAATATGGTGGAATCCGATTTGTTTACAAATTTGCAA
The DNA here is from genome assembly GCA_014635995.1 of Sarcophaga peregrina. NCBI lineage: Eukaryota > Metazoa > Arthropoda > Insecta > Diptera > Sarcophagidae > Sarcophaga > Sarcophaga peregrina. Next base: position 23,421,802 of record CM025792.1, on the reverse strand, counting down.
TAGGGCATTGTTGATGCATTGTCATGACAGACTTTAAGAGCTTCATCGACTGACCGAGCAACAACCAATAATTTTCCATTTAGAGAACTCTCAATTTGAGTGAGCTCGATAGCCTTTTGTTGATTTACGACGTAGATATTGTAGTTAACACCATAAACACCAAACAAAACATCAATTTCATGCCTTAGCTGTTCCAACGAAATCAACTTTTTGTTTACAGAACTCTCTAGAAGGACAGAACCTTTATTCGATCGTCCAAATCGTGGTGACATCTCGGATGATAAAGAGACATTCACCCATTTTAAGACAGGCAATTGTACTTCCTCAGTAGAACAGATGGTAAGTTTAAGATCAATACCCTTGAGATCTACAGATTCATTGATAATAACGCGTTTCTTTCCAGCATCCGCAGCAATGTATTTGCCAAATTCAGATTTAATAGCCGTCTTAATCATTGAATGATATTTGGTCATAACCTTAAGCATTTGATCGACTTCCGATTTCTTTTGAGCCGGAGCATTCAATTCATAATAGATTAACACTGGATCGGTAGGTATAAGTTGAGCTTTCTTTTTCAGTTTCTGAATACGATTTATGACTTCACGAGCTAAACCTTCTTCCATTAATTCTTCGTTAGGTGTCATGTCCATTAAGACCAAAACTTCATTGTCACTATGTGCTTCAAAGTTTGAACCCATCTGCTCAGAAATGCAGTATATTACGCGTACTTCGTTTAATTCAATACGTTGGCCTTCAACTTCGAAATATCCTTGTGCCAAATATTTTTGAATTTCTTCATCTTTTAGAGCTTTAACGGCAGCCATCACTGATTTAAAATTGCCCTTTAAACGCTGGCCTAAAGTCTGTAATTTTAAAATATCACAACTTATCAAGTTTATACCATGAAATGTGTAATTTATTTTATCTACTAACCTTATGATCCGGTTCAGCCCTTAATGTTACACCGTATTTTTCCTTATCGGAACTTAAAGTCAATTTTCGAATGTTTAACTCGATTAAAATAAAGTCTTCCAAACTTTTGATAGCATCCAAACATTTTTGGTCCTTGTGAATGACAATGATTTCGGAAACAGGATATTTAACAGGTAATGTACGACGATCACGCATAACGCGTCCTAACTCAACCACAGCTTGCATAAGTCCAACAGATTTTTCGATGTCACTTCTAATAAAACTACGATTTGATGTTGGCATAACTTGATAATGAACCGATTCAATATTTTCAGTTGCATTCTTAGGCTGGAATAATACCAAGCGTTTAAAAATATACTCCGCCAAGAATGGTGTAAAAGGTGCCATTAGTTTCGACATCGTATAGAGGACATCATAAAGTGTATCCAATGACTGTATACATTCTTCTTTACCGAATTCACCCTTAATACGACGACGATTTAGACGAACATACCTGATAGAGAAAGCGATGATTTGTAACAATTCGTTTTATATACAATTTCGGCAAACTTACCAATTTGTAAGCTGATCGATGAATTTCGTTAGCCGGGGCACAACGGTATACAATCGGTAGCCTTTCATTTCAGTAGCAAAGAACTCTAGCAATGATTCCTTGAAAGATAATATCCATATGTCTATTACCGAAGCATTTTCAATGTTTTTGAGGTGACGCTCTTTGTCATATGTGTAGTGACTCTTGTTTTGTAGGTCTTCCTTTTCATAACGCACAATGTTTTGCAAAAGGAAACGATAAGCATTATACCATGGAAGGAATACGTCTTTAATAATATCCCTGACACCTTCTTCTTTGAAGCGTAAATTCTCAGCACGTACAACTGGAGAATTTATTAAATATAAACGTAAAGCATCAGCGCCGTATTTTTTAACCACTTCCATTGGGTCAGGATAATTCTTCTTACGTTTCGACATTTTCTGGCCATCGGCAGCCAAAACTAAACCGTTGGCGATCAAATTTTTGAATGGAGCCTTATTGAATAGAGCTGTGGAGATTACAAGTAACGTATAGAACCAACCACGAGTCTGATCAATACCTTCAGCAATAAAATCGGCTGGGAAATTAGACATAAAGTCCTTTTCATTTTCAAAGGGGAAATGTTGTTGAGCAAAAGGCATACTGCCAGACTCAAACCAACAATCGAACACTGGAACAATACGACGCAATGGTGGGTTGCCGGGTATGGCAGACGGAATTTCAATAGCATCAACAGTTTCACGATGTAAATCGGTGACACGTTTGCCAGATAATTGTTCTAATTCTTTTATGCTGCCGACACAAACCATTTCATCCCCATTAGGCGATCTCCAAATGGGTATGGGTGTACCCCAGTAACGATTACGACTAACGGCCCAATCACGTGCTTCCTTCAACCAATTACCAAATCGTTTTTCTTTGACAAAATCAGGTACCCAATAAGTCTGTGAACTACAAGCCAATAAGTTCTTCGACATGTGTTCAACCCGTACAAACCATGAGGGCACAGCCTTATATATTAAAGGCGTATCCGAACGCCAGCAAAACGGATAACTATGTTTTACCTGTCCACAGGATACCAGATTACCGTTTTCCTTCAGATATGCTATAATTTGCTTATCGGCATCTTTAACGTAAATACCCTTGAAATGAGTGACCTCATCCGTAAAACGGCCAGCATCATCCAAAGGACAAACAACTGCACTGGATTTCGTTATAATACCAGCTTGCAAGCATACACGGTAATCGTCTTCTCCAAAATATGGCGCATTGTGTACAATACCAGTACCAGAATCTTCCGTAACGTAAGTATCGACTAAAACACGAAAAGCTTTAACTTCATGTCCACGCTCTGCGAAGTATGGGAACAAAGGCTTGTAATGTGCGCCACCTAATGTTTTACCCTCAAACTTTTCCTCTATTTTATATTCATTCTCCGACTTGTATACGTAACTCAAACGACTTTCGGCGAGAATGTAAAAACGACCAGTTTTAATATCGGTTATCTGAAAATAATACGTACATATGTTATGTTCTTTAATTGTTCATCATTTTATATTCAAACACAAATTCACTGAAACTGTAGGTACATATGTATGTACATAAATGAAATGTCTTTTAACAGAAAAACTTAATTATGCAATAAATAAATGAGTTCAACGTTTTATATTAATACATACATAAACTATAACCTATTAATACAGCAGTCATTACTCGAATTAGAAAATCGTTTGGTATATACCACTAACCGGGTCTATGTTTGGGCTACAATTTCTATATAATGTGATATTTCCACCACGTCTAACGTCCTCACACTATACAACGTGCTGTCCAGACATTGTTAGTATAAAACAAATTTTTTTTTTATCAAAATCCGAAACCATTCGAGGAGTACTAGTCCATCTGTTCCACTTAGGAACGTGTGTGCTATAAATTTTAATGGATGCGATTTATATTCCATACCCAGGTTTCTTATATTTGGATGACTAGTCCCATGGACATTTTCTGTTTAACAACTAACAGTTTTCTATTAAAATGTTTGACTTTGCTAGTAAATACAAATAATAATATATTCGGCACAATAATTGGACAGAATAAAATTTAAGCATACCTAACTTTAGAATTATAAAACATAAAGGCAACATCAAAATTACCAACAATTTTATTAAATGGTATGTACATTAGGAAGTAAACTATAATTACAGATTTCGAACAATCTTCTTAACATTTTAAAAGAAACCAGTCAAGTGGACTTTTAAGAACAAGTGGAAAAATTTCAATTAGCATTACATGAGATAATTAGAACAAGAGGAATAATATAACATTAATATTAATTATAATAACATAATATTAATAATTTAAATACTGAAAGTATTTCAGAAATTTTGAAAGAATCGAACGACTGCCTAATCTACATTAAAAAATTGATAAAATTAATTACAGGAATATATGGAGCATACATATGTATATCAATTTTCCCTATAGATTTAAAACTACGTAATATGTTAAAATACGCTACTAATAATTTAATACTACTATGAATTAATATAAAAAGTGTAAAATATTGTATTACACATAATAAAAGTAAGTTTTGGAAAAAGCATTACAGATTCAGTTAAGTACGACGCGAAGGGAGGGGAAAAGATTAATCAGATATCTTATGAGAAATCAATTAATCATATTTCAGGTATATGCGATATATAACGTCAGTTGTGCATGGATATGACACAGGGCCTATCGTTACAAGGACATAGCCAATAGAATGAAAATGTATTGATCAAGCTAGAAAAGTATGTAAGTTCCACCGCTGTCTTTGAAACTACTAACAGAAATGAAGTGATTAACCTTTAGATCGTTTTTTACTGAACTCATAGGAGTCCACTAACCCCTAAAAAGAGAATACGTAAAGCGTCTAGGCCTATCCTGGGTATTATTCCAAACAACTGGAAGTCGTAGACTTACGCGCTAAAACAATGGTTCCCTTTATTAAGACCGTGGAGTGGGAATCCACTGCATTCTACTCAATGTGATAAAGTACTAGTTCAGTTCTGGCTGAAGTTCTTAAGATATGATCATATCTACTGTTTTACCTTTTAAACAACGGATTTGACATTATTAGTATTATAGTAGACCATCTGACTCTCTAAGTAGGTTGTTTATTCCTATGCTAAAAGAAAAGGATTTAATATACCACCCTAAGGAGTAGTATGATTTGTCCTTTAAGCCTTTATGCTATTACGTACATACGCTACGCCTCAATTAATCCCAATATAGAAAATTATCTATGCTCTAATTATTATAGCATATAATTTTACATTAAAGTGTAAAGCAGTATCAACAGGTTTTACTAGCCTGTATGCATATTGAGTTCATTATAAAAAAGTAGGACTAACGGTCATAATCAGTCGATAAGAATTAGAAATATAAATACCCATTCAATAATTAATAATGTATGCGAAAACTTACCTTCACATAAATCATATTGGGATTAACACAGCACGCATAATTTGATGGTAATGTCCATGGAGTAGTTGTCCATACCAAGAAATATGTATTGTCGTTGCCCACTGCTTCTAAGGCTACTACCACACAGGGATCAACAACGTCTTTATAATTCTGTCCAGACTCAAAATTTGACAAAGCTGTTGTACAAGCCGTTGAGTAAGGCATGACCTTAACACCTTGATACACAAGACCTTTATCGTATAGCTGTTTGAATACCCACCAAATAGATTCCATATACCAGGGATATAAAGTCTTATAATCGTTTTTAAAATCAATCCATCTACCCATACGTGTTACGATATCCTCCCAATCGTTAGCGTAACGCATTACAATTTTACGACATTCGGCATTATAGGCTGCAATACCCATTTTGGCTACATCTTCAGGTCCTCGTATATTTAACAATTTGTCAATTTCAAATTCTACTGGTAAGCCATGACAATCCCAACCAAAGCGGCGATCCACGTGGTAACCCTGTTGATAGGCATAACGTGTGACAATGTCTTTAATTGTACCGGCTAATATGTGACCATAATGTGGTAAACCGGTAGCAAATGGTGGGCCATCGTAGAAGGTATATCTAGAAAATTTGCAAAGAATTTCTCTTATTGACTCATAAACACTCTCTCAATGTCACATAAAGTTTAGCCTGTCTCTTTGAAACAATGATGCAATTTCTTCTGCGAATTTGTAACATATAATTTGAATCACTTACTTTGGTTTTCCTTTTGATAGCTGCATGCATTTCTCAAAAATTTTGTTTTCCTTCCATTCATTTAAAATATGATCTTCTTCAGTCGGGAATGATATTGTTTCAGGGATACGACATACATCCTCCCTTGAAAGCTTAGCTGGAGTGCTGCTTTTTCCTGCCACCATTTTTCAGAATGACTTTTAATAACTAAAAAATATTGAAGAAAAATATTAAATAAATTCTTCATTTTAATAAATTTTTGTTTTAAAACCTTCTTGTTATTTATTATTTGCAAAACTGAAAAATCCGGAGCTAAAAACAAGCAACGTGCACAAATTCCAATAAATTGCAATACAGCTCCGAGGAAAAGAGAATAATAAAATGACAACTGAAATATTTGATGATTAACAGGGTGATTGAAAATAATATAAAGTAATTCTTATTAACCCGTTGTAAAATTTAAAAACAAATTAAGCAGCTTAAATTATTTTTATACAGTAATTTTTTTTATTTATTTATTATTTATATTCAAAAATTATTAAATACAGTCTTAAACATAAATAAGAATTAGTTCCATATAGTGGAATGTAAAAATATCCCACTATTCAGTTAATTCCATTTATGAACCATGTTAGATCCTCAAGCTTCCAGTCCTGGAGATCTTTTTACTAATAAGTCGAGAGTAAGTGAATAAAAAGAATTAATTAATTAATTAGATAACCAATTATTTCCAATTACAGTTTTTAAATACTATTATACACAATAAATACTGCTTTCGGAACCACCTTGTCAAATAAACTAGTGTTTACCAACACTGTTATTAATTTTTACAGATACGATATAAAATATTTGATTGAAATGTCAAAAATTTGTCATCAATATTTACGGGAGTTGAGAAAATGAATATGTTTTAAGAAAAAATGTAAAATTTTCGGTTTCAATTGTAAGAAATAAATAATTGAATACAAAAAATTGAAGCACAATCTCTTATCCTTACTAAGAGGCAAAACGTTTTAAAGTTCAGTTGTGTTTGTGGAGAAAAAAAGTATAATACAATTTTTTAGGTGGGGCCAATTGCCAGACACACAACCAATTTGCGTTTACAATTGGAACTTCCGCAAGCAGATTTTTTTGGAACAACGATATTTTATAGAAAATAGTTGAAGTGCACTATTTGAATATACAAATATAATGGCTAGACCTATCTATCCAAATCAGCAAAAAATTGCTGAGAAATTAATAATTTTGAATGATCGGGGCTTGGGTATTTTAACGAGAGTCTATAATATAAAAAAAGCTTGTGGTGATACAAAATCAAAACCGGGCTTTCTATCAGAAAAATCTTTGGAATCTTCTATTAAGTTTATAGTCAAAAGGTTTCCTAACATTGATGTCAAAGGCTTAAATGCAATTGTTAATATAAAAGCGGAAATAACAAAATCATTATCCTTGTATTACCATACGTTTGTGGATTTGCTCGATTTTAAAGATAATGTATGTGAACTGCTCACTACAATGGATGCTTGCCAAATACATTTAGATATAACATTAAACTTTGAACTTACGAAAAATTATCTCGATTTGGTCGTTACATATGTATCACTAATGATACTGTTATCAAGAGTGGAGGACCGCAAAGCCGTGTTGGGTCTTTATAATGCTGCTTATGAATTGCAAAATAATCAATCTGAGGCCGGATTTCCTCGATTGGGTCAAATGATTTTAGATTACGAAGTTCCGCTTAAAAAGCTCTCCGAGGAATTTATACCACATCAACGTTTGCTTACAAATGCATTGCGTTCATTGACTACCATTTATCCACTGCGTAATCTACCGGCTGACAAATGGCGTGAAATGCAGAAATTGAGTTTGGTTGGCAATCCAGCTATACTTCTTAAAGCGGTACGCACCGATACTATGTCTTGCGAATATCTTTCATTGGAAGCAATGGATCGTTGGATTATTTTTGGCCTTCTTTTAAATCATCAAATGCTAGCCCAATATCCGGATGTTAATAAGATCTGGCTGTCAGCCCTGGAATCAAGTTGGGTTATTGCTTTATTTCGGGATGAAGTACTCCAAATACATCAATATATTCAGACATTCTTTGATGGTATTAAGGGTTATAGCAAACGCATCAATGAAGTTAAAGAGACATACTCTAATGCGGTTCATAAAGCTGCCTTAATGCATCGTGAACGTCGTAAGTTTTTACGTACGGCATTGAAGGAATTGGCTTTGATTATGACCGATCAACCTGGTTTGTTGGGACCAAAAGCCATATTTATATTCATTGGTTTGTGTCTAGCAAGGGATGAGATTTTATGGTTATTAAGGCATAACGATAACCCTCCGCTCCTAAAGAATAAAGGTAAGCTTTTAAAAATAGTAAAAAAATACTGAGAAATTGTATTTAAATTTAGTATTAAAAACTTTATAAATATCAGTTGCTAGTTCCTATTTTAAGACTGCAATGAAAAAGTTTATTTATGAACATTTTATACGCTTTCCATTTGGATGACGCACATAATTATAGTTTTTTTATTTTTATTTTAATTATCATTTCAAACAATTCTAGGTAAAAGTAATGAAGACCTTGTTGATCGTCAATTGCCTGAACTGCTGTTCCATATGGAGGAATTGCGTGCCCTAGTACGTAAATATAGCCAAGTCATGCAGCGTTATTATGTACAATATCTCTCGGGCTTTGACTCTACTGATCTAAATATACGCATGCAAAGTTTGCAAATGTGCCCTGAAGATGAAAGTATAATATTCTCTTCTCTTTATAATACAGCATCCAGTTTGACGGTGAAGCAAGTAGAAGAAAATGAATTATTTGATTTTAGAGCGTTCCGTTTAGACTGGTTCCGTTTACAAACATACATGAGTGTTAGTAAAGCTGTTTTACGTATACAAGAACACATTGAATTGGCTCGCCTATTGGATTCTATGGTTTTTCATACGCGTGTAGTCGACAATTTGGATGAAATTCTTGTGGAAACATCAGACTTGAGCATTTTTTGTTTCTACAGTAAAATGTTTGACGATCAATTTCATATGTGTCTCGAATTTCCAGCTCAAAATCGTTACATTATAGCTTTCCCTCTTATTTGTTCACATTTTCAAAATTGTACTCACGAAATGTGTCCAGAGGAAAGACATCATCTACGAGAGAGATCTTTAAGTGTGGTCAATATATTCTTAGAAGAAATGGCAAAAGAGGCAAAAAATATTATTACTGCCATTTGTGATGAGCAGTGCACAATGGCCGATGCTTTATTGCCGAAGCATTGCGCCAAAATATTATCACTTCAGTCGGCTCGTAAGAAAAAAGATAAATCCAAAAAGCAATTCGATGATATACGCAAGCCAGGCGAAGAGTCTTACCGCAAAACTCGCGAAGATCTAACGACTATGGATAAATTACACATGGCTCTAACAGAGTTATGTTTTGCCATTAATTATTGCCCAACGGTAAATGTGTGGGAATTTGCATTTGCACCACGTGAATATTTATGCCAGAATTTAGAGCATCGATTTTCACGTGACTTGGTAGGCATGGTGATGTTTAATCAGGAAACTATGGAAATTGCCAAACCTTCAGAGCTGTTGGCATCTGTAAGGGCTTATATGAATGTTTTGCAAACAGTAGAGAACTACGTTCACATCGATATGACTCGTGTCTTTAACAACTGTTTACTACAACAGACACAGGCTTTAGATTCACATGGCGAAAAGACTATAGCTGCTCTGTATAATACCTGGTAAATTGTATTGTTGCACGATGATTACATCTCCATTAATGTTTTGGTTTCAGGTACACAGAAGTTTTGTTACGACGGGTCTCGGCTGGCAATATTGTATTTAGCAACAATCAAAAGGCGTTTGTACCAATTTCTCCTGAAGGCTGGGTGCCATTTAATCCACAAGAATTTTCTGATCTCAATGAATTGAGAGCTTTGGGAGAGTTGGTGGGCCCGTATGGTATTAAATCGTTAAATGAAACACTTATGTGGCATATAGCCAATCAAGTGCAAGAGTTAAAATCATTAGTTGGTGTCAATAAAGAAGTTTTAATTACTTTACGCACTAGTTTCGATAAGCCGGAAGTAATGAAAGAACAATTTAAACGATTGCAGGATGTTGATCGTGTTCTACAGAGAATGACTATTATTGGCGTCATATTATGTTTCCGTAATTTAGTGCACGAAGCTTTAGTGGATGTTTTAGAGAAACGCATTCCGTTTTTGTTGAGCTCTGTAAAAGATTTTCAAGAGCACTTGCCAGGTGGTGATCAAATACGTGTAGCCTCAGAAATGGCTGCTGCCGCTGGACTTATGTGCAAAGTGGATCCAACTTTAGCAGCCACCTTGAAATCTAAGAAACCAGAATTTGATGAAGGTGAACATTTGACTGCTTGTCTTTTAATGGTCTTTGTTGCGGTTTCTATACCTAAATTGGCGCGTAACGACAACTCATTCTATCGTGCTACAATTGATGGTCATTCCAATAATACGCATTGCATGTCAGTAGCAATTAATAACATATTTGGCGCTCTCTTCACCATATGCGGTCAAAATGATATAGAAGATCGTATGAAGGAGTTTTTGGCATTGGCCAGTTCGTCGCTTTTAAGATTGGGACAAGAGTCGGACAGAGAGGCCACACGTAATAGAGAATCTATTTATTTGCTGTTGGATGAAATTGTTAAACAATCACCATTTTTGACAATGGATTTACTGGAGTCGTGCTTCCCATACGTTTTGATTCGTAATGCCTACCATGCTGTCTACAAACAGGAGCAAATAATGGGCCTTTAGGTTACAAGTAATAAGTGTTAGTATTGAAAGAAATAAGAAATTTAATAACAATTTTTATAGCATTTAGAATAAGTAAGTTAATCGCTAATACATATGGAACATAATTGGATGACAAATATTATTTTCCTTTATTTATTCAAATTTTACCTTTTTTACTAAAAAAAATAAAGTAATAAATTTTTTACACAAAAACATGATTTATTTCATATGAAGTGTTTGTTTTTTATAAGCTCCGTTTCTATTTAATCTATTTACATATTTATAAGAATATAAATTAAAAGTATTACATTAATCATAGTCTAAAATAAAAATCTAAAAGAATTGAACAAGTATGTACGTCTATGAACACAATTTGAAACAACCTTTTTTTGAATAAATTATGATTCTTTTCTATGCAATAAAGACTATTCTCTTGTTTTTTATACAAAAAATAATAATAAATAAAACAAAGTTATAAAAGAGTTACTAAAATTTTTGGGAGAGATGTAGTAGAATGAAATATAACCAGTAAATGAATCAAACTTAATTTCATAACTTTAACTAACTAGTGACTTTAAAATTTGACTTGTTAACTTTACGAGTTCTTATATTAAAAAAATATTGCTTTATATAATGAGTTTGCAGGTAAATATGTATTTTAGGTTTTGTTGAAATATGTCTGATAAATAATACCCAATGATGAAGTGGCAAATAGGACGAAATAACTCCACCATGTGGCAAAACCCAAAAAGCCTTTATACACTTCGGTTGTGAAGACCTAAAAACAATATAAAATTTTAAGTAACAAATTTCGAAGCAATGTGAAAGTTAAATGAGGAATAATTACATTTTTTAAATTCATAATAGAATTCTGTAAGTTTTGGGCAGACTCTAGAATATTAAAATCATTTTCTGCTTCCTCTCCCAACAAAGACATGCCACTGCCTTCAACAAAATCTTGCATAGAGGAAACAGGTGGTTCTAATTCAGCCGAACATTCATGTTGTAAAACGGATTCAGTAAAAATGCCAGTCCAGCTATAACCGCCTAAGCTCTTATACATTAAGGTTAGATACAAGCATAAGATTAAAGGAGCAACAAATTGTAAAGTCACCACACACAGATAATAAAATATGGAAGATATCTAGAAATTTATATTCAAATAAAATCGTTAGTTAATTATAGTTAGTAACAAACGATGTTATGAGACCTACCTTCTTTTGGTATTCAAAATTTGTAATACGACCGGCTTCTTTACGTAAATCCATAATTTTGTCATAAGCTATATTGAGATATGATTGCAGATAGATGGGCATTAAGGCAAATCTAAGTATTACTACAAATACTACCAAAAGTAAACGTAGACTCTCGAATATATGAGGCTTTAGCCTATAAAATTTAAATAAAAGTTAGTATGAAAGAATGCATACAATTTTTTTTTTGGGAAAACTATGCTTACAAAGGCTGATCCATTCCTTGAAATACTCTTACAGTTAAGTAGTCTCTGCTTATGGGTCTAATCCACAAAATTACCAATATAAATGGTAAAACAAAACTAACGTTTAATAAGATTTGATAAAATCGTCTTTCGCGGCAATATTTCAACGAGTCCCAATGCATTTTAGCCATACGTAGACCGGGGAAAGTGAATAACGATCCTAAAACACCACATCCCAATGCCATAAAGAATTTGACAACAATTTTTGAAGCCGGACCACTGAAATGTATATTCAAATTGAATTTAAGGACGTGCAATACCCAAAACTAGGCTCAATTTTCAACTTACGATGATTGTAATCCTTGTTCATTTAGGAACTTGGAAGCACTTGCATTGAAACTTGCATAAGCATCTTCTAAACCAGTCTCCAATATACTTTCATCGATTATCAACACTATCATGGCAATTAGAAGATATACAAGGCATGCAACAATTACCATTGAACGTTCGCCAATAGATTCTTCACTTTGAAAATATAAAACTGTTAACGAAGACAGTAGTTTACTGGAATATGTAACAAAAAACAGCATTTAAAATGGAATTGATAACACTTTTGTCAAGTTAAAACAACTTACATGGCAAAGAATATTACCAACAGACACCATACCATGCTCAAGTTGACCTCATTCTTAAGTGGAATAAAATAATGATAAACCTAACAAAAACAAAAAACAAGGAAATTATCTCTCATTATTGTCTAATTAACATATGATAGTTGTGAAAATTAAAAACGAAATGTTACCTCTGAAATTATATAAACAATGGCAGCGTAAATGCTAAAATCAACTAGCCACTGATATTCGGTGAAGTATCTTAAATAAATCACATCTTTTGCCACTACCGGCGTAGTCTCCAATTCAATATCTATATTGCGCGGTATATGGAATTGTCCTTCTTTCGGATTGATTGTACCATTCTGATATTTACCGCTTTTATGGCCACCTTTCTGAGGTTTCTCTTTGGGCACACCAGCCTTCGTCCTAAGCACATCATCGGTGGGATGTAGGTAACGATATAGGCCGGTCGAACATAAAATCCATTTTGCAAATGAAAAATGTGGATTCAGTTTTTGTATAACACTGACCATAATCAGTGTTATTACAAGTTGTGCTCCTAATACCGCCTGTAATGGTAATCATAGAAAATTTTAAATTTGCCCCGTGCATTTTAGGTCAAAATCTATTTTTGGTAAATATTCAAATGCTCACATACACACATTTTCCAAAAAAAACAAAAAAAAAAATTAAAAATAAATTTTGGTTTCATTCCTCCAATAACTTACCATATTTCTTTACGATTTTATATTTTTGTTAAATGCTTTTAGTTGTGTATTTTAATTTAAACTATGATTAATTAATACATGACTTCTTTTAACTTATAAATTAAGGTTTTTTTTTAATTGAAAACGGAAATAGTCTCGTTATATACAAGCGTAGAAAATCCACTTGATTTAGAATCTTTGGAACAGCTGTGTCAGCTGTGTTACTAAAATTAGTTTGACAGTTTGTATGTGCGTCAAATGTGCTCGTTAGATATAGCCAGTGTTGGTAAGACGATTTATTTTATAGGTTAAATTGAGAAAACAAATAGAATTAAAATGTATAATGATTCCGAAACGGTTTTTTAAATTCTACAATTTAATTTCGTAATAATTGAGAAGAACTTGTAAACATAAATAAACATTATTTATCCTATGATTAAATTTGTTTAAATAGGAATACCTCTTCGCCTTACTGTAAGGATATTAGTTCTTAGGTTAGGTTAGAGGACCTGGAGGTCAAGTTGACCAATTGTACAAAACGTCCTTGGGATGGGAGGATAAATAGAGGAGAGAGGAAAAAGGAGAGGTAGTAGGGAAGGGAGAATAGGGAACGGAGGAAATTACAAAGACCAACAAACACACTAAGGAGAGCGCGATTACACTAATTAAGCCCTAGCACTTCTCAACCAACTCAAGCAAATAGAGAGCTTTGATGTCAGCTCTCTACACAGAATTCAAACCTTTAAAGAAGCCCCTGCCAAGGGTCCTCAACCTCAACTTACTAAGGGTTGGGCAGTTACAGAGGAGGTGGTCAATAGTCTCAAACTCCTCCTCATGGCAACAAACCCTGCAATAGTTCAACTGCAATAGTTCAACAGATTCAATCTCGCAATGTCCCATGAAAAACTAATTAACCTTAAACTGGCATTATCCAAGCCCAGCAACCAACCTGTTCTTACACTGGCTATAGCAATCCAATCCATTCCCCCAACGCCTCTGCTCTTCCCTCTTGACTCATCTATTGATTGGGGGATCAGGATCAATTATTAAAGCGAACCTAACCTAGCGAGAGCATCCGCCGTCTCATTGTCCAGCGTGGACGGATACAGTCCGGTACAAAAGTCCTCAACGACTTCCTTGTACTTGCGAATGAGCCGTGACTGGCAACAGACCTACGCAATGGCCCTTAGGGCAGCCTGACTGTCAAGGAAGACCATGTACGATTCCGAATCCGAAGCGGTACCACCAGCTGAGGCCTCAATAGCTTTCAAGATTGTGAAAATCTTCGCCTGAAACACGTTGCAGTCCTCATTGAACCTCAAGTGAAGTTACAGACCAAGTTCATTTTGTGTTAGTTTACTACCATAATTAATTTGACTCTAACGTAGATGTAATCAAGACATTTTAAATCTTGTGTACCAGAAGCTGTCCTTTAAAATTGCAGAATTTCTCTGAGCTGAATTTTGAATTCTTAGATGATGTCTATGATGTCTTTTTTGTGGATATCAAACTTTTCTTCATCCATAGACTTTAAATCTAGCCTGAAGAAGGAAGAAAGTTGTAAGCTGAATGGCATTCATAAGGATTTCACTAAAATTTGAGTTAGAAACCGTCAAAACGTGTGAAATTTCCAACACAATATTCTGCGTATAGTATGTGCTGACATAGTCGCCCCAGTCTAGTAGGTAGCGTGTTATCTTATTAGACGTAAGGTCAAGCATCAAAACGAAAATATTTCTTGGGTGACTTCCTCTCATCAGATTTCTGGCAAAAGCTCTGAGTTTAAACAAAATTGCCATGAAAAGTTGCTCAAAAATCTGTAGTTCGGAGTTGACTTTAAACTGTAGGTCCCACTATTCATATATAAAATTAACGTACACACAACGTAAGTGGTGTGAGAAGCTAGGACGTAATCCTGACTGAATGGTTGTAATGACCAATTATGTGTGTGCTGACATATTTTTTCAATTTTGACCAATTATTGCATTGGTCTCCACTCCAAATTCGTTTTAAATATTGCATCAGCACTAGAACTCTATGTATAATAAGATAGGATTTCCTAAAGATATGTTGAGCGTGACAATCGCCGACTGCATTAAAACGTGGCCCAAGAGATTTACACTATTTGTCTCATGTAATTGAAAATTGAAAAGGCGCATAAGCAGAGTGTATTAAAAATTTGTGATAAAGGTTCTTAAATGGCAAAAGTGCTAGAATTTAACTGTCTTGGTATCACGTTTAGATCAATCAGAGACTTCGCGCAGATGATAAAGTATACAAAAATTTTCTCAGAATAAACGCATCAGCATGTATAAAATTAACTCACACAACATAAGTGATGTGAGAAAAAGCTAGGTCGTAATCCTAACTGAAAAGTTTTCATAACCAATTATGTATGTATGTGAAGTTCACAATAAAATATTTTTATATCATATTAAATATATTTAAATAAGAAAAATAATGGTTAAATATTAAAAACGAAATTTGTTTTTTGTTTTTTTTTTTTTATTATGGGCGGAAGTTGATTGGACAACGAAAAACGAAAACAATTTTCATATCAAGCAGAAGTCTTTGACCGACATTCAAAAATTGTTTATGCTTTGTTGTCGTAACGGATGAATCACAGGTGTTGATCATTTAAAATTTTCAGAACTAAAAGATAAAATATTGGCCATATTTTTTAAAATTTAACAATGAAAGTGAAAACTAAATATAGACATGAATTGCAGAAGACAAGTCTGTTTAAAGATGCTGTTGCCAAAATGTGCGATTAAAAACAAACAAACAAACAAAGTTATATAATGTAGAGATTACAAAATTATATCTAAGAAAAACAACAAAAGGGTTGCCTATATATTTATATACGTACATACATATATAAAGGTAAAATCAAATAACGTATATACAGTAAAAGTCCTATAATCCGGCACGTTCGGGATCAGCTCGGTGCCGGGCTACCGAAAATTCCGGTCTATTGGGCGGTAATTATATGAACAATTAAAACTACAAATATAAAATGCAAATATATGCATGTATGTACAGTTATCTAAAAAAAAAACATTTTCAAAAGTTACCTTTACTGCGATGTGAAAAGACAAGAAGCAAAAATACACAAAAAAATGGCGAAGACACTTCGTGTTTGATTAACGCAGCTGCACTGAATTTGTTGTGACAGCTGAGACTAGCCGGCCGCTAATTGTTGTCGAACAATATCGAGCGCTTCCGGATGATTCCGAACTACCCCGAAAACTTCCCAATAGCTCTCGAGCGTTTTTATTTGCTTTAAGAGCACAGTTTAGGAGAAAATCAAAATTTTTTTCAATTTTCCGGAGCGATGCCAGACTATCGGGCATTACATGCACGGGCATTAGATCACGGTTCAAACCTCGGGTCTGACATCTCCAACAAAGTGAAGTATGAAAAAATATTTCTTCGGAGAGATTCCTAAATAAAATTGTCATGAAAAGTGTCTCAAAAGTTTGTCGCTCGTAGTCGATTTAAAGCTGTAAATCCCACCATCTATATATAAAATTAAGAGGTGTGATAAGCTTGGCCGTAGCCCTGACTGAGGAGTAAGAGTACTTATTTTATTAAGTTCGAACTATGGTGTACCATTTTAATAAAGGCAAAGGAGATGAATGTCGCCGTGGCCTAGTAGGTAGTGTGTTGGCTTATTAGACGTAAAAGCCAGGGTTCGAGTCCCAGGCCAGACATCAAAACAAAATACAAAAAAATGTATTTTTTCGGCGATTTCATCTCAGCAGATTTCTGGCAAAAACTCTGAGAGTAAATAAAATTGCCATGAAAAGTTTCCCATAAAATCTGTCGTTCGGAGTCGAATTTAAACTGTAGGTCCCGCTACTCATGTATAAAATTAACACAAACAACATAAGTGGTGTGAGAAACTAGGTCAATAATCCTGAATGATGGGTTCTAATGACCAATTATGTATGTAAAAGAGATGAATTGTATCCCATTGAAACGAAAAAAGGAAATAGTTTTAAATTGTATTGTAGATTGTGTGATTGAAGTGGTAATAGTCATTGTATAGTAGAGTTGTTGTAGTTCGCGAACGAACTAGTTCAATTGAACTATTCATACAACTGAACTAAGAGAGCCGGTCATAACAATGAGCTCTTTTAGGCCCGTAGTTCATGATACTGTTACTCTCGTTTCTCATCGTTCATGTATGTAGTTCACAAACGAACTAGTTCGATCGAACTCTTCAAGAGTTGTGTAGTTCGCGGAAGAACTAGATCAATTGAACTATTCATACAACTGAACTAAGAGAGCCGGTCATAATAATGAGCTGTTTTAGCTCCGTAGTTCATGACTCTGTTGCTCTCGTTTCTCATCGTTCATGTATGTAGTTCACGAACGAACTAGTTCGATCGAATTATTCAAGAGTTGTGTAGTTCACGAACTAATTAGTTCAATTGAACTATTCATATAACTAAATTAAGGGAGCCGGCTAAATAATGTGTTCTTTTAGCTCCATAGTTCATGACTCTCTTGCTCTCGTTTCTTGTTCGTTCATAGCATTCGTATTCGTTTTATTTATTTTGTTTTTCGTTCTCATGTATTTAGTTCACGAACGAACTAGTGCGATCGAACTATATTCAAGAGTTGTGTAGTTCACTAAGGAATTTGTTCAATCGAACTAGAGTTGCGTAGTTTACGAACGAATTAGTTTGGCTCCGTAGTTCATGACTCTCTCGTTTCTTATTCGTTCATTTCATTCTTAATCGTTCTTTTCTGTTGTTTATCGTTCTCATGTATGACGGTGTTACCACACACTGATAAAAGAACTTATGGAAAGATTTTTTCAACAAAAGCGTGAAAATTTCAAAAAATAGTTCAATAATTTGATATAAATTGATGCGAAATACTATAATTCCTAAAAATGTATACATATATGCATTGTTTACATCAATTTAAATATACATAAGTGAACATGAGAAAGAGAGCAGAGTTGTTTAAAACTATTGAGTAAAAGAACGACCTAGTTCATTACAGAGAACTGAACTAGAAAGAGCGAACACTCAAAAGAGCTAAGGAACCCAACTCTACTGTATAGTGCTATCATGGTGAAATTAATTATTAGTAAATTTACCTTAAGTGCTACCCTACAAAGTCGTCATGGTGGAAGGAAGAACCCAAATTTACAACGTCTCTGTCAAACTTAAAACAAACGAAGAATAGCAAAATAGTTCCTTACAATTCATGTTGCTGCTGTGAATTGTAAAATGTGTATGCATTAACTAAGAATTTGTCAAACGACAAACAGACACGATCGAGTACGGAACGAAATAGAAATTAAAGAAAATAATTTTGAAAAAAAAATAGAAAAAAAAAATTGTAATATTTTCGGTAACAAATTAAAAATATCAACCAACCAACCTACAAAAATACAAAAAAAGAAAGAGCAACTGCATAGAAAAGCATAGAAAAATTCAAAATACAACAACTGAAATCCAATTAATTGAAAATCACTTTTTCTTGTAACAACTAAAAATAAACCAAAGAAAACGTCTAGAAAATTTCATATAAAAATAATAACAAATCAAATTAAATCAAATCAAATAAATTTAGAAAATAAATTTCAACGAATATCAGATAAATTTGGAGCACAAATGGATTGAAATCAACATTAATTGTGTGTAAATATTAAAAGAGTAACAACGTTTCAACATCAATCACCATTTATTTGTTTTGAAAAGAAACAAGCGAACAAAAAAAAAAATTATTTATTTTGAAGTTTTAAAGAACCACTAGCGCTGTGGAGCTACAAAAGGATAAAGCACTGGAATTCCTACGCGTTTTAACATTCGTTTTAATTTTTTTAATCATTTCATTGTACCTTTATCGTTTTGCCTTCTAAACAACGTTCCCTCAACAATCCTTTCTACATTTTTATTCTACGTGCCTGTGTAGTATATAGTTCCATAGCATATTTAAGGTAAAAAGGCTTCTTTCTAAATGAATTGTGAATATTTTTATTATGTAATGCGCTTTTTTTTTTGATATACTTTATTTAAAACAAATAGAAAAGGCCATTGGATACATTAAAAAATGGCTAAAGTTCCTGCAGTTGGTATTGATCTTGGTACTACTTATTCGTGTGTGGGGGTGTTTCAGCATGGCAAAGTTGAAATCATTGCCAATGATCAAGGTAATCGTGTTACGCCTTCGTATGTGGCCTTCACCGATACCGAACGTTTAATTGGGGATGCTGCAAAAAATCAAGTTGCCATGAATCCTAATAATACGATTTTTGGTAAGTTAAAAAATTTTTTATTTGAAAATTACTTCAATATTTATATTTTATTGATCCCATCATTATTATTCAAATTATTTTCAATAACGTTAGCGAATAATTGCCTTTTTTATTTTCCATCATAAATAAAACACCCGTTTGACAGGCTCGTATGAACATAGTTTTTGATTATTGCACAATATACTATGGATCAGCGTATCTACAGACCTGTGGTTTTAGGTAACACCCTTGCAAATGTCACGCCAAATGTTAAACATTACGTTCAAGTTAACATATGATCAGGCCTCTTGCTAACATGGTCCAATTAATGAAAATAAAAT
The DNA here is from genome assembly GCA_014635995.1 of Sarcophaga peregrina. NCBI lineage: Eukaryota > Metazoa > Arthropoda > Insecta > Diptera > Sarcophagidae > Sarcophaga > Sarcophaga peregrina. The sequence continues at coordinate 23,401,981 of CM025792.1, read as the reverse complement.
GAATTCAAATTTATAAAATCTTCAATTGATAATTTTGATCAGTCTTTATAGGACAATATCGATATTTGATATCCATAAATTTAGAAAAAAAGTTACGGTCTGGCTCTATGTCAAATTAAGCAGGGCAAGGAATTTCATGCACTAAAAAATTAAAAATATTCGCATATAATATACACTATAAGAGAGAAAATATGCAATAAAAAATTTTTTTTCTTTAAAATATATTTATTAAACAAATAAAAAAATAAAATTCCGGTCACAGTTTCATATTTATAAGGAACATAGAAGATTTTAAATGTATTTTTTAAGGAAAATTAGATAATTCATTTACATATGCCATGGGTACATATAAGGATATTGTTAAGTTATAAATATGATAAATTAGAAGACCCGGGCAAACGTTGTTTTGCCTTCGAATTTTATTTTCACTGTAAGTCTGGTTTCCATGCAAAGTCATGGTTGATTGATATTTAGAAGAAGAAATAGCAATTATTATTCAAATAGAATTATATATTTTTAATAGCTTGGCCCGATCCGCGTTGCTGGCCACACATTTGTCTTTTATTTTGAACTGCTTTTCGAAGAAAATCAAAATCAGTGTGGTATCGGGCTAATTAACGCCACTGCACGCTGATTAACGGAACCCAGCATAGTGCAGTAGTTCTTGAGTTACGGTGCAAAAACACAAAAAACTAAATATTGCACCATCTGTCTGACGGACTTCAAACTAAACAGAAACACTTCTCACGCCTCATAGAGCATATACATACATATATAAAGTTCGGTCGAGATCGGTGCAGTAGTTGTTGAGTTACGGTGCAAAAACACAAAAAATAATATTGCGCCATCTGTCGGACGAACTTAAAACTATACGCCCCATAGAACATATATTAAGTTTAATAAAAATCGGTCCACTAGTTATTGAGTTTAGCGATCATGAGAATAAATGTCATTATTATATGTGCTAGTATAGAGATATTTACACAGCAGTTTTTCGATTTAACTACGATTCAATTCTACGAATATCGCATTTAACGAACAGGCAAATTTTTCCTATTGAGTACCTTAAATAGCGAACAAAATTTATTTTGTGTACACAGTTTAACGAACAAATAAAAATATTTGAATGAAGGCGAATTAAGATTTTGATGTATTGACATCAAAATATTTCCAAAAGAAAATTAAATATACAATAAAATAGTAAAATATGCTAAATATATGCACTTATAAGAAAAATAAATGCAAAATATGCATTTATTATAAAATATGCAAAAATATGCAACAACAAATCGATGCCATTTTGTTGCAAATTCTTCGATTCGAAAAGATATATTGTCAAAAGTGATTTTGAGTTACCGTCTACAAACATGCATTTGCATTAAAATCCTTGCCTTGATCATAAGTTTATTTTACTCGTCGTTAAATGCAGATAATATTTTTCTAAAGACTATTTAATCGAATTTCTTAGTCACAGTAAAATCGTGCAGTTTGAAGCAATTTGGTTCTTATAAAATTACCTTCAATCATTGTATTCAATTTTGTGAAAATCCATCTATATAGTGCTATGATTTTTGCAGCTGATAATGCTGATAATAGCCATCAAAATCTTCATACAATATTATATTATAAATTAATATGTATTTATTTTATTACATACATGAAATATAACATAAGAGATTTTTTAATATTTTCAAAATTTTTGTGTTATAAATTTCTATATGCCATACATCTCGATAAATTCAAAGATCTCATTCAGTAGATCTCCTATCTGCCTTCAATCGTCGTTGCCAGCCAGTGTATTTTATTGTCTGCATAGATACATATATACTCCCATTACATAAAAAGAAATTTTCAATTAAATATATAAACGACTAAAATTCCTAAAAATTTTGTTTTTGTTTGTTTAGATTCGTTTTTTTTTATTATAATTTTTGTTGCATTTAATTTATTTGCCAAAATACTTGTTCGGTTTTAACGTCAAATTGATTTGAAGAATGTGTAAACATTGTGCATAGTACCCCGTACGTGTAAAAAAGTCATAATGTTTAGTATTATTTTTTGTTTTCTCTATTTTTTTTTTGTAAAGTAAACAAATCGAATGTTAATTTTAAATGAAATATATTTTTAGTTTATGCACTATAGTGCATTACATTTTTATTGCTGTTCGTTTGCAGTTAGTGGATATGCTGAGTGCTTAAAACTATGTATAGAAACTAAAATATTATTGAGGATTTTCTATGTCAAGGTTTTTATATGCATGCTCGCTATAAGACTGACTATGAGTATCTGTAATAATTTTTTTTGTATATAAATAAATTATTTGAATGTAGCCTTCCCCATTCAAACATCTAATATATAAAATTCTCGTGTCACGATGTTAGTGGTTAAACTCCTCCGAAATGGATCAACCGATTTTCATAAAATTTTGTGTGCATATCGGACAACATCTATTTTTCATATCCCTAAATGTTAAGAGGGCGTTTCAAATCGTTAAAATTTCATATTTAGGTATATATATTGATCGTTGGCGAATAAAATTTGGTGCGTAAGTTCGTAGAGTTGATGTCCCCCTTCAAGTGATACCTATAACTTTTAAGCTACTGAAACGAATTTAACCATTCTTCGATAGACAAAAACTAGGCGTGACAAACCTTTAAGATTGAATATTTACGGACATAGTGACCGTAGAAAAAGGCAATTTGGTATATAAGAGTCGATATCGACAAACTCATCAAAAATGGGCGTAACAACCCTCCCCCTTCAAGTGATACCTATAACTCTTAAACTACTGAACCGAATTTAACCATTCTTCGATATAGGAAAAACTAGGCGTGACATACCTTTAAGATTGAATATTTAGGAACATAGTGATCGTAGACGAACGCAATTTGGTAGATAAGAGTCGATATCGACAAACTTTATCTGTCGTTCGGAGTCCACTTTAAACTGTAGGTCCCGCCACTTCTATATAAAATTAACACACACAACATAAGTGGTGTGAGAAACTGCGGGCTTCTTGGGGACGATTGCTGTAGGCTGTTTAATGGTGAAGGCATAGCACTGGCCATTTTATAGTCACCAGCAGCAACTCGTTTCCTTACCATTCGCATCTTCCCTCTTTCCACCTTTCCTAAACCTGCACAATGCACTGCATGAGTAGGGGTCATCCCCTAATTGCAAGTTTAATAAAAAAAAAAAAAATTTCATCAGCGCTTTATGGAGTGTACTACAATAATTATATAATCCGACTTGTTTTGGGCAATACAAAAAAAAAAATCAATTTTGGGCGGGACGAAGTTCGCTAGGTCAGTCAGTAATTTTTATAATATTTCCACAATCTTTGTATCTTTTTGAGGATCAAAAATCCAATCAAAATCAATGCGATTATTTAGAAATTATAACACTCTTAATACGATAGAGACACAACAGAGTAACCATCACTCTAAAATATTATTTGGTCAATTCACACAAGCCGTTGTATCGTAGTATTGAGTGTAATGTTGGATGGTTATACAACAGTGTATGCTTGTTGTTGATAATTTTCATGTAAAAATGCGATACACATTTATTTAGGCAATTCACACAACTCATTGTATCGTTGTATTCATTGTATTGTTAAACGAATATACAACAGTGTATGCTTGTTGTAGATAATTTTCATGTAAAAATCCTATACACTTATACACATTATTTTTATATGTTTTTAAAAGTAGTATTGATTTCGACTTATCAAATTGTGTGAATGTCAAAAAAATACGAAATACACAATACAGCATAGCATTGAGCGTTCACAAACAACAGTGTGTATTTAAACAACATACACGATACAAAGTCGTGTGAATTGCTTTTAAAAATTGCATTACTTTCGTGCTATCAAATTGTGTGAATTAAAAAAATGTGTATGTATGTCTGTTTTCATATGTTTTTCAAAAGTTGTATCCCAGCTAGCATTCGATAGATTGTTTTTATAAAAATCGCCTTGTTAAGTCGTTTTAGAGTACTTTTAGTGATCAAAAACTTATTAATCAGTAACACGATTAAAAAAGGACACAAAAATGATTCGTGTCAATGAATAAAATGAGTTCGATGTAAAATATAATAAAAAATTATATTGCAATTGGAAATTAATCATTCAGACGTTTAAAATGCGACTATTATTTCCATTATTTATTGTCATATTCTACTTATACTGAAGATTGAAAAATGCTTAATCAAAAATAGATCTAGCAGGGGATTGAAAAGTATTTTATGATCATATTTTACGCAAGTAGATGATTAAAAATTGCTTTTCTGTATAAATTTTCTTTTATGTAAAATATGGCTATGACATAAAGTACAATTTTTTTTAAATTAAAAATTTTTCTTTGTTTTTTAATGAATAACAATATTTATTCAAATAAATTTTGATGTCTGATGTCCACACACCACAAATGTTAACTTAATATTCTTTCTTTGATACCTAACGTTCGTACGAATGTTATTTTTGAAATCGCTGTAGTGTAAACGTAGGACTCAGTAAACCTAATAAAAACTCTTGAAGAGAGTAAAATAGAATTATAAGTACGACTAATAAATGACTTAAATTTTAATCATAAATGACATAAAAACGAGTCCAAAAGGACTCATAAAAGACTCGTACGCGATTAAACGATCATTGAAAGACGACTAGAAAAAGAATCATAACGGAAGGTAAATAAGACTAATAAATGATCAGAAAGTAATTCGAAAATGATTATAAACCTATTAGAAAAATAGTTGAAAATTACTTTAAAATAATATAGAAAAGGACTCATAAGTGACTTTTAAAGAAGAGTCGCTCGTAGTTACTTTTTTCTCCCGACTAAAGAGTCTTTATGATCAGAAAACGAACGCATATTCGAGCTTTTTAATCGCTTAGAAGAATCGAAAAAGACTCGAATTTGATTAAAAACTTTAAAAATTGCTGGCTGGGATTGGTTTCGTGCTATCAAATTGTTGGAATGCAAAAAAAAAAAAAGAAAATAAAATACATTTGCATTGAGTGTTCACAAACAACCAATACATACAATACAATACAATACATACAATATACACGATACAAAGTCTTGTGAATTGACCAATTATTTCTAAAACAAAGATGGTTGCTTTCGAAGATAGTATGACTGAGGGCATTCAAAATTTCAATCCATTATATTTCTATTTAATGTATACTTTAATTAAACAAAGGAAATTAATTTTTATCTTCCACTAATCTCCTCACATTATACCAAAAAAAAAAATATTATTTACGATCACCCTTATTATTCGCATTTATCCTTATACCTCATAAAGTAAAATAATCAATTAGAAATGATAAGATTATGATTTTTATTTAATTTCAGTTCTGTAACTGAGAATATTGAATGACTTCTTATCCATCCAATCCACCTGTATCCGCATTTTGTCAGTGACAATATTTTATTTTTTTTTTTGTTAAATCCCTTTCAAGTGTTGTTGTGTATTTTTCTCATCCCAGAAGTATAAAATTGTATATTATTTAGTAAAATAAAATTCCAAATGAACCAACTATTTGAATGCATACAAAATATTTTGGATACGATACGTCATAGTTTGATTGATATTGCCATTGATTGATAAGTTTTTGTATTTTTCCAAACAAATGATGGGTTCAGTATATTAATTTTTGAAATTTGTTTTAAATCTTCTTTAAAATCCTTGTTTGTTTTTAGATGCTAAACGTTTGATTGGACGAAAGTTTGACGATCCAACCGTGCAGAGTGATATGAAACATTGGCCATTTGAGGTGGTAAGCGATGGTGGTAAACCAAAGATTCGTGTAGAGTACAAAGGAGAGAAAAAAACTTTTTATCCGGAGGAGGTCTCTTCTATGGTTTTGACAAAAATGAAAGAAACTGCCGAAGCCTATTTGGGTAAGAGTGTCACCGATGCAGTTGTAACAGTGCCCGCATACTTTAATGATTCCCAAAGGCAAGCTACCAAAGACGCTGGTGCTATAGCCGGCTTAAATGTTTTGCGTATAATTAATGAACCAACTGCTGCTGCCATTGCTTACGGTTTGGATAAAAAGGGCACCAGTGAGCGGAATGTATTGATTTTTGATTTGGGCGGTGGAACTTTTGATGTTTCCATTTTGACCATTGAAGATGGTATCTTTGAGGTGAAATCTACTGCCGGTGATACCCACTTGGGTGGTGAAGATTTTGACAATCGTATGGTTAATCATTTTGTTCAAGAATTTCAACGCAAACATAAAAAGGATTTGTCTTCTAATAAGAGAGCCCTAAGACGTTTGCGTACTGCTTGTGAAAGAGCTAAACGCACCTTGTCTGCGTCTTCTCAAGCCAGCATTGAAATTGATTCATTGTTTGATGGCATCGATTTTTACACTTCCATCACCAGAGCCCGGTTTGAGGAGTTGAACGGTGACTTGTTTAGAGGCACTATGGAACCGGTTGCTAAAGCTTTGCGTGATGCTAAAATGGATAAAGGCCAGATACATGATATTGTCTTGGTTGGTGGTTCAACTCGTATACCAAGAGTTCAAAAGCTGTTGCAAGACTTTTTCAATGGCAAAGAATTGAACAAGTCCATCAATCCTGATGAAGCTGTAGCCTATGGAGCTGCCGTACAAGCTGCCATTTTACATGGCGATAAATCTGAAGCTGTACAAGATCTGTTGCTATTGGATGTTACTCCATTATCGTTGGGCATTGAGACAGCCGGTGGTGTTATGACAGTACTTATTAAACGTAACACAACCATACCCACCAAACAGACTCAAGTATTCACAACTTATTCGGATAACCAACCGGGTGTTTTAATTCAGGTTTTTGAAGGTGAAAGGGCTATGACCAAGGATAATAATATACTGGGCAAATTTGAATTAAGCGGAATACCTCCAGCTCCCAGGGGTGTTCCTCAGATTGAGGTAACCTTTGATATCGATGCCAATGGTATCTTAAATGTAACTGCTGTAGAGAAGTCCACCGGCAAGGAGAATAAAATCACTATTACTAACGACAAGGGCCGTTTGGGCAAAGAAGATATAGAACGTATGGTCAACGAAGCTGAAGCCTATCGCAATGAAGATGAGAAACAGCGTGAACGTATTAATGCAAAGAATGCTTTAGAGTCTTATTGCTTCCAAATGAAGTCTACTATTGAAGACGAAAACATAAGATCAAAAGTATCTGAAAGTGATCGTAAATTGATTACGGATAAATGTAATGAAACTATTGCATGGTTGGATGGTAATCAACAGGCTGAAAAAGATGAGTACGACTACAAACAAAAGGAATTACAAAAGATTTGCAATCCCATAATTACCAGACTATATCAGGGTGCTGCTCCACCACCCGGTGGTATGCCAGGTACTGCGGGTCCAAGTGGATCTGCTGGTGGTCCCACCATTGAGGAAGTCGACTAATTAAAGAGTAAACCTAACACTTTAGATGAAATAATGCTTTATTTAAAGTATACAATTGATAATTTTTTTTAAAGAAGCCAATTTTATCTTCTGATACAAATTAATTTTTATTCGAATTTACTTGTTTTCCAGAAATTTATTGTAATTTAATTTCCATAATAAACCAATTGATATATTTTTACAATAATTGTAAATAATCGTACTATTTTGATACTATTGAAGTTGCCCTAGTCTAGTATGTAGTGTATTGGATTAATAAATGTAACATTGGGGTTCGAACTTGGCTCAGACGTCCATACGAAATATGGAAAAATATTTCTTTGGCGACTTCGTCTTAGCAGATTTCTGGCAAAAACTTTGAGAGTAAATAAAATTGCCATCAAAAATCTGCCGTTTGGTGTCGGATTAAGAATCTTGGCTGTAATTCTAACTGAAGGATTGCAAAATTTAAATTTTGTATCAAATGGTATTTTTCCGTATCAAATAGTACTTTTGTAAATAAAAATTTATTTATATTTAATACACGTACGATACGGAACAGAAGAACTAACGCCGCTTACAAAATAAAAAACAGCTGATTTGGAAAGTAATATTCTTGTTTAATTCAAACGTCGACGGAACGTATGAGGAGGGTCCTCATTGCTTTTCACCATCTCAATAGGAAGAAAAAGGAAAAGTACTGAATTTTACAACACTGCTACCATACTATACGTTGTAATAAGTATGCGTACAACGTTTGATAGGTTAGAGGACGTGCAACTGTCGGTCAACACAAGCACAGTACCCGGAGATCGAAATTGACCCATTGTACATTGTCCTTAGGGGAGGAAGGAAATAGAGGATATAGGAATGTAGGTAAGGGGAGGGAGAATGGGAAACGGAGGAATTACACATAAAGAAACTGACACAAAACAAGCTGCTAATGAATCTGTGGAGAGCCTTGATGTTGGCTCTCGACACAGAACTCAGCTCTCAAAGAAGGCCCTGCCAAGGGTTCTCAACCTACCAAGGGCTGGGCAGCTAAAGAGGAGATGTTCGACAGTCTCTAAAACGTTTGATTCATAAACCTACTCATTTCGATTCTTAAGTTCGAACCACTCAACAAAACTTAAAAAAAAATTTTTTTTAAAAAAGACGCATAAGAAAAAAGAAGAGATCAGCAAGCGGAGCAAACACACAACCATCTAGTCACTAGAACGTAATGAGTATTTTAGTGTTCGTTAGCGATTCATACTTATTTTGTGTCACCTGCCTCACCCATATTGAGTTAACTAGAGACGAAATCTACAACAACATCATACGCGTTTTTAAGTATGAAGGTGATGTATTACTTCAAACTTTAAATATTTAAAGAAAAGTATGAGTGCATAAAGGTTTGAGTGAAATTACAAGTATGATTCAATTCTACTTATCTATTTGAGTGAACTCATTGCTGATCTCCGAACGTGTGTGTGACTCTTTTACTACCATACCTCCCCCCTTACAAACACATAAATTAATTCTTTTTTTTGGGTTATTACAGTGAAACATAGTACTGTATGTGTTAGAATTAAGGAAAGAGACCAAAAATATTATATTTCTCCTCAGCCAGATGCACACCAACACTGAATAAATATAAAATTCTAAATTGTTGCTGGTGAATAAATAATAAATTTGCAAAAAAAAAAAAAATTTAAATAAATTAAATAAAAGAAACAATAAAAAATATAATTTAATTTTAAAAAATATTTTAAATATAATTAATATATAGAAGGGAACAAACCTAAAAAAGAAATTAAGAAGAAAAACATTTGAACACAAATTTAATCACTCAAAACCTTTTACGCAGGCTTTTTGATGAAACTCATGTAAAAGTTTCTTCTTAAAATCTTTAACTGGCTTGTATGCAATCAAATAACATTGAAAATACAATAACATTACTCTGTAAACAGTAGTGTTAGTGTTTTTCTTAACAGAAAACAAAACACAACACTCTCCATCTTTCGCTTTCTTGCAAACCACGATGGTACACACACCCTTTGTTTTGCAACAATAATAACAAATTAATTTTATTGTGTTTGATTTACAAATACTTATAAAACTCACCTACTCAACCATCATTGTAATGATCCAGTTGTTGTCTAATATACACAATTTACATTTCCAACACATATACAACATGCGTGTGCAAACACAAAAAAAAAAAACACTTTTGCACAATCAAAGCCATGCGCTAACAACTCAACACAACATATTTTTCTTTTTCCGGTATAAACCGATTGCTCTGCTTTTTATATTTTACTACGCATTGGCCTTACACTAACAACACTACACTTCACTTTTTTTTTTGGACAATTTTATTGTTAACCTACACCCTTATTGGTGTACGCCATTTTGAAAACATTTCAATAATTTTTATTAACACTTTATTAACAACAAAAGATTAAAAAAAATTAATTAAAACCTCTGATTTCCGTAAATAAACAATAGCACACGTTTGGTTTTCATGCAATATATTTTGTTAACACAATTTTTAATTATTTTTTCTTCATAACAGACTTTAATTTATTATTTTACATTAAATTTTCAAGCGGCCGAAATTTCCACTTACACTCTCTTGAACACGAAAACTTATACTGACCACTGCCGGCTGTCTCCCACAATAAAATTCACAAAATGTAATCAAATTACCACCCACAAAAAACTTAACATTAATAACCACCCATAAATACTATGATAATTAAAAAACAACAACAACATGTACAAACGCAACAGGTTGGTTGCCTGTTTCCTTTGCTCTCCTTATTTTAAAAAACGAATATAAGAGGGGAACAGAAGATTTCATAAAAACTTAACGAAATGTTAACCATATTACAGCACAGATCAACATGTCGTATAATTTCTAAAGGCATTGTTATTGTAAATGTGAAGAGTTAACAAATCAATGTTATTTTTGTTTGTCGCCAAACAATGTTAAGCAGATTTCATGCATTCTGCTTTGCATGAGAGAAAACAAAACTCTTTCCTCTCTCTTCTTTAGTTTCAAATTCATGCATATCAACCGAAGAAATAAAAATAAACAACAACAAATGCAATCATGTTAGTTTTCTGTATTTTTTTATTATGGCTTTATCAATAAGAAACATAAGCAAATAGAAGAACAACACATTTCTCCACTCCACTCCAAATTCTGTAGTTTTACAAGGAAAGCATACAAATATTACCCATTCATTCATTAAGCATTTTAATGCCCATGTGAGTGAGAAAAACTGTCATGCATTCACTTTCATGCTCCTTCAATTGTTATTCATCTAAAAACCTAATGTTCTGCACCAACAATATTCAAGTTTAATGCAATGCATTAACAAAAAACAGTAGGCAACAAAACTTTCATGCATTCGACTTAATGCATACACAAATTCCTTCGCTTTATTATTCATGCATTCACTACGAAATGATCATCTAGCCCATTATCCATATTTAATATAACGTAGGTATAGCGCGTAAAAAAAGCTTTCATGCATTCGGCTTCATGCGAATAAGCTTCTTCGATTGTTGTGAGACGAAAGAGTTTTAGTTATTTGCTCTATTAAAGGTTTTAAAGGCAACAACTCTTTTCTATAACCACACACTCTTTGTTTTTGTATGTAAATATTTGAAACATTATGAATGTATTGATGGATTCCATGATATTTGTATTGTTATTGCTTTGCTACAATTTTTGTTTACATTTTTGGACATGAACCCATGCTCACTCGTTATTTAATACACCATGAACAAAACAAAATTTGAATGGCATTCGGCTTCTTACAAACTTATGCTTTCGGGTGTTATGCATGCATTTGAAAATAATGAGCAGAGAGAAGGGGTGTAGAGAATATGTAGTATGCAAAAAATCTATGCAACATTGCTAGGAGACAAACAAAAATAACATTGATTTGTTTACTCTTCATATTTGAAACAACAATGCCTTTATAAATTAGCAGGCATGTTGACATGTGCTGTAATTTGGTTAACATGTAAAGTTTTTATGAAATGTTCTGCTCTCGTCTTATATTTTTTTTTTTTTGTTAAAATGAGGAGAACAAAGGTCAACCAACCTGTTGTGTTTTTTTGTGGTTATTAATGTTAAGTTTTTTGTGGTCATTTGTTAACATTTTACGAATTTTATTTACTGTAGGAGACATTGTTTGTTGGCACTTATTAAAAGTAAAGGAGAGCAATGAATTTAAAGATGATGTTTGTTCTGATTGTTGTTGTTGTTATGGTCATGTTATTGATTGATATGTTATGTGATTGCATTGCTTTGAAAAGAACTACAAAGCCGACAGCCGGTAGTTGTAGTTTTTATGTTAATTAGAAAGGGTGTGTGCACGTGAAAATCGGTCGGTTTAAAATTTAAAGAAAATTAATAAATTAAAGTTATAAACACAAACGAATATAAAAGATGTGTTAATAAAAGAAAAGTGTGTGTAATTAATTGTTTGTGATTAATACAAAAGTTGTAATTAAGTTTTTTTGGTTTGCATTTTCAATAAGTGAAAAAATTTTTAAAATGGCGTACATGAGTGTGGTGCCATGCCTGTGAAAATTAAAATAGCAACAACAATAAAAAAGGCATTAATATGTAATAAAATTAGAAAACTCCCTTGCTGGAGTACAAAAGCCGAGCAACCGGTTTATACCGAAAAAAAATATGTATATGTATATGTTGTGTTGTTAGTGCATGGCCTGCAAAGTGAAAGTGTTTTTTTTGTTTGTAAATTCATGCACATGCATGGTGCATATTTTCAAAAGTATGTGTGCGGAAGTAAACTACATTGAATTGCATTGTAACTACGAAGAGAAGGAGAGGGTGTAAGTGGCTGAGCAGTTCTTAAAAGGTGAGTTTCTTTATTTTCTCTTTCTTTTTGTGTGTGATCTCTTGCTGTTGCTAATGCGTATGTAGTGCGTATGCGAATATTTTGTGGTTTTTGTTTTGTTTTGATTCATTGTTTTTGTAAATCGACATAATTTGTTTAATTGCAAAATAAACGCAATAGGATCGCGGTTTGTAAAAAAGAGAGAGAGAGAACCAATCGTTAATTGTTAATATGTTGATAACAGTGTAATGCTGCAGTAATGTTATCGCGATTCAAGGTTATTTACTTGCACACCAAGGCAGTTAAAGGTTTTAAGAATAAAATTTGCCATGAGTTCAATCATTAGGCTTGAGTAAAAGGTTTTGACTGCTTAAAATTGTGTTCAAATAGTTTTTTTTTCTTTGTAATTTCTCTCAAGCTTGTTATCTTTATATTTAAAATGTTTTGTAATATTTTAAATATTTTTATAATTAAATTTTTTTGTATTTTTCTCATTGTTTTTTTTTATTTATTTTTAATTTTTTTCTTCCTGTTTTCTTTTTATGGCACTGCAACTTAAATATTTGTTGACTAGTATTACTTTTATTAACAGTGTTGCAAAATAGAAATTTTTAAATGGTACTGAACTATAACGAAAAAAAGTACTTTTTTCCATCAAATGGTACTTTTCAAAAAATTGTTTATTTATATTTAATACACGTACGGAATAGAATAGAAAAACTAATGACATACATATTTGTCATATAAAAAACAAAAACAATTTATTCGAAACGTAAAAGCCCTGTTTAGATAAATTTCAACGGGAAAAAACGAAACGGAATGTTCGTTCATTTTAGCATAGGTATGTAAAGCTAATTAAATACTTATCGAAATTAGATAATAGTCCGGCGAACATTCTCATTGATTTTCGTATTCTGAAATCGAACGTACTTTGCGTATATCAAGTACTGTTGAACTTGCTCTGCTACTGAATTTTTTACGAAATTTTCGTGCAATTTCCGACTAATTGTCTTTGTTTTGAAAATAAATTTCCATTAAATCCCGACGTTGTTCAAGCGGAAGTCGATTTATTACCTTAAGTGGTGATAAAACATCCAACTCTTTTTTTACACGGTTACTTTTTACATGGATTTGAAATTTAACGGTTCAAAAAGAAATTTTTTTGTAAAAGCTTTTTAATCTAGTACGGTTTGAAAAATCACTGTCTTATAATTATGTTTGTTTTTACCACACTTGGCACCATTGCTGAAATGAACATACATAGTAGTAACTGGGAAATCTCAAAAAGCAAAAGTTCAACTTTCTATAAAAGATTTTTTTGAATTAAAAAAGTCGACGGCGCAAGACCTTTTGAAAAGTAACCCGACCGTTCAAAATTCTATTACCGGACAAAAGTCACGATTGGATAATTTGCTGGATAGCTCCAGTGATGATACCGACAGTTCATCGCAAACAATTGCGCTTGTTATTAAGTAGGGACGAATAATTATGTAGCTATGTAAATATTTTTTCTTTATATCTAGCCTAATTTTTCTGTTCTTATTTCTGGATTAACAGATTACTTTTGTTTTTTGCTTGCTCTACCAATTTTTCACTTGCATTAATTATATATTTTAAGTTTTAATACCCAATAAAATGATAAATGAACATACAATTTGCATGCGTTTCTGAAATTTTATAGTTTTCAACATTTTTACACGGTTTTTCAAAGTAAATATAGTTCTTTATTTCAGCTTATATGGTTTTCAGATGGCATGGAACGTATCCCCCAATAGGAAACAGCTCTTTTTTAACACGGATTTCTGAGGAACGTATCTACCGTGTAAAAAAAGAGTTGGGTGTTTATTAAATTTTGCGACATATTGGGCAATTCACACAAGCCCTTGTATCGTTGTATTGAGTGTATTGTTGGACGATTATACTACAGTGTATGTTTGTTGTTAACAATTTTCATGTAAAAATCTAATACCCTGGCACACATTTTTTTCATATGTTTTTAAAAGTTGTATTGGTTTCGTGCTATCAAATTTTGTAAATCCCAAAAAAATAAATTTGGAATATGAAATACACAATACAGCATAGCACTGAGCGTTCACCAATAAAGCTGGAGGTCCACACCACGCATTTTCGCGTCAAAGCGTTGCGAGCATTTCATACCTTCTTCGCATTCTACGCTTCAAGTTACATGCAACGCTTTTTACGCGCCAATGTTTGTTTTGATCAGTTGTTAACAAAATAAAAACATTTAATTGAAAACACTTGAATAAAACATTTCGTACAAAAATGGCAAATGAAATTAGAAAATATTAAATAATTTATTAAATAATTAATTGAGTTTGTTAATGTATGGTTTGTGTCACAAGGGTGTACAATAAGCTCCAAAAGAAGAAACGACGATTTTGGGTGCGTCCGTTGTACTTAGAACGAGATGTGTCTGGTTTTTTTGGCGCATGTTTCCTAAAGTTAAAACAATATAAAACAAATTAAAACTAAACAACTTGTCAAAATCAGCTGTTTTATACGCGCGTCGCTTTTGATGCTTACAAAAGTAGAAAGTAGATATACTTTTCGCGTTCTATGCGTCATCGCATTCTACCCTTTTATGTGTGTAACTTGCACCTAATAAATATATTAATTCTACTTTTTTGACAGCTGCGTAGAATGCGAAAACGCGTAGAACGCGTGTTGTGGACCTCCAGCTTAACCGTGTGTATTTAATACAACATAAACAATACAAAGTCGTGTGAATTGCCATTACATAAATATTATAAAAAGAGAGATGGCCCACCCGATACTTACGTGCAGTTTTTCAAATATCAAATATCTTTGGTAATTTAAATTTACATATTTTTTTTTTTTTTGCGAATACAGGAATTGAATTTTCAATATCTTTTCGCTTAAATCAATTGAAAATCAATAACACCCTATGTTATTATTAACCTTATAGTATACGGTACTAAAACTTGAAGACATTTTAAAACTATTTAAACAATATATTTTATTTAGTTTGATTTCATTTCATTTTAACATTTAATAACTCTAAAAAACAATAATTATTTTATTCTCTTTATCTAAATTCATAAAAAATTATAATATCTACATACATATCTATTGCCTATATAAAAAGTCTAAGAGAAAAAAATCAATAATAATAATATTTGTAATTAAAATTTGTACCCATAAATACAAAAAAATAAAACCAAAAATAATTAATTAAATAAATAAATATTTTCGATATGTACGAATACTAACGAATGTTTTCATCGTAATTTCAGTTGCAGTTTGTCTTTTTAATATTTTGAGTTTTTTTTAACGATTTATTTATTGTTTTGTTGGATTTGGTTTTATTTAATTAATTATTTAATATTAAACACTATACAAATACTATAAATAAATACAAGTACACATTTGTTTTTAATTAATTAATTAATAAATATTCAATATATATAATTAATAATAATTATTATAATCATTTTCGAAATGTATAATAATATTCTTCTTATCTTTTCATTTTTTCTTTTTTTTTTTCTTTCGGCTATATTGCATGTAAAGTACAATTGTTTTCCTTTGTAGTTTGTGTCTATTATCGCAGAAGCCATTCTTGTATCGATATTTTCATTACCCATCAAATTTAAATAGTTTCAAGCTTATTCTGTTTAAGATATTTCCATTAAATTATGATTGAATTTGATGGACAGAAAATTTCAAATGTAAAATTACAGAAGCATTTATTGCTGTGGTAAAGAGTTAAGCAAACATTAAGTTGGTAAATTCTTTATAATTTTTTAAGATTTAAATATTTTTCCAAAGGTAGCCCTCATTCATATTATTCGTTTTTTAAATTGCAAAAATGTTGCATTTAATACGCATACGTTGTTGTCATCAAAATCGTAAAAGAAATTAGGCAATAAAGCATAAATTATATACATTTTAATTATTAAAAATTTGAATGTCGTGTGTTAATTTTATACGCAAGGGGCGGGATCTATAGTTGAAATTCGATTCCGAATAATAGATTTTTTACTAGAAATCTACTGAGAGGAAGTCGCCAAAGAATTATTTCATAGAATGGCTTTAAGTCTAAAAAGCCAACACACTTCATACTAGACTACGGCGACTACACTATATTTTGTTAAAAATTTTTAATTTGTAAAATTGTATATTGATAGTTTTAAAAACTAACACAACCAACTAATAACAGTAATAAACGATTTAGTTTTCCCTATTTTATGTTACACATATCATACAATATTACAAAAGTCTTAGTATTTTTTGCCTCGACTTAATTTTATTTTGGATCGACTTAAATTTTCCTGCATCATTTAACCATGATTACCTCTATTATCCGTGATTATAACCAAACATTTTTTTGTATTATTTTGGACAAACTAGCGAAACAGGGGAATTCCCATTTTAGTATACGATGAGTCACTACTGTTTACTGTTTTCTGATAAAATGATTTTATTTTTGTATTTTTAAAACATGTATGTATGTATGCATGTATATAAAATCATTGAAATATTTAGTTTTTATATAGATATGTACATATTCATTGATTAATTAATAAAAATATTTATTAAAAACTAGTCAAAATTGGTAATCAATTAACCGGGAAAATCGATTATGCGGAATGCTTCCAGTCCCGACCATCACGGATAATCAAGGTCCTACTGTACGCCAATATATTTCCACAAAATAGGCTTAATATTGTTGTACAAAGTCCCGATATGATTTTATGAGAGTATTTCGGAGATTATTTAAAAGAACGGTTACGTGAACGCTAAACCTCAAAAACACTAAACAATACTTGTACATTCAATTCCAAATGAGCTAAATGGAATGCTTGAGGTTAAGGAATATTCTAGTAAATACAAGGGATAACATTTTCATATATTAGGCCTTTAAATTTTAAACTTACTCAGGGTTCTCCTTGGGTGGTACCTATTAGGGATGTCAAACGGGATCGATTTTTAAAAATCCCGGAATTCGGGATTTTGTAAATCGCTGATCCAAAAAATCCCGAAAAATCACGGGAAAAATCGCGATTTTCTCTTAATAATAAAAATATTTTGTTAATAACAAAATCATTTGTATTCCAATTATGTATGGATTTCAGAATTATAAGTCATTAAAAATAAAATATAAAAATAGCAAGACAAAATGTAACTAAAAGCGTAAAACAAAAATTAAAATTATTAATACATATGCAAATGCATTAGTTTAAAGAAAATTAATGATAGGCTTGAACGAATTTTGTTGTCTAGATACGCTGCCGTTGAAAAACACTTTTCGCAATCAACATTTGTTGGCAAGATAGTTCCAAGATAGCTGTATGCAGCTTGTAAATATTCACCTATACCAACTCCTGATGTAAATAAATCTATTTCTTTGGACATGAGGTACCCTATTAATTCCTTTTATAGGGATTTTGCATTCATCGATGCCATCAAATAATTTTTTATCAATGGAAGTAGGGTTTTCCTCATCTGAGATGCTATTATCGAAGTCAAGTGATATAGAATACTTTTTTCAGGACCTCTTGTAGGGTGAAAATACATATGAATTCACAATTCCGAAAATACCGGGACAAGTTTTTAAAATCCCGAAGCCCGGGATTTTCGGATTTCCCGATTGGCATCCCTAATACCTATGGAGTCATTTGAAACTTTTCCTTATTTTTCTATTGTTTTATGAAAAACATTAAAAATAAAACAAAAAAAAATAAAATAAGTATAAAAAAACTTAATTTTTTATACAAACTGTTGGCTAAAATTCATAAATTTGTCAAAATATATTACCGTACTAAGATTTTTGCTGTCCACTGTATATCGTGTATAATATGGAGTGTAGTGGGCAGATATAGAATTTTCTTGAAAAATTTTGGCTTTTACTTTACAGAAAAAAATATTATTTAATTTCGTTTAATTTGTAAATTGCTTAGTTGTAGTGATGTTTTCTTAAATCTTGTTATCAGAATAAGTATGAGGGAATTTTTTTAATTTTTTTTGATATTTCAAATCATTTCAAATACTTGTTGTTGGGTATTAAATATTCGATACTTAAAACATTAAACTGTCCAATGCATAACGTTTCTTCGCAATTCAAAATGATAAATATTTTGTTTTTTATTTGTTTGTTTTCGATTTCATTTTTATATCCTTAATTATTATTATTACATGGTAGTTAAAATTTTCAGTTTTTAAATTTCATTTGAAAACTTTGCCAAATTATTTGTATTTTTTTTTTATTATTTCATTGCTCGTAAATTAATTTTTCATTTTGTTTTTCTTTTCAATAAGAGTTAAGTTTATTGATTGATTTATTTAGTTAGTTAGTTAGTTAGTGTTTGTTTTAGTTTTAAATACGCCTGTTTTATTATTTGCAAGTTTTTAGTTATTTTTTTTACATTTAAATTTATTTAAGTTTTCTTTTTATGGACAACCAAATTATTTGTTATTCTATTTATTTATTGGTTTGCTTGCTTTTTCAAGATTTTTTACTTCATAATTTTTGTTAGGTTTTCATAATTTTTGTCGTCGTCTAAAAGTGTGGTTAGGTAGGGGTTTCTATATTATTGTAACGTCTCTTGGAAAAAGCCTTTTCTAAGAAGAAAAAGAAAAATCTTTAATTTTCAATTTGGTTTTCAAAATTTACATAAGAAAATATTTGTAATTCTATTTTTAAATTTGTTTAACAATTTAAATAAAACAAAAAAAACGAAATTTTATTCATAATTTCAATATTTTTGTTTTTCAAACCTTATTGTAAATTCATTTTAATGTATGTAGGTGTTTATATACTATATACTATAATATACTATACTATGCTATATATTATTAATTTTTTTTCTTTATTTTTGAAATAAATTCTTTATAAGTCTACACGTTGTATAATTAACTTACAAACATTTCTGTGAAATCAATATGAATCTTTGTATTTGGTTTTTAAGTATGAAAAATATGCAAAACATAATGATCATTCAATGGAATATATTTTAAAGACATATCTGCATAAATTAGTTAAAGTTACGGAATTAGTTGTAATTTATAAGGTAACAATACTTATAACCATAAGACAACTGTTTGAAAATTTTTTTTTTATTATAAAACTACCACTCAGGGGATGACCCCTACTCATGCAGTGCGTTGTGCAGGTTTCTTTAGGAAAAGTGGAAAGAGAGAGGGAAGATGCGAACGGTAAGGAAACGAGTTGCTGCTGGTGACTATAAAATGGCCAGTGCTATACCTTCACCATTAGATAGTTTACAACAATCGTCCCCAAGAAGACCGCAGTTTCTCACACCACTTATGTTGTGTGTGTGTGTTAATTTAATGTTGAGGTTATTAGTTTATTGAAGTTTAATAGAAGTGGCTTTTTATCTAGAAGCTTTGAAGAAGAATTCTTAGATTATTAGGATTTTCAAAGTTGTTTTGCATTCGAGATTACATTTACTACATCTGACTCCTGAACAACGATTTGACTCCTGAAAAACGATTTCATAAGTATTTTTGCACATTTAAAATTGAATTGTAATATATCGCTGAAGAAAAAATTTTTAAAAAACTAAAAACCCATTAACATTCATATACTAATTATCGGTTAATTTTAACTGATGCCTTAGTGAACATTTCATGGACTCGCCTGCCCTAAATTGTGCAGGAAATACACTGTTACCTGAATTGGATTCTAGGCATATCTCTGTCACTGTAAATATTTTCACGGGTCTTTTCGTAATGGATTGCTTACCTAGCTTCTGTAGGATTATTTAAAAAGTAAGAATTAATAATTTTTCGACTTTCCTTTCCAGGGAACTGGAACAGATACCATCTGGGCTTTTTCAGGGTATGTTGCGATAAGGAGGATTTGGAGACTGTAGTACAATTCCTCTGTAACTGCCTAGCCCAAGTTGATGCTGAGGACCCTTGCCAAAGGCTTCTTTAAGGGTTTGAAATCTATATCGAGAGCCGACATTAAGTCTCTCCACAGATTCATTAGTAGCTTATGTTAGTTTAGAAGTGTTAGAGCTTCATCAAGGTAGTCGCGCTCTCAATTTTTGTTTTGTTTGGTTTGTGTAATTCCTCAGCGTCACATTCTCCCTTTTCTAAGTTTCCTAAAGTTTCGAAGACTTCAATTCTCAGGCTTATCAATCTCGATTTACTAAAAGTTGGACAGTTGCAGAGGACGTGTTTGATAGTTTCCAACTCCTCCTTATCGTAACATATCTAGATTTAATCAGCTATCTAATCTCATCATCATAATTGGTCCTTACAATACTTCAGTTAGGACTACAACCTAACTTCTCACATCACCGATGTTGCGTGCTTTAATTTTATACATGAGTAGCGGGACCTAAAGTTTAAACTCGAGCGATAGATTTTTGAAAAGTTTTTCAAGGCAATTTTTTTTTTTTTTTTGCCTGAAATCTGCTGAGAATAAATCGCCAAAGAAATATTTTCATATTTTCGTTTTGATGTTTGACCTGGGAGTTGAACTCGGGCCTCACGTAGCCAAAACACTACTTTTTTTTTTATTAAACCTGTACTCAGGGGATGACCCCTACTCATGCAGTGCATTGTGCAGGTTTACGAAAGCTAGAAAGAGGGAAGATGCGAACGGTAAGGAAACGAGTTGCTGCTGGTGACTATAAAATGACCAGTGCTATACCTTCACCATTAGATCGTCCCCAAGAAGTCCGCAGTTTCTCACACCAATTAAGTTGTGTATGTTAATTTTATACAGAAGTGGTATACAGTTTTGAGAAACTTTTCAAGAAGAGAAAGCGCAGAAATCGCTGAAAAAATACTTTTTGTATTTTTTTATTTTTGATGTCTGGCTTGGGACTCGAACCTTGGCTTTACGTCTAATAAGCCAGCGCACTACCTACTAGACCACGGCGACCCCCAACTACGGCGACTTCTATTTTGCAGTGCCCAGTAATGAAACCAATAACTAAACTCGGGCCATATAACATCGCGATCCATCCCTCCAATGCCTCTGCTCTTCCTCCCTAACATATCCAGTGATAATTTTTGTGAAATATAAGAATTGTTACAGAAATGTTTAATGAAATTAAAAAAGTCAGAAAGACCAAGAAATGAAAGAGAATGGATATCTATAGTTTGAAAGACTTTCTTTCACACTGTCAAAAAAAATAGTATTACAGTAAAGTGTTAACCCTTAAATACCGTTAATTGCTTATGTATTGTGTGAGTATGAGAGTAAATGACTCTATACTCACACAAGAACTTTATTCGGATCGTTTCGTTTCGTTTTTCAGAAACAATTATTTTGAATAAAGCGAATAAATTTAAATTTGCTTTAAGTGATGACGATCATTTTCTAAAGACATTGAAATGAATGCAATTTCAAGATTTTAATTTTTAATACATAAATTTATAATATTTTTTAAATACTGTGTTGTAAATTTTGTTTCGAATCTTAATAATTCGCTTTTTTTTCTATATAAATTTTATAAGTTTGTATAAAAAATATTACAACTTTTGTTTTTTGTTTTTCAATAAACATAAAAGGAATTTTATACTATTTTTTTTTAAATTTAATTTAATTTAATTAAAATTTATATACAAATACAAAATGCAAAATTGCATAGTTCTTGTTATGAATGAAAATAAAGTATTTGATATTCTATAGTTAATTTTGCGTTTTAAAAATTTTATTTCACCTTAGCTTTTATTATTAAAAGCTAAACTAGAAATGTTCTAAATTAATTAATTAATAATTTATGTATATAACAAATACTTCTCTTTTAATTTCTTATATTAATTTATTATGGGTATGCCGTATTTGTGTTTTGTTTTGTTTTTGTTTTTTTAACAAATAATTTAAAGCGCTTCATTTGAAGAATTGCAGGGTCCAATATAAGCAGCATTAGCCAAATCCATACCAGTAGTAGTAGTAGACATTGACATCGACATCGAAGCATTGGCATTGGCGGCATTAATTGTACTGTTCAAATTCTGGTTCGTACCCGAAGAGGCAGCAACATTTTTTATAGCACTTATGGTAGCAGAAGCGACTTTTTCTGCAAATGGCGGTTTGGCGACAACATCCATTTTATGTTGATACTAAAAAAACAGAGTGATAATTAACGATAAAGATTATTACAAGCCTTAACAATATAGGTGATATAATATATGGAATTCGAATCTGACATATGCTCGTATAAATGAAAAACTAAAATAGAAAAAATTTTGTGTACACTGTTCTTTGAAATCTGACGTAGTTGAGTTCAATGATTGTAAAATAAACTACAGCTTTCAGAAAAGCATGTAAACAATATTTTAAAAACATATAATCAGACTTTAATGGCATATCGTAAGCAAAGAAGAAATAAAAAATTAATTAAGGTGTTAGAAATCATGATCTGATGGCGTGTTCAAAAATCCAGAACACAGTGTGGTCTTCGGTAATTATTACAGAAGAATATATATCACTAGGCACTAGGGATGCCAAACGGGATTTATTTTAAAAAAACGAAAATTTCAGGATCCAAAAATCCCGAAAAATCACGGGAAAAATTGCGATTTTCTCTTAATAACAAAAATATTTTGTTAACAAAATCATTTGTATTCCAATTATTTATATAAAAACAGCAAAAAATTATTTGGATTCACAGAAAAAGATTAAAGCATTTAACATGTGATCTGATAGGCTTGAACGAATTTTGTTGTCAACATACGCTGCCGTTGAAAAACACTTCGCGCAATCAAATTCTTGGTAAAATAGTTCCAAGATAACTGTACGCCTCTACCAGCTCCTGATGTAAATAAATCTATTTCTTTGGACAGTAGAGTATCTAAATCAGTTACCCTTTTAATTCGTTTTATAGGACTTTTGCATTCTTCGATGCCATTAAATACTTTTTATCACTCGAAGTAGGGTTTCCCTCATCTGAGATGTTATTATCGAAGTCAAGTGATATAGAATTTTTTGCAGGACCTTTTGTAGGGTCAAAATACGTATGAATTCACAATCCCGAAAAATCTCGGTACAAGTTTTTAAAAATCCCGGGATTTCGGGATTCGGGGTTTCCTGATTGGCATCCCTGCTAGAGACTGTTGCAAAATTCAGTACTTTAGTACTTTTTTCGGTACTATTCCATTTCAAAATTATCGCAGTATCACCGAGACACTTTCCACATTTTTTTATTATCACGTATTTTGTGTTTTACACTTTTCTACACTTAATACGTTCGTAACATGTTCAACGTAATACTAATGGAGGAGTTAGCCTTTAGCCCCGGTTAAATTCACGTGTGTTAGTTTCAATTTTGCAACAGTGTCACTAATACTACGGTTTTTGAACTACCTTATAACCAGACATCGGCTTGTGAGAAGCATTTGTATAACCCAGAGGAAAATTGTTAGTAATTATTAGTTCAAGCCGTGTTCGAACAAATATTATGTTTTTTAATTCCATTTATTACTCTTCGGAATAATAAACATATTTCACTTAAAAATTTAAAGAAAAAGCTATGAATTTATCCCATTGTAAAGGGTGGCAATATTTCACTAGGTGGTAAATATCATTATGCAATAATTTACATACATAATAATGTAAGGAAATTTTGTGCTGACCACATGCATACATAATTGGTCATTAGAAGCCATCAGTCAGGATTATTGACCTAGTTTCTCACACCACTTATGTTGTGTGTGTTAATTTTATTCGTGAGTGGAGGGGCAGTTTAACGTCGATTTCGAACGATAGATTTTTGGGAAGAGAGTTTTTGGCAGAAATCTGCTGAGAGGACGTCGCCGAAGAAATGTTATTTCGTTGTGTTCGAGATGTCTGAGCTGAGGTTTGAACCGTGGCCACAAGATTAATAAGCCGGCACACTACCTACTAGACTACGGCGACTTATACCGAGAATAAAGTTTAATATAATTTTTAGGAGGCACTCAATATTATCATACATACATAATTGGTCATTACAATAATTCAGTCCGAATTCCGACCTAGCTTCTCACGTCACTTATATTGCGTGCGTTAATTTTAGACATGAATGGCAGGACCTACAGGTTAAAGTCTACTCCGAACTACAGATTTTTGAGAAACTTTTCATGGCAATTTCCTTTGCTCTCAGAGTTTTTGCCACAAATCTGCTGAGAGGAAATAGCCGAAGAAATAATTTCATATTTTTGCATTGATGTCTGACCTAGAGTTTGAAGCCTAGACGACGGCAACTTTCCGTTGCTTCTAACGGCAGTAAATTTTAATAAAAATTTTAGGAGACACTTAGTATTATCATAGCACTGCAATAACTTACCTCCTGACTTTCATCAACCGCTGGCAATAGTTCATCCGTTGAATTTGGTGTTATCGGACTTGGTGTAGCCATGGTTATGCGGCTTAGGGCAGCACCGTGTTGCATGGATACAGCTGTATCGCCGATTATTATTTGTGGTTTATATTGGCTTAAATGTTGTTGATGCTGTTGCTGTTGTTGGTGCTGCTGTAAACGAGCCAAACGCAATTTCATTTCTTGGCGTATTTCCTTCTGTTGTTGTTCCTTTTCGAATCGCATCATACTATAGCTACGTACGGATGAACTCGTACTGTGTACCGACGCTAGACTTGGTCTTCGAGAACCTGTATGTGTGTAATAAATACGCCATGGAAAGAGAATACAAAAAATTCAAAAGATGAAAATTTAAACATTTCAGCACCAATTATATGTACGAGTATATCATAATTAATATAATTTTAATAATAATTAGGAGATAATGTTTGAGATAAATGAAATTAAGCAGGTACATAATAAAAGAATGCATTTGTTTTGTTCATTAGGAATTATGGTTTTTCTTTGGATCGTTTGAAAGCAACAAGCTAAATAGGCTTTTAAGATTAGTTTCAAATCACAGATTAATAGAGGAAATAGAATTCTTAAATTTAGTGACAATAAATATTTGTTTTTTTTTGAAAAGAAAATAGCATTTTAATTTAAAAACACATTTTGAAAAAAAATTAATTTGAATTCGGAAACAAGATGCAGCTTAATTAGATTTTGATTTCTAATATAGATTTCGATTTTTTTTTTGCGAGAAAAAAGCCAAAACGGAAAATAATGTGAAAATTTTGAAAAATACAAATAAAATTAATATCAAATAATTTAAATAAATTAATTATAATAATAGTAGTGGGTGAAGAAAACAAGTTACACAAAAATTTGTTAAACAAATTATGTATTTAATTAAATTATTAATTTTTTAAGGGAAAATATATTGTGTAGGTATTTGTTAATGTGTAATTATTTAAGGAAAAATATTTATTATAGCATTTAATTATCATTTATACACAATGCAACAATTAAGTAATTGAACAGATGTACTCGTAGAATGTAATGATAAGCGTATAATTTTTTTTAGACGATAGTATCCATAAGCAATTTGTTTTTAATTAATTAATTTTTTTTTATATCTTTTGCCATATTTTTAATAATATTACTAAACAATATAGTTCATATATATGAATTTAAAGGCTTATAGAAATTTAGCAATAAACTTTGTATTGTTGCATGGTGTGATTTTGAATTTTAAGTAATAAAAATTTAAAGTTTCATATTGTTTTAGTAATAAAAACTAAATAAAAACAGCTTTTAATTTTCAAATAAAGCTGCTTTAAATTTTTTTTTTAATTTTATTTTATACTGATAAGACAATATTAAAGTGTTAACAATTGTTAGTACAAGCATTTCAATATTAAAAAAAAAAATACATTCTTAAAAAAAATTTATTCAATATATTTCATATTTTGTTTTAAATTTTTATTTTTTTAAGTTAGGTTAGGTTTTTAAAACTTTGACTCAGTCACCGCCATATTGCTTTTTTATGATCACTAACGCTTTTATTCTCTTAACATTAAAATTTACCTTATGTTACAGTATTTTATTGAGACCTGTGTTGAAATATTTCTCATTTTGTTATTAAATTTTATTTTATTTTGTGTATCTGAATTGAAAGCATTTGAATGAATTTAAAAATTTTTTCAAATTTTTTCTTGCACTTTGTTTTGCTGTGGTGGTGAGATTTTCACGTGTAAGGGTTACTTTTGTAGTGTATTTTATTTTTAATTTCACAAAAAAAAAAAAAAAAAAATAATCGAACATAACTGAAAGGAACATTAATTAAATAAACGAGAGAGGGTTTCAAGTAAAGAAAGAACATAAATAGACACAGAGTTAAAACATCGATTTGAAATAAGAAGGCAGCAAATAACAAAATTTACATCTATTCTAAGTAGTATTCTAGATTGAAACTTAAAGAACTATAAACAATTTTATTTTTTATTTTTTTTATTATTCTTTTTATAATAATAATGATAAAACAAATGTCCAACATATTTATTAAACTTAATAATAAATAAACCCCATAGAATTTGGTTAAATATGTACAGTGGCTCCCAGCTTATTTCAACCATTACCTTTAATAAAAATTTGAAACAAGAGTTTATTGAATATGTTTCAAAATTAAACAAAAAAGTTTTATACAGTCTCAAATTTATGGGGAATTTATCATCAAAATGTCCGCCAATACCAGATATCGAACAAGGAATGACCTTATAGCAACTCTGAAAAAGTTATGGGCAAAAATAACTCTCCAAACCACAGGGAAGTGGAATTAATGTAAAACAATCTGAAAGCTGTAATTAAGCAAATAGGAGGTCGTACTAAATTTTGAAATTAAAACTATTTGTTAATTAATTATTTAATTCTTTGTTTATAGTAAGTAGTTTCCTATATTTTTGTTTTTTACTTTATAAATTTACGTTTGAATAAGACTTTCTTTTTCAATTTTTAAACATATTCCATAAGTTCTAATTAAAATTTTTTTAATATCCGGTTTTGTTTGGAAATTATACGAGCTTAATTTTTTTTAAAGGTGCTGGTTGAAATAAGCTGGGACCCACTGTATATACTATACAGTAGAGCGACTCAAGTTGTATGGAAGCGAAATTCGTGCTCGATGTACCCCTCTAAAAATGAACCTTGGACTTTTTTAAGATAACATTTAAAATATTTCGGCTCCAGCTTTGACCTCTCGTGAGCTGGACCATTTCGAAAAAGGGTCTATTTTTGAATATTTTGTTAATTTGAGAATCTGTTTCCTTACCAACATATACAATATCTATATCAGAAGAAAGGTTTTTTAAGGCGCGTCCAACAGCTGTGTACAATTTGTCCAAGGACGATCATCCATGTTACTTTTTTAAGGATATTCTCTAAAAAAAAGTGGTTTTTGAATTTTTTGTTCGAGTTTGTTTATATGTTGATTGGCATTATGCCAAATTAACATATTTTAATATTTAGTCGATTTAATTAAATACGGGTCTCAGTTTTTTTAAAATTCGCTCTAGTTCGCGTTTTGTAGTAGTTTTAGTTTATAGTTTTGTAAATAAAAACAATAAAATTCTATAACTTTTTTTTAATTTTGTAACAAATATGCCGTCAAAAAGTTGTGGATCATTCCTTTTTTGCTTTCTTTAGTCCTATTTACATTCTTACATGATCTAGAAACTAAATCCGCTATCATATTAGAGTTACCACAAAATTGCATTTTTATATATTCCAGAGCACCGTGTAAAATGCATCTAATTTGCAAAAATCTGAAATATTTGCATACAATGATGAGGTACTTGGCAAAAAAAAAAAATTTATACCCAATTACCCTATTTACAACGAAGGGCTACCACACCATTGCATTTTTTTCAAACGCGAACTTTCAAAAATTTCAAAAAACGCTGAAACCCGTATTTAATAAAATCGTCTAAAGATTAAAATGTGTTAATTTGGCATTTTTATTAAAAACAATCCCGAACAAAAAATTAAAAAACCACTTTTTTTAGAGAATATCCTTAAAAGAAGGAGATGGATGATCGTCCTTGGACAAATTGTATACATTGTTGGAAGCGCCTTTAAAAAACCTTTCTTATGATATAGATATTGTATATGTTGATAAGACAACAGATTCTCAAATTAACAAAATTTTCAAAAATAGACCCTTTTTCAAAATGGTCCAGCTCACGAGAGGTCGAGGCTCTAGCCGAAATAGTTTAAATGTCCAAGGTTCATTTTTAGGAGGGTACATCGAACACTTTTTTTGGTGAGTCGCTCTACTATACAATATAATCGTTGATACCTTCTTGAATTGTTGTTTCAATATTTGTGATAATTGTTTAATTGTTTAAATTAGAGTTTAATGTTGTATGATGAAACTGTTTGACATAGCTTTTCAGAGTTTTTGTTTTAATACATAATCGATATTGCATAGTACGGCCCGTTTGATCTAGTCTGGATAAGAAATTTAGGGCCATTAAACACACAACTTGCCATTAGACTTGAGTTTAGTTAAAGATACCTTTAGCTAAAGGGAACTATAAAGTCAGCTTTAATTTATTTTCATTATTACAACTTATAGATAAAATAAAGCTAACTTTTTCAAAAAATATGGCAGTGCCGGAGCAATATCGATAACACTGCTCAATTAAATTAGTTTTTTTTAACACAGTGGCAACGACAGGCTTCGCTTTTTTTGGCCATATGTTCATTTTGTTTATATTTGAAGTTGCCATATTAAAAATAATATGGCAAGTTCAAACAATAAGTTAATTTTGAAAGTTACCGGCAGGATGATCTTTCCTTTAGCTTATTTGGTACTCATAATAATGAAAAAGAATTTATCTGCCCGTTAAAATTTTCTCTTTAGCTAACGGCAATTTGCAATAATGGCCCTTAGTACGGATAATATAACGATCTATTTAATAAATGATATTTAATAGTAAGTGCTACCAATGCAAGTTTGATAAGAGCTAACAAAATATCCTAAGTATTGTATTAAAAATGGGTATGTAGTATGGATGCCAATAGGGAAATCCCGAATCTCGAAATCTCGGGATTTTTGGGATTCACAAAATCCCGAATTCCGGAATTTTTAAAAACTTGTCCCGGAATTTTTCGGGATTGTGAATTCAGATGTATTTTGACGCTACAAAAGTTCTGAAAAAAATTCTATATCACTTGACTTCGATAATAGCTTCTCAGATGGGGAAAACACCACTTCCATAGATAAAAAGTTCTTTGATGCCATCGAAGAATGACAAAATCGCGAATCTCGGGATTTTTAAAAATCGATCCCGTTTGGCATCCCTAGCATGTAGATACGTATAGAAATAATATTATCAAGTAAGTTAACTAAGTATTCACCTTAGACAGCTATATACATACATAAATTAATGTATGGATTACGATCTAGCTTTTCACATCACACCTACATATGTTATGTGTGTTAATTTTATACAAGAGCGGAGGTTATTTCGAATACTTATGCCATTCTATTCTGTCACAAAATTCAGTTTATTATCTCCACTGAACGTGTCAAAAATCACACAAAATCAGTATGATAAACTGTACCTAAATATCGGGTGGGCCATTTATTGCTTTAAATTTGAAACATTGGTTATTTCTAATCTGGCAACACTTATATATTGTTCCCACTTAACGTAATGAATCGACTTACGCTTGACCAACGTTGGAATTTATGGGAAATTTATTTCCAAAACAAAGACCAATTGATCGGAAAAGTAAATTTTTTCGAATTTGTCCATTTTACCAATAAAATCGTCGTATCATATGAAGCTGATTTTCATCTTGGTGGGTACGTTAATAAATAAAATTTCTGTATTTGGGGCTTAGAAAATCCTCACGTATTTGGTGTGGCTTGTGGAGCGAAGACATTGTTGGCCCATATTTTTCTGAACAAAAGGATGATGCTAGCATTACGGAGAATGGAGACAATTATCGTACCATGATAACCGATGTTTTCGTACACGCTCTTTAAAGAAAAGTGTTAGTGAAAAGTGGCATTAAAGAAAAGTGTTATGTTGACAAACCAGTGACAATTAAGGATTTGAAGGCCTGAAAAATATGCACAAATATTGTTCCGATCAAATGTGTTATTGTGAGGCCAGCAACGGCAGCCATATGAATGGAATAATATTCTATTTCTAATCGGGACAATTGCACTGAAGTACACACCAAATCCAATAATTTGGCAATATTTCAAGTTGTTTTTGGTTTTATTGCATTTTTAAATTTAAATTTTTAAACAATTCGCCAATTCACAACACTTTGTATCGAATACACTATAGGTTTGTGAACGCTCAGTGTTATGGTGAATTGTGTATTTCGAATTCCAAACAGAAAGCGACTAGAAGATAAATATCAGTAATCCTACGATACAGGAGCTTGTGTAAATTGCTCAAATAATAAGATTTAGAATTGTACTGTACTTCTTGAAAGTACACGAAAAGATAAATATGTCGTTCGGAGTAGACTTTAAACTGTATGTCCCGCTACTTCTGTATAAAATTAACACACAACATAAGTGGTGTGAGAAACTGCGGGCTTCTTAGGATAATATGTATAAAATATTTCATAATTTTAAGGTCTCTTTTATTTTTCAGATATTTCTTGAAATAAAAAGTTCTAACGAATTTTTTTTTTTTTTATTATACCAGCACTCAGGGTATGGCCCCTACTCATGTAGTGCATTGTGCAGGTTTTTAGGAAAGGTGGAAAGACGGAAGATGCGAACGGCAAGGAAACGAGTCGCTGCCAGGTGACTATAAAATGGCCAGTATTATACCTTCACCATTAGACAGTCTACAGCAATCGTCCCCAAGAAGCCCGCAATTTCTCACACCACTTATGTTGTGTGTGTTAATTTTATACAGAAGTGGCGGGACCTACAGTTTAAAGTCGATTCCGAACGATAGATTTTTTGAGACGCTTTTCATGGCAATTTTATTTCCTCTCAGATTTTTTGCCAGAAATCTGCTGAGAAGAAATCGCCGAAAAAATACTTTTTGTAATTTTTTTTTTAATGTCTGTCCTGGGTCAAAAGAGCAGCGGTCCTAAGTTTTTTTTTGGTTCTGATGGGGTAATTTACATTCGTTGGCCCCCAAAAGAAGGATATTCTGAACAGTTCTTTTAATAAACAACATTCTGTAAAAACGAAAGACACGGTGTTGAACATAGCATAGCATCGAGTTGCATTTTTTTAACTCGCTATTGTATATATTATATGTACAGTGGCGAGCAGAAGTGAAAGCATGTTCACAATACTGAGTTTCGTCATCCACAAAAACAAAACCATACAAGCACAACCAAAAAAAAATTCATTTTAATTTTTTATTTTATTCTTTACAAATAGCAGTAAAAAAACAGTAATTAATGAAATGAATTCAGTGAGTTTGGATGAAAAAACGAAAATAACCCACATAAACTCAATTTTGCACGTTCCAAGAAAATTCAAGAAACTAACTCAATTTCAGTACTTGGTCCATAGACCCTTACTAGAAAAAGCTTGATTTATGCGGTTTGAGATGCTTTCTACCAAATGATCAATAACATCTTTCGGAATTCGATTCCATTTCGCATTTATACGATCCCAAAGTTTGAGCATGTTTGTTGGGGTTGTTTCGTACTTTCCGAGCCGGATTTTCACGAATGGCCAAAGATTTTCAATCGGATTGAGGTCGGAACTTAGTGCCGGCCATTCCATTAATTGAAAATTTTGTTTCCCACCTCATATCTTTACAATTTTAGCTGTGTGCTTCGGATCGCCATCCTGTTGGAAAATAATTTCTTATTCGGGATAAGCACATTTGTCCATAAAGTTCGAAAGATGGGTTTGCAGAATCTGTATATAAGCGTTTTTCGCATGATACCATCTACTAAATATTGAGGGCCAACATGCCAACATATTAAGTATCCCCAAACCAAACTATTTTTATCGCTATGTTTAACAGTTTGCTTCACATGGTATCTTTGAACGCGTTCTCTGGATCTGCGTTAGCAGTACTGCTTTCCATCTTACAGAAAGTGGTTTCATTTGGACGCATCAGACTAGATAACACGTTTCCAATTAAATGGAAAGCATTACTGCTATCGTTTTTGCTTGCATGGATTTGTTTTTGAGGATGACGAAACTCAGTATTGTGAACATGCACTCACTTCTGCTCCCACTGTATATGGAAATCCGGAAAGCTATTATATGTATCTGCCTTTATTATTTTTTTTTTAAATTTTTCCAATTATCTAGCTGAAAACAATGACCATTAACGCAGTACGTATATTAGAATTGTTATTAAAATTATTTTTTTTTATCAAGAAAATATTAATCGAAAATAGTTATTTCTTAAATAACTCAGTAAAAATAAAAACAAATAAAAACAAAATATCGAAAGTATTTAATCTAACAATAGAACATAGAGATCAGAACAGTAGAACAGAATATTTTATAAATATTTATGGAGTTTCGAATTTATAGTTTTTAATCCAATTGTTGTTTATTAATAATAGTTGTAAAAGTTTTTGAATGCATTGCATTTTAATTAATTAATTAATTAATCGTTTAATTAATTAAACAAATAGAATGGATTTTAATTACGTACACTCAACACACATACACAGAGAAGACAACATTAACAATTTAAATAATACGTACATATGTATAATTAAATAAATTTATAAGTATATAGTATATGTTTGTCTATATATGTATATGCAACAACAACAACAATTTAAAGAGACACAGATATGTAAATACAACAAAAATTTAAAACATTAACCGGTTCTACCGAAATTCAAAAATACAAAATAATGATCATCGATTCATAAACAACAAATTATTCGATACGGGTTGGGTTTATAAGTGTCTTAAAGTCCTTATACACATACATATGTATAGATGTACATATATGTATATGTAGTAATATAAGTACATATGTATGCATGTATGTATTTATATTATATTTTTGAACTACTTGAATTGCTCTGAACGACCAATACGAGTTGTTTGAGTTTGTCTGTTTGTTGATAATACAAGTGGGTTTGGAAGGTTTCAAAATAGAATTGAATTGAGTTGACTTGAGTTGGAGTTGAGTGTTATGAACATTTTGAAATGAGTATCTTTTTAGTATTTTTTTTTTTTTGGGTTTGAATATTTGTGGTTTGACGTTTGACATAGATCAACTGATTGATTTGAATTGAGTTTTTGTTTATTTAGTTAATTTTGTTTGTTGTGGTTGGTTTTTTAAGAAATTTTTTACCGCAAATCGTGGGGTTTCACTGGCCGGTGTAGGGAGTGCACCAATTTCTAAGAGACCATTATCTAAACTATTTAACGCATCGTCATTGTTTCGATAATTATCGACTCCATTTAGGCCCAATAATGCTCTAACTCTATCATGATCTTTTGTTTTGGCCGGCGATAGTTCAAAGCTCAACAGATGACGCTGATGGTTTAATTGTTTTTGCAGATGACGCGTCATTGATAGGGTACTATCGCAACTTCGACTACCCTGATCGGAGCCATTTTCATCAAGATTATCTCGAGAATTGGCACTACAACCAGCACCGGAAGTTTGACGCGATGAGACACGTGACGCGGCCGTTTGTTTAGATAAGGTTGTTAAGTGACACGATATAAGCAATATGGCGGCTGATCTAGCCGCACCTGTGCGTGATGTTGAGACAAGTATACCCTTGGAACCAGCTGTCGCACTACTATTGCCGCCAACACCTCCCGTTGACGAACGTCGATTACCATAGGAACCGATTGACCCGCCACTAGAGCGTATACTTGAACGTGAAGATGGACGACCGGATTGCACTGTCAATGGTATACCTGGTAAATGTGAAGACATATCAGATTCACAATAACAACAATACAACTTAATAATATATACATGAAATAGATCTAGGTCTAGCTTAGTTCTACTCTATATAAGTTATAAGGCAATCAAAAACATTTATCGAACGTTACCTGTTTCACTTGAATACATAATAGGTGGCGGTAGATTAGCATCACCGAAATTCCGATGACGTGGATACTTTGTTTTACTAAACAAATGTAAGACCATACAAATAAGTCCAGCCAATACACCAATACCGACACATACACCCAACAGTGTTGGCAAATCCGAATTCAGTTCATCGATATCTGCAAAAGAAAATAGAAAATATAAATTCATATTTCTTGGGGCTATTAATTAATTAATAAATCAATTCATATTTATTATTAAGTCTACATAATATTTAAATCTAAAAGTTATATTTGTAAGCGCTTTCGAACACAAATTAATTAATTTTCGACGTTTAACGTCCCTTTAAAATACAATTATTTTTAGATTTCCACTGAGACAACATTGGTTAACAATTTGCCATTTTCTAAAATATTTTGTTTTTGGTAGTGAGTATTGTGACAGTCTTTTATTGCAAATGATTCAGCTGATTTGAATTTTATTTAAGTCATTTTTATGCATTGTACTCATAATAAATGGAAAGAAGGAGAACAACCTTCTATGCTAACATACAAAAAATAATTGAAGAGATAATTAAAATCTATAATCCTAAAGCTAATCTAATGGCAAATGGTAATTATAAACCAATTACGTATGACAACCGCAGCTTTTCTTACTTGCCAGTTGGTAAAAACGTGTTACAACTATCAGGTGGACCACATCTCGGTTTAAATTTAAACCGTAAGTTATTTAGAATCTGGCAATACTTAAGTCATTCTAGAAGTCGTCGTG
Organism: Sarcophaga peregrina; assembly: GCA_014635995.1. Taxonomy (NCBI): domain Eukaryota; kingdom Metazoa; phylum Arthropoda; class Insecta; order Diptera; family Sarcophagidae; genus Sarcophaga; species Sarcophaga peregrina. The sequence continues at coordinate 23,367,099 of CM025792.1, read as the reverse complement.
GTCTATTGGGAGTGTGTTGGTTTATTAAACGAAAGGCCCGAGTTCGAATCCCAGGTCAGACATCAAAACGAAAATATGAGAATAATTCTTCGGCTACTTCCTTTCAGCAGATTTCTGGCAAAAACTCTGAGAGTAAAAATTTCCATGAAAAGCTTACAGGCGAGTTTTTCGCAAACATGCTCAATAACGTTGAGATCACGGGCTTGTGCCGGTATTTGGAATAGTTTTAAACAATTATGGAAATAATAGCTTCGCAACCTGTCCAATATATTTATTGCTACACAATTGTTCTAAAATTCTCAAATATTGGAATGGATGCGTTTTACTGCCTATACTCTACCCCTGCATTGGAAACACTTTCACAATCAGGACCGAACCTCTCTTAGTATCGTTAAGCAAAAATGTAGCATTTGCCTTACGCTAAACGTACTGCTTTCCATATGATTTGAATACGTTAAATATGCTCTCATATGTAACGACTACATAGATATTCTTAACTTGTAAGTCAGCATACAGAAAATAATCGAGAAGATTATTAAAAAGTCCTAAAACTAAATGCCTTAAAAAAATTTACGATAATGGAGCAATTACAGATGATAAACGCAACTTTTCTTGCTTGCCAATTGCTAAAAATGTGTTACAACGATTGTACTGAAGTACGAAGTAAATCTGAAGCACATGTTTTTTTTCTAACGATGCAAGCCGATATTCATGGGGAGATCTCAAAGGGTTCATCTTACTACCAACGGGTCTAGGATGATATATGTGGTATAGTATTAAAAACTCTGTCACAGGTGACCTGATAACAATCTCTGAGTGGAGCCGTGTGAACAGGGTCGATTTCAATGCGCACAAGACCCAATGTTGTTTTTTGGCACACCGGCGTGATGCTGGCGCTGGTGTTCTGTCATCTGTATCTATGGGTAATGTAAATATTGAGGAGGCGGATGCTCTCAATGTTCTGAGCACGAGAATTAGTTGTAATGTTCGTTGGAACGATCACATTTTTCGGTGTGGAAGGAAGCTCCATCCGACCTTCTTACTATTTACAGGACCTTTATCCGACCCCGGATGGAGTACAACTCTCATGTATGGGCCGGTGCTTTCAAAGTCTATTTTGAAGCTTCTCGACCGCGTATAAGTGAGGGAGAAGGTACTCTATTCGTTGCAGCATCGTCGCAATGTGGCGTGTATTTCATTATTCCATCGGTACTATAATGGGAAGTGTTCTCGAGAGATAAGGGGCTCGGTTCCCGATAATCACATATTTTTACGTGGTACTCGAGCTTCTCGCAGAGCACATCCTTTTGTGGTTGATTGTCCAGTGAACCGCACAATGAATTACAGGGAGAATTCAGGTTTTTCCCGTCAATTACGATATTAGTAAGTTTAAATCAAATGTCCACAAACACTACTCCCTCCTTCTACCTTCCTATAACCTACACAATGCACTGCATGAGTAGGGGCCAGCCCCTGAGTGTTGGTTTTTATAAAAGAAAAAAAAAATACGAATAATTTTCATCCGGTATATTCGTTTAATATTACGAGTACAATTCGATTTTAAGTATCAGACTTAAAAGTCATCGTTCAATATTAGTTAAAATATATGCTGTCATCATAACATGGTGATTTATCAAGATGCTACAAATTGTCATTGCTATGCATGACTGTGTTATACGAATGGTGTGTTCTTCAATATGAACACTCCATACACAAAATGTGCTTCACTGATGATAAATTACAAGTTTTTTCGTTGAATTTGCTCTACAGCCAATTGACAGTTGATACTGTCTGGCTGAGAGTGGTGGCTGTGATACTACAACTGCCACTAGTAAACTGTTACCGGGTAACAACAATGCATTCATGTGTGTAAACTACTCGTGAAAAGGGTGATATGAATACTCGTATAACAGATTGTATCGTACTTACCTTGAGTACAGAATACTCGTCGTGTTGGTTTTGTATAGCTCACCGAATGGAAACCACTCGCACACTGGCACATGGCATTGTGACGCACCTGAACACAAAGGGAATTTTCATCATTGTACTGGCATGTCTCATCGTAGAAACATTGTTCACCTAGTTTTTTAGCTGTATGCAATATTATTGTTATTGTTGTTTGTATAATAATTTATTTTTATTTTCAAAAGAGATAAAACAGAAGAGACAAACAAACAAACAAACAATAAGATAGACAGAAAATTTAATAAACAAATACGAAAACAATACTGATGAAAGAAATCTAGACCAAACCAAATCAAAACCAAAACCAACGTCTCTCCTTCACCGTCTCTGTCTCTACTACCAACATTTTAAATTTTTCACAAAAAAATAAAGAAAAATAATTCAAATTCAAATCCATACATCTCTGAAATGCATTGGGTTTGGTTAGAAGAGAAGGAAAAGGTGAATTTCAGTGTGGCAGTGCGCTTATTGGTTGGTTGCTTGGTTGATTGGTATGGCTACTATGGAAGATATCAGTACTTACGTTTGTCGCAACCTCTGGTTAAACCAAGTTGTACGGGATAATTTCTTTCACAGCCGCATGTATTTGTATCCTTTTCACAGATGACATGCAATAAAGTCGATTCACATTTTGAATTGTTACATGGGGCACCAATATATTTACCTAAAGCTAAAAAACAAAAAAAAAAAAACAACAACAATATATTATTATTTATAAAATTATCGCTTTTTAAGCAATTTTTTTTATGATGTTCGAAGTATAGACTAAATTAAAAAAAAAACTGCTGAAATTTAATTTAAAAACATCATTAATTAATAAATAGCGTTCGCATGGACACACAGTGGACAGTAAATGTCTTAGCACTATGGATGCCAATCGGGAAATCCCGAATCCCGGGATTTTTAAAAATTTGTCCCGGGTTTTTTCAGGATTGTGAATTCATATGTATTTTGACCCTACAAAAGGTCCTGAAAAAAATTTCTATATCACTTGACTTCGATAATAGCAACTCAGATGAGGAAAAACCTACTTCCATTGCTAAAAAGTTATTTGATGCCATCGAAGAATGCAAAAGCCCTTTAAAACGAATTAAAAAAGTAACTGATTTAGATACTCAACTGTCCGAAGAATTAGATTGATTTACATCAGGACTACCACTTTATATTTACAAGCTGCACAGAATATTTACAAGCTGCATACAGCTATCTTGGAACTATTTGACCAACAAATGTTGATTGCGAGAAGTGACAACAAAATTCGTTCAAGCCTATCAGATCACATGTTAGCTGCTTTAATCTTTTTGTTGGAATCCAAATAAAATAATGTATTTTCATATGTATGAACAATTTTAATTTTTGTTAAGAGCGCCCTGGTAGTCTAGTGGGTAGTGTGCTAGACTATTAGCGTGAGGGTCGTGGGTTCGACTCCCACCAGAGGCTCTGGTCTGTGACACTACACCGAGCATATGGTCGAAGTTACTCAGCTCGTATAGAATTAGAATATAATTTGTAATTGTATTGTAATTAATAAATAAATAAATAAATAAATATTTTTGTTAATTTCCTGTTTTTATATTTTATTTTTAATGATATATAATTCTGATATACTTAATTGAGATACAAATGATTTTGTTAACAAAATATTTTTATTTTTAAGAGAAAATCGCGATTTTTCCCTAATTTTTCGGGATTTTTGGATCCCGAATTATCCGGAAATATCCCGGGATTTTTAAAAATCGATCCCGTTTGGCATCCCTACTTAGTACTCCAATACATTTTGACGAAAAAGTCCTCGCAGGCTTAATACTCTTGCACAAAGACCCAATATGACTACGAAGGACTATTTAAAAGATCATTTAAAAGAACGGTTTCGGTCGATTCCGAAATAAAAGTCAACCGAAAAACTTCTTCTTCTTCTGGTGCCGCCAGAAAATACCAAACAAAACCCCATTAGAGCTTATTAAATTAAATATTCGATCTTTCATACTCTTATAAAGATTATTTAATATTTCTCCGTCTGTTTTCCCCCAATTCTTCGATTAGTTTTACTTTAAAATTTGCAACACTTGTAAATTGTATGTTATTTGAATATACTCTTCTGATAAGAATGAGGAATTCGTATGGGGAAACGTTTTCAATAAATAAAATACGAAACCATTTCATCCTCTGTCTGCTGACATGAATTCTGGCATTGTTCTGTTGGAAAATACATTTTTTTTTTATTATTTTCTTTCAAGAAGGGGAGCAAACTACTACTACTTCATGGAAACTGAAATTCGAGGCAAACACTTAAATAAATAGTCCCCCCAAACCATGAGACTACCTGCCCCCGAATACTTTGGTTCCTTTCTAAGGTCACGCCAGTAGTATCAATAACCACATCTGGTCCATCTAAGTTCCACTTTTTCATCAGAGAATATGACCTGAAGACAATTTTATATTCATTGCTTGTTATTATTGAAATGCTGGTGGTGCTATAATTATGAAAAGCACTTTACTTACTTATGAAAACATAATGTTTGCTGCGGGTCCGGTTGGACACAAATGATCACAATTAATTTATTCGACTAATAACCTTTGCAGGAAGCTTGAGCTATACTCTTTTGTATTTTCGATTCTAAATGGATATTTGATTTTGGAATTCATTTTGAATGTTACAGGAGACTTCCAGGTAGTTTACGAAATACTTTATTCGTGTTTGAAATGCTACATCATTGCTTTAACCACCGATATTCGTCAAGAAGTTCCTTTGAAACTCGAGACATTTTGCTTTGATTGTTATATCAATATTACTATGCGATAGAACACAGTTTCAGAGACAAGTTATATTTCTAGGGGTGAAGATAAGTTAGGAAATCGCCGTGGTTTAGTAGGTAGTGTGTTGGCTTATTAGACGTAAAAGCCAGGGTTCGTGTACCAGGCCAGACATCAAAACAAAATACAAAAAGTATTTTTTCGGCGATTTCCTCTCAGCAGATTTCTGGCAAAAACTCTGAGAGTAAATAAAATTGCCATGAAAAGTTTCTCATAAAATCTGTCGTTCGGAGTCGACTTTAAACTGTAGGTCCCGCTACTCATGTATAAAATTAACACACACAACATAAGTGGTGTGAGAAACTAAGTCAATAATCCTGACTGATGGGTTCTAATGAACAATTATGTATGATGTGTATGAAGATGAGTTAGGTATCACTTTAAAGAATTTAAAATCACTGTTTTTTATGCCGTAGTCTAGTAGGTGGTGTGTTGGCTTATTATACGTAAGGATCGAGTTCAAATCTCAGCTCTGATGTCAAAACGAAAATATGAAAATATATCTTCGGCGACTTCCTCTCAGCAGATTTCTGGCAAAAACTCTGAGTGTAAATAAAATTGCCATGAAAAGCTTCTCAAAAATCTGTCGCTCGAAGTCGATTTTAACTATCGGTCCTTAGTTTTGATGTCTGACCTGGAGTTTGAACCTTCATTCTAATAAATCAACACACTACCTACTAGACTAGGGCGACAAAAATTGAAAAACACGATGAATACGTTTTTCTATTTTGTTAAATAAAGCTAATGAATTTCCTCAATTTCTCTTGCTTGAGGATTGTTCCGATCGTGTAAGATATAAAATCTTTAACAATCTTCTAGATGTCAAGTGGGGTGTCAGATAATAATGCTAGTATGTCAATTTGTATACGATCTGATTTTTTCATTGGTAGTTTGCGTTCTATTGGCAGAATCTTAAGGCATTATTGTCCTTGAACTAATGTAGATTTCGTTTGCAGCATAATCTGGGTATATTAGTCACTATTCTTTGCTGTAATTGTAATTTTTGTAAAAATTCCTTTACATTCTGGCTGGATGTTAGAGCCATTGGAGAAAAATTATTTACATTGGTGTTAACAATTTTTATGGGAACAGAGTTAGTTTTATTGTAGATAGAGCGTCTATTAGCGCATTATTTTTATTTATTTTTTATAAAGCTAGCACTTAGGGGATGGCCCCTACTCATGCAGTGCATAGTGCATTGTGCTGGTTTAGGAAAGGTGGAAGATGCGAACGGTAAAGAAACGAGTTGCTGCTGGTGACTATAAATTGACCAGTGGTATACCTTCACTATTAGACAGTCTACAGCAAACGTCGCCAAGAAACCCGCAGTTTCTCACACCACTTTTGTTGTGTGTTAATTTTATACAGAAGTGGCGGGACCTACAGTTTAAAGTCGACTCCGAATGACAGATTTTTGAGAAACTTTTCAAGAAGAGAAAGAGTAGAAATCGCCCAAAAACTACATTTTTTTATTATTTTGATGTCTGACCTGGGACTCGAATCCTAACTTTACGTCTAATAAGCCAACACACTACCTACTAGACCACGGCGACCCCCATTATTTAAAACCGGTCCGCTTATGTAATCAGTTTATTACATTAAATAATTCCACTACTATTCACCTTGTAGTGATGGATAGATTTTCATTTTGGTTAAATCTCCATTGTATTCCTATACATATACAATTTTAAGGGCCATTATTACAACTTGCCGTTAACTAAAGGGAGGATTTTAACGGAGAGATAAATTGTTTCTCATTATTACGAGTACCCCATAAGATAGAAGTGAGCGTTAAGCTAAGGGGAATATCATCCTACCTTTAACATTTAAAGGTCAGTTTATGTTTGAACTTGCCATATCATATGAAATTTTCGATATAGCAACTTCAAATTTTAACAAAATTAGCATATACAACAACCAAAACGAAGTTCGCTATTGCTACTGCGTTAAAAAAACTTGTTTAATTGAGCAGTTTAATCGACTTTGCTCCGGCACAGCCATATTTTTGAAAAAGTTAATTTTGTTTTACCTGCAAGTTGTAATAACCAATAGAAGTTAAAGGTAACTTTGCCGTTCAATTTAGCTAATGGTAACTTTAACTAACGCTAACTTTAACGGGAAGTTGTAATAATGGCCCTAAGCCGTAAAATACTTAAACTTTGAACAACATTTTCTGTACATTTATGTTCCATTGTTTTCATTTATGAGCCTTTGTTTTTGATTAATCACATTTATCTTCTATAGTTTTAATGTACAATTCTATGTCCTAGTTTATATTTTGTCGTCCTTCTTCTATTGTGTTGTATTCTTTGTTTCTATGATTTATGGCATTAATTGAAAATGAAGTAAAAATTGAAAAGTAAAAATGCCATGAATCACAAACCGAACACTTCCATATTAATTTCACCGCCAGAATGTACTTTTAAATACCTTTAAAATATGAAAAAAAAAAAAATAAAAACCAAAAGAGTTTGTTCGAATAGACATTTGAAATATGTAAGTAAGATAACACAAATTTTGAAAAATAGTATTCGCATAAAAAAATTCTATCGAATAAAACAACATAAAACAAATTTGCAAGAGTTTTATTGACACCTACATGCACTGAATGTACTCTACTGATAGATAGGAATTTAGTCCTGACACTTATGGTGCCATAGTCTCGGTCGCAAAAATGGTAAAGGAAATAGCGGAGAAGACGAAAATAGCGATTCGAAAAGTTGGGCATGGCTTGATGAGGCAGGTTTGACACTTGCTGCACATAAAACGGAGGCTGTCTTGATAAGTGGCCGGAAGATAATAGAGAAGATGGAAGTGACTGTTGTAGGGCACTAGGGTCGAATCTCAGAGGGCTATAAAATACTTGCGAGTGATTATTGAAGTCGCCGTAGTCTAATAGCTAGTGTGTTGGTTTATTAGACGTAAAGCCAGGGTTCGAGCCCCAAGCCAGACATCAAAACAAAATATTTCTTCGGCGATTTCCTCTCAACAGACTTCTGGCAAAAACTCTGAGGGTAAATAAAATTGCCATGAAAAGTTTACAAAAAAAAAAAAAAAACTGTCGTTGGGAGTCGTCTTTAAACTGTATAAAATTAATACACACAACATAAGTGGTTTGAGAAACTAGATCAATAATTCAGACTGAAGGGTTGTAATGACCAATTATGTATGTATGTATGATTATTGACGACAGGTTAAACTTCAAGGAGCACGTAAAATTGATCGGGGAAATGGCATCTATAACCCAGGGAGCACTGACAAGGATGATGCCAAATATTGGGGGACCAAATCCATTTAAGACGAAAATAATATCGAGGATTGTAACTTCGACTTAACTTAACTTGGGGTCGTCGTGGTCTAGTTCGAGTTCCAGGCCAGACATAAAAAAATAAAAAATTAAAAAAGTATTTTTCGGCGATTTCTTCTCTTTTCTTCTTGTTTCTCAAAAATCTGTCGTTCGGGGTCGACTTTAAACTGTAGGTCTCGTCACTACAGTATAAAATTAATACACACAACATAAGTGGTGTTAGAAACTGCGGACTTCTTGGGGACGATTGCTGTAGACTGTCTAATGGTGAAGGTATAGCACAGGCTATTTTATAGTCACCAGCAGCAACTCGTTTCTTTACCGTCCGCATCTTTCCTCTTTGCACCTTTCCTAAAACCTGCACAATGCACTGCATGAGTAGGGGTCATTACCTGAGTGCTGGTTTTATATAAAAAAAAAGAATGTAACTAGGTGAGGAGGAAGATGCGGAGTATATTCTAAGATTCTATAGGGCCAATACAGCCAGAGAATGGCTGAAGTTATGCTGGAACTCCGAAGGTTGGAGAAACGAAGGCGGAATTTAATTTAACGTGATAAAGCTTTAAAACTAATCAGTTCTCCGCGGGGGGAGAGCGGTTGAAGTATGTAGGGGGTGGGTTTAGTACGTAGGTACCAGATATGGTGAATCATGCACTCTTTTTTTTGGAACAAAAGTGTCTTTCGAAGATTCCCACCTTCGGCCCAAGACAAAAGCAGTAACCAGTGGTAATAAATTGGTAATTAGTGTAGGACGTTTGAGACATTGTCCCTTTTTTTGTTATTGTAAATTTCTTTTAGTATTTAAATCCTAAAATAGCACTCAGAAAGTAAGTTTTTGTCAAATACTAGCAAATCTCTCTAGTTGGTAACATTAAAGAAAAATCACTTATATTTTAACACTTTTATTTTTAATCCGTGATAATCCGATTTATTTCATTTTGTTTTGTTTTGTTTTTATTGTTCATGAAGTTATTTTTGTTTATATTTAATATCATTGGTTTAGAATATTTTAAGAATATTTGCATATTTACTATAATTCCTTGACCTTTAGTATGGAAAGAAAATTATATTGAGATTATGAACGCATATGCATATATGCATACATAAGTTTATAAAGTTTGTATAACCACTACCCACCCAGCTAAGCAAAAATCACTGCGGCCCCACAAATACTCTCCCTAATAAAATATTTATTATAAAATTATATTATTTTTGTCGTTTTGCATGCGTATTTCACTTACACACATACATACATACATAAAATATGTACATTTGTATGAGTATGTGTGTGTATATTCTAAAATTGCAATAAAATGATGCCGAAAAATGTCAATTTGTAATGCATACTCATACATAGATTTGGCAAAAACATTGGCCGTCTGTTATTTCTATAAATTATCCGCAAAGGGCACATAAACGTTGCCGTTGTTTCTGTCTGTAAGTAGATGTATGCATATGCCCTTGTGTTTACATATATCAACTATATTCTGCAACTATGCAATTCTAAAATCCTATAAAAATACAGACAAACGACAACTTTTCGTCATAACTATGTATACAGTTTTCTTTATGATCATATAGCAAAATTACGTTCATATCTATGTATTTAAATTATTTGTTTTTATGTCAGTGATACTATGTACAACAATACAAGAAAAGTAAGGTAAACGTAAAATAATTTATTTATTTGCCACAAAATATTGTTTTGAATATTTGTTTGGTTATGTATATCAACATATTGGTAAAACAAAAATTAATTGGAATTAAAAGAAATTTATAATTTGCTTTTTCTCATAAATTAAAGTTTCATTTGTCTTTGTAACAATGATCATATGCTGAGTATCTATTAGGGATGCCAATCGGGAAATCCCGAAGTTTTAAAAAATTGTCTCGGGATTTCTCGGATTGTGAATTCATATGTTTTTTGACCCTACAAAAGGTCCTGAAAAAAAATTTCTATATCACTCGACTTCGATAATAGCATCTAAAATGGCGAAAATCCTACTTCATTGAAAGTTATTTGATGCCATCGAAGAATGTAAAAGCCCTATAAAACGAATTTGATTTAGATATTCAACTGTCCAAAGAAATAGACAGACTTACATCAGAGGGTGGTAGAGGTGAATATTTACAAGCTGCATATAGCTATCTTGGCATTATATTTACGAACAAATGTTGATTGTGAGAAATGTTTTTCAACGGCAACAAAATTCGATCAAGCCTATCAGATCACATGTTAGATAGCTTATAAAATCCAAATAATTTTCCTAAAACTAATGCATTTGCTTATTTATGAATAATTTTTATTTTTGTTAATTTACGTTTTTTTGTTACTTTTTGTCTTGGTTTTTTATATTTTATTTTTAATGACTTATAATTCTGATATAATTGGAATATATATGATTTTGTTTACAAAATATATATTTTTTTTATTTTATTATTAAGAGAAATTCGCGATTTTTCCCGGGATTTTTGGATCCCGAATTATTCCGAAATATCCCGGGATTTCGGGATCAGGATTTACAAAATCCCGAATCCCGGGATTGTTAAAAATCAGTCCCGTTTGGCTTCCCTAGAATGTATGTATATGCAAAGTTTTCTTTAAAAATAATTCTATAAAATCCCTGCCACAGTAAGCGTTATTTAAAGTGGGCAGTAAAAGTCTTAGTACGGCAATATATTTTGACAATAGGAAGTCCCCACAGATTTAATATTCTTGGACAAAGTCCCGATATGACTTCAAGAATGTATTTAGGAGATCATTTGAAAGAACGGTTACGTAATCGCTAAACCTCAAACAAAAGTCAACCGAAAATCTTGCTCAGAAAACACAAAACAAAACTTGACCTTATGTGATATTCTACTAAATACAGGGGATAACATTTTCATTAGATCTTTAAATTTTAAATTTACTCAGGTCTGTCTTTGGGAGGTACGTAAGAAGTAATCTGAAACTTTTCTTTATTTTTCTCTTGTTCTTTAAAAAACATTAAAAAAATTATTTCTTCTATAATAAAACAGAAATAAATTAATAAAATAATATAAACATATAAACAAACTTTTGGCTAAAATTCATTAGATTACTAGAATATATTGTCGTACTAAGACTTTTGCTGTCCACTGTATGGGCAACAAATATGTGGTAGTTGTGTAGTGCAATGAAATTTGCAACAATAAAATTGTTATACTGAGAAACAATTTAGAATTTTTAAACCTTTCATACATAATTGGCCATTACAACCCTTCAGTCAGGATTATTGACCTAGTTTCTCATACTACTTATGTTGTGTGTGTTAGTTTTATACATAAGTGGCGGGACCTACAGTTTAAAGTCGACTCCGAACGACAGATTTTTGAGAAACTTTTCATCGCAATTATATTTACTCTCAGAGTTTTTGCCTGAAATCTGCTGCTTTTGTATTTTATTTTGATGTCTGGTCCGGGGCTGGAACCCTGGCTTTACGTCTAATAAGCCACGGCGACTTCTAAACCTACTTACATTCAAACTGTCACTGTCAATGCGCATTAGCGCCGTGACGCTGTTTGTAGATGATTCCTTTATTTACGTGGTGCATTTGTTGATGTTATAGACTCAAATACATACATCCCCAAGCAAATTTCAACTGGCCGCGAATTCTATCTCATGTGTTAACTAAAGTTTACCACAGATCATTACCAGTTACCGAACACTTAAGATCTTTAGAGCAGATTTTGTTCAGATGCAACAGAAGGCTTTTTGCACAAAGTTCAGCTTATTAGCAATCAAAATAGCGTTAACACACAGAGCGGACTCATTGACATAGCTGCCAGATAAATGAAGCAACAAACCGTCAAATATTTGAGAAAAAAGCGTTAAAATCGTCAAAGACGTTCTTTGAAATCGTAAAAAATCACCAGAAAAAAAATTAATTCATTGAAAGGTTTTTAGAAACAAAAACATATTATGTCAGCGTTAAGCAGCGATAATATTGCATCATCTACATCCATATGTGGTGTAAATATTAGGAAGTCTGAAGATCATGACTTTATTGGCATGAAAGTTTAGTTTGAGGATGCTCACCGGAATTGACGCCTTTTTCACGCCTTTGTTTTCAATAAATACTTCACTTCATCTGATTTTCTTACAAATTAAACCATTTATAACCGACCAAAAAGTAGGACGTTAATCACGATAGTGTTCCAACTCCATTGATTAATTGGATAATCGTTGCAATGTGGCTTGTGTTACTGTTCTAACGCTAATACAATGGATATTGTTCGACCGAAATAAGGGGATTTGTTTATGAAAATCACTTATTCCTGCGTAACACTCATCTTTCTCGGCCAGCACATCCTTATGTGTACGATTGGCCAGTATATCGCACTCGGCATTACAGACAAAGTTCGTTTGGTAGACGGACTATTCGCATGTGAAACTGCCTTCTTGCAGAGATCTTTCCTGTTACTTAAGGTTTCAAAAATATTTAAACCTAGTCTCCATAAACACTGCTCCCTCTTTCCTCATTCCTATAATATATTTTCCTAGTTTCAAAAACAATGCCAACTCTTGAGTGTTGGTCGTATGAAAATAAAAAAATATAATGGCACTTGTCTTTGTCCTTCCGATGGTAATATTAGAAGTTATAATTGAATTTTTGAAATTGTCTGCAACGGCTTATGATAATTTATTATCAACTACGATGTTATTTACGAGCTTTTAAGAGATTAATACCGTATTTTTATATATTTATACCGGTATTTATACTTTACACTTTGTTAAACAAAGGTTAAGGAACCCTTTAATGTATTAAATTAAAGAAAATGATGTAAATATTTAACACTAGATTTACCATACCAGTCAAAATGACTGGTTTTACCTTTTATTTCATAAATATTTACTATGTATATTTATTTTTTTTCGAAACTATTATATGACTTTTATAACAACAATTAAATACAAATAATTTGATAAGTTAATTTGATTTTGTGTTCATAACAAAAAATTTTTTTTTGTTTTTGGTACTTATACCGAAACCAGTCATTTTGACCTGGTACACGTTTTTGTAGTTCTATGTGCAAATGCTTTATATTCTTCACTTTTAGGAAATTCCCTTGTTTGGAAAATGGCGTGTAAAGAAAAATGTTTGCACATCCCTGGTAAAATAGTATTGTATAACAGCATATTTTTCAAATTTCATATTTTTCGGGGATCTCCCTATTTATTTTTTTTATCAAGAATTTCGTAGGAAACTGTTATAAACCATTATTTATTCATTGAGTTCTGTTCTGTTCAGTAAGAAATAATTTTATTACTTTTGCTACATACAAATTGCTCATAATGAAAAAACGAAAAATTTTGAAATTGGAAGAAATACAAGATATACTTTCGGATCTATCAGACGTTGATGGTGGTGATAGCGAATATGAGTTTTTGGGATGCGACAGTGATACGGATGATGATGGTAATCAAAGTGTTCATATTGAAAGGAATTTGATGAAAATGTTGGAGGCAAATCGAATGACGAAGAAGACAACATAAGACAACAGCATAATACGCAAAAACGAAGATGTATGCGGCTTTCCTCGAGTTCTGAAGAGGAAAACACACAAAATATGCAAATTGAAGTTTCTGCTGATGGAACAATTTGGAAAAAAATACAAGAAGGGGGTGCCATTGGAAGGTTACCAAGTCATTGCATTTTCAAAGATTTACCTGGGCCTACAGCACATGCTAGAAGAAATATTATGGAAGAAGAGATAAGCAGTGCCTTCTTACTATTGATTGATCATCATATATTAGAACATATTAGAAATTGCACTGAAATAGAAGCCTCTCGAGTTTTAGGTAAGAAGTGGACCCTTTCGCAGGAAAAGGAATATTGTATGGCCGTGGTGCATACGAAGCAAAAGGTTTGAAATTATCATATTTATGGAACAAAAAGTGGGGTCCTGATTTTTTTTCCGAAAATATGAGCAGGAATGACTTTACGGAAATTTTACGTTTTATTCGCTTTGATAAAAGAAATGAGAGGAGTCAGCGCTTGCAAACGGATAAATTTGCGCTGGTATCAACTGTTTGGGATAAATTTATCGAGAATAGTCAAAACGCTTTCAAACCAGGAGCATTTATCACAGTAGATGAGCAACTGTTTCCAACGAAGGCTAGATGCCGATTTACCCAGTATATGCCAAACAAACCAGACAAATTTGGGATAAAATTCTGGCTGGCTTCTGATGTTGAAACGAAGTATGTTATAAATGGCTTTCCCTATTTAGGAAAAGACGAAAAACGAAATTCGTCAACTCCTCTCAGTGAATTTGTTGTAACAAGACTACTAGAACCTTATATCATGAAAGGAAGGTGTGTGACAACCGACAATTTTTTACCAGCCTCCCCCTGGCTTCAAAATTATTAGCTAAAAATACTGCATTGGTTGGTACAGTACGTTGCAACAAACGGGAGCTTCCAAAAATTTGTAAAGAAAAAAAAGATGGTATGGAACGTTTTTCAACGCATCTATATGAAACAAATGAATGCACACTTTCTGTTTATAAGAGTAAGCCTAACAAAAAGGTTGTTTTATTGAGTACTAAACACAAAGGCGTCAAAATTGATACCAGTTCCAAGAAACTACCTGAAACTATATCTTTTTACAATAAAACCAAATTCGGTGTTGATGTAACTGATCAAATGGCAAGAAAGTATAGTGTGAAATCAGGATCCAGAAGGTGGCCACTTCAAGTATTTTTTAATATTTTAGATTTGGCCGGCATCAATTCCTGGATTTTGTATAGAAGTATAACAGGAAAGAATATTTCTAGGAAAGACTTTTTGTTTCGATTAGCTGAAGAGCTCACATCTGAATATAAGTCATCAAGCCAAGGGAGGGCAAGTGAAATTCTCCGTCCAGCAACCCGGAATCCCCGGCCAGTACGTAAATGGTGCCAAATAGGACTTTGTAATAACAACAAGACAACTACAAATTGTGACATCTGTAAGAAATATGTGTGCGGAAAATGCGTGGAAAAAAAAGTTAGTATTTGTAAAGCATGTAAACATGATCATTCTGAATAAAACTGGAATATAATTAATGAGTTTTTATATTTTTATTTTTTATGGGGGTACGAACTTATGCCTCAAACTGAAACGGAAGTTATGCCCCAATTTTTTTTTGACATTACTTATTTGCCCTGTGACATAAATTGATTTTTGGGATATAATTTCATATTTTTTTGGGCATATTTCATAAATAACCGAGATATTAAATCCCTAAATTTTTAATTTCAATGTTATCAATGCGGGGGGCCTTGCCCCTCACACCCCCCGCTTATTGGAAAAACAACCCTTGCTTCGCCTTAGAACCAATTTTTATATATCTCATCAATTCTCTCAAACGATAAAGCATTATAATATAAATGAATAGAACTTGTCATATACAGTCAAATTGACTGGTTTTGGTATAAATAGGTATGTAAATTTGTTGGTATATCTAGTGTTAATTGCTAAAAATGGTCAAAATAAAGGCATAAATCGTCATGTCGTTAAAGTGACATTTTTGATGCTCAAAAAGTCATTTTCCCGGCTGATCAAGAATCTGGGTTCAAAAATTTTCCATCACGTCACGTTTTCGAGAAAAAGGTGACTGAAACCCCTAAAAATATCTTTTTTGGCCATTTTTGATGAATTATAGAGCTAAACACTGACGTGCTAGAACCATCGCTATTATGCTCTTTAAAATGAGCCCAAAGCCAAATTATTTGCATGCACCCTTAAAGTAGGGGGCGGTAGTTTTATGTCAAGGGGTGTAAGAGAAAAAGAAACACATTACGGATGTCCTTAAAAATTAACCAGATTTATTGAAAATTGTCGCTGATTAAAGATCTTCCCAGGCCAGACGTCAAAACAAAATACAAAAAGTATTTTTTCGGCGATTTCCTCTCAGCAGATTTCTGGCAAAAACTCTGAGAGTAAATAAAATTGCCATGAAAAGTTTCTCATAAAATCTGTCGTTCGGAGTCGACTTTAAACTGTAGGTCCCACTACTCATGTATAAAATTAACACACACAACATAAGTGGTGTGAGAAATTAGGTCAATACTCCTGACTGATGGGTTCTAATTACGAATTATGTATGATTAAAGATCTTCATTTAGATTTAAAAAATGCACAATGGCGGATCCAATATGGCGGCCAAGGCTTATAAAAATTAATCAGATTTACTTGAAGACCGCCATATTAGATCCGCAATTTTGAATTTTTTAAATCTGAATAAAGATCTGTAATCAGCGACATCAAAAACTCCTGAGTAATAAAAAGATTAAAAATTAAAAAATAACTTCTATTTTTTTTAACAAGAATCAGGTTTTTAAAAAGCATCACATTTTATAAAAATTTGCTGTATTTGGTTCTGTTCTCCAACATTTTCTTTGGGGTTGCTTTTTTTAATCAAAAATTCAAAAATAACAGTTATTTTGGGTCCCTGGAAATTACCGTAGTTATTAGTTAAATAGTATAACAGCTTGGTCCCATTTTTTACACAGGCATTCTCATCAAATGACCTTTCATTTTAAAAATTTTCAAAATTTTTGATGGTTCTTCATTGCTTGTCTGAGGATTTACTCTTTGCGCGTTTGAACTACTACCAAATGTAGTCGAATATTTCCGTTTTTCGCAAATATTACTATTTCGCTTTGCGTAAATATTAGTCAACTTCCGATGGTTGGTCCAACGGAAAATGGACATATTCTTCATTAAACACATAAGATCCATGAACAATTTTGATCATTTTTAACTTTAAGCTCATTCGATAGGACAACATAAATAGATAAAAATTATGGCGGATGTTATACTTTTTTTTATTTTTTTATAAAACCAGCACTCAGGGGATGACCCCTACTCTTGGAGTGCATTGTGCAGGTTTTTTAGGAAAGGGGGAAAGAGAGAGGGAAAATGCGAACGGTAAGGAAACGAGTTACTGCTGGTGACAATGAAATGGCCAGTGCTTAGACAGTCTACAGCAATCCTCCCCAAGAAGCCCTCAGTTTCTCACACCACTTATGTTGTGTGTGTTAATTTTATGCAAAAGTTATACTCTTTTGTACAATGGGTCAATTTGGATCTCCGGGTACTGTGCTTGTCTTGACCGACAGGTGCACGTCCTCTAACCTATACTCTTTAAATACTCGTCCGTTTTACCGCAAAAAGTACAAACAACAAAAATCTGTGAAATGTAATTCATTAAAAATCCCTGTAGGGTGCCCTGGTAGTCTAGCGTGAGGGTCGTTAGTTCAATCCCCACCAGAGTCTCTGGTTTGTGACACTACACCGAGCATATGGTCAAGTTACTCGGCTCGTATATAATTAGAATATAATTTGTAATTGTAAATACTTACCAGATTTATTATGAATTAAAATTTCATATTCATCAAGTTCGTCATCATGATAGCTGGAGTCATCGTCCTCGAAATCAGGCACATTGGCGGCTTCGCGACGCTTTGGTTGTCGTCGCTGATAAGAATTTAACATGTCATCAGATACAGAGAGTAAAGAAACCGAATGCTTTAAACTGTAATTACTCCAGAATGTTAATTGAGAAATATTAGCCCCACCAACATTATTCATTCCATCACCAAACGCAGAGCCATCACTAACAACAACAACGTCTCTGGTATCGTTTACAATTAAGTTTGAATATAAAATTGCTTTGGTATTTAAGTCTTCTTCTACGTGACTAGCTGCAGTTGACGTTTGTGTTGGGGATAAATTTGTGGCTACAGCAGCTCTAATCATAACGCCCCAGTAGAAAAAGGCCGTCAAAATTAAGTAGCAAACGCTACGCATATCTGGATGGCCACTTACATGCAGGAGTTTATTAAAATTTGTTTTACGTTTCAGTTGCAATGTTGCAGCTTCAGCATATGCCGTAAACATATTGTAGGTTAAGACACAACATGTGGAATACGTTGAATATGTGGTCGAGAGATTTAAATATGAGGTGGGACCTAGTGACGGCAAAAGCGATGGCGATGGCGATGGTGGTGCACTAAAGGAACATGTTGTCGCTGACATTGCTGACGGTGGTAGTAGTGATGGTGATGATGATGATGGTGGTATTGGTGTTGGAGACAGTGACGATGCCGATGCCGATGGCGATTGCGATTGTGATAATGATGATGGTGGGTTCAATGATGGTAAAAATTCATTTTTAATATTTGCTATTGAATTTCGATTTTTTAAAACGCTAAAAGAGGAAACGGATGTTAGCTGCTGCTGGCTAAATGGTTGTTGGTTATTGAAAATTTTATGTTGTTGTTGTTGTCTATTTGCAACATGCTGCTGTTGTTGTTGCAACGTACTAAATTTGATAAATTCATTATTGTTTTTGTTGCTGTTGTTGTTGTTGCTGCAGTTATTGCCACTGCTGCTGATTCGATTGCTACTGCTGCTGTATAAATGGCTGTGCTGTAGATTATTGTTGTCATTGTCACATTGATTTGTGGTTATATGGGTATGTCGTCGTTGCCTTTGTTCCTGCCACTGCAGCCGCTGTTGTTGATGGTGGTGGTGATGACAATGGTCTGCTACATTTATTTTATGATACTTTTTACAATTTAAAACTTTGGCCATCGCTCATTAACGATACACAACAGCACATTTACTGAAAACTTGTTCCTTTTCTTATTCCTTTTCTTTTCCTTTATTTTTCCAACCAATTTCCCCTGCCACTATATCAATACTTCCCTCGGTACACTATGTCTCTTTTGATGTTATTGTTGTTGTATACTTGGACGTAGTTCTTGCCACTTCCAACAATTATAGTCTCTCTATGTGTGGGTGTTACTTTGGAATAAGAACATCTATTCGATTCAATTTCAAATTTTTTTGGCCAACGTTCAACACTAGATTTCCAAAAAAAAAAAAACGTTTTTTTTTGCTTTCTTTTATCGTTTTTAGTTTGCTTCTTATAAAAAAAAATTTTTTGTTCGTCTTGAAGGATGCCTTCTTTTCTTTTCTTTACTTGAATATTTCCTTTCGTTTGTTTATAAAATAAAATAAATTTATATTGTGATGCACATATTGTATTGGAAGTCTCAAAAGTGTATATGTCCCCCTTTGGCTTGGTCAACGATTCCACTCGTATATGGAGGAAGGTAAAGCTTTGATTTTAGACTCTTCATATGTAAACGTGTGTGTATTTATTTAGTGCTCTTCAAGTACAATTATGTGGATTACATATTATCCAATATATTTATATACACATATACATACATATACATATATATGTACATATAATTTATGGACTATTGTTGTATTATATGCATCCTTATATATTTTATAAGATTTTTATTATATTTTTTAAATGTTGTTTTTGCCTTCGTTGTTGTACAGTTGCTGGTGTGTGTCGTTGGTGCATATTTTGCTGCTGAAATAGAAATTGAGATTTTAAATGTGAAATCAATTGTGGTATATTTCATATTCAAAAAATTTAATTTTCAATTGGTTTTGAAAATAATCAATATTTGGATTTAATTTCATTTCATAAATAGCAACTCCAGTATCAATATCAATAGCCTTAGGGATTAACTCAACACCAAAAAGGCATAAAAATAATTACAAAATGTTCAAATACGTAAATATGATAACAATTTAAATTGTAACGGGTGAGTCATCTATCCGTTTAAGTTAAACCACCAGTTATTTCATATCTGACAGTACTTACAGTGGCGAGCAGAAGTGAGAGCATGTTCACAATACTGAGTTTCTTCATCCATAAAAACATAACCATACAAGCAGAACCAAAAAAAAAAAAAAAATTAATTTTAATTCTTTATTTTATTCTTAACAAATAGCAGTAAAAAAACAATAATTAATGAAATGAATTCAATGAGTTTGAATGAAAAAACGAAAATAACCCAAATAAACTCAATTTTACACGTTTCAAGATAATTCAAGAAACTAGCCCAATTTCAATACTTGGTCCATAGACCCTTATTAGAAATAGCTTGATTTACGCGGTTTGACAGCCTTTCTACCAAATGATCAATAAGATCTTTCGGAATTCGATACCACTTCGCATTTATAAGATCCCAAAGTTTGTCCATGTTTGTTGGGGCTGTTTCGTCCTGCCCGAGCCGGATTTTCACGAATGGCCAAAGATTTTCAATCGGATTGAGGTCGGGACTTTGTGCTGGCCATTCCATCAATTGAAAATTTTGTTTTCCCACTCCATATGTTTACAATTTTTGCTGTGTGCTTTGGAAAGCCATCCTGTTGGAAAACAATTTCTTATTCGGGATAAGCACATTTGGAAGATGGGTTTGCAGAATCTGTAGATAGCCTTTTTTTTGCATGAAACTATCTACTAAATATAGTAAGCCAACATCCCACCATATTAAGCATCCTCAAACCATTATATTTTCGCCGCCATGTTTAACAATTTGCTTCACATGGTGTCTTTGAACACGTTCCCCAGGTCTGCGCTAGCATTACTGCTTTCCATCTAACAGAAAGTGGTCACATTTGGACTCATCAGACCAGATAACACGTTTCCAATCAGATGAAAGCATTAGTGCTACGGTTTTGTTTTTGTGGATGACGAAATTCTGTATTGTGAACATGCATTCACTTCTGCTCGCCACTGTATGTCAGTCTTTTCTGTCACAAAATTCAGTATATTTATTACCACTGAACGTAATCAATTGATTTACGCTTGAACAACGTTAGGATTTACTGGGCTAACGAGAACTTGCACGATGATGTCGATTTAGCCAAAAAAAAAAACTTTTCGGATGAAGCTCATTTTTAACTTGGTGGGTACGTTAATAAGCAAAATTTTAGTATTTAGGCCTCCGAAAACTTACACGTGATTTTACAGAAGCCAATCCACCCATTTCAAGTGATTGTTTGATTAAGTTTATATTTTTTTTTTTAATTATGGGCCCATATTTCTTTGAAAATTAGGACAGCGCAACCATTACGTTCAATGGAGACACCTATCGCACCATGATAACTTATTTTTTTGTTGCCGCTTTTAATGGCATTGGTGTGAATAAGTTTTGGTTTCAACTGGCAGGTGCAACTTGCCACACATCTTAGGCCACAATCGATTTATTGTGTCAAAGTATTGATGGGCGTCTAATTAGCCGAAATAGTGATGGCAATTGGAAAGAAAGAAAAGTGTTATATTGACAAATCAGTGACAATTGAGTTATCGAAGGCCAACATACATGATGCCATTGCTGCGATGTGTTGGCTTATTAGACGCAAGGGCCGGGGTCAAACCCCAAGTCGGACATCTCCAAAAAAACGAAATATGAGAAATTATTTCTTCGATTACATCCTCTTAACAGATTTTTGGTAAAAACTCTGAGTGTAAATGTAATTACCAGAGCAAGGAACTTCATGCACTAAAAAATTAAAAATATGCGCATATAATATGCACTATAAGAGAGAAAATATGCACTAAAAATATTAAAAATATGCAATAAAAAATTTTTTTTGTTTAAAATATATAAAATAAATAAAAAAAAAAATAAAATTTAGGTCACAGTTTCATATTTATAAGGAACATAGAAGATTTTAAATGTATTTTTTAAAGGAAAATTAGATAATTCATTTACATATGTAATGGGTACATATAAGAATATTGTTAAGTTATAAATATGATAATCTAGAAGACCCGGGCAAACGTTGTTTGCCTTCGAATTTTATTTTCACTGTAAGTCTGGTTTCCATGCAAAGTCATGGCTGATTGATATTTAGAAGAAGAAATAGCAATTATCGTTCAAATGGAATTACATATTTTTGATAGCTTGGCCCGATTCGCGTTGCTGGCCACAAATTTTTCTTTTATTTTGAACTGCTTTTCGAAGAAAATCAAAATCGGTGTGGTATCGGGCTAATTAAAGCCACTGCACGCTGATTAACGACCCAACGTCTTCAACGAAACACATCATAGAGCAGTATTTCTTCAAACTACACAAAAACACTCCTCACGCCCCATAGAACATGTATGTATATAAAGTTTGGTCAACATGGGTCCAGTAGTTTTTTAATAACGAGAATACAATCACGAGAATACACGTCATTTTTATATATACTAGTATAGAGATATTTATACAGTAGTTTTCCGATTTAACGACGATTCAATTATACGAACATCGCATTTAACGAACAGGTAAGTTTTAAATAGCGAACAAAATTTATTTTGTGTACTAAGTTTAACGAACAAATAAAAATATTATTTGAATGAAGGTAAAATGAGATTTCTGTAAACTTGATGTATTGACATCAAAATATTTCCAAAAGAAAATTAAATATACAATAAAAGAGTAAAATATGCTAAATATATGCATTTATATGAAAAATATGCAAAATATGCATTTATTATAAAATATGCAACAATAAATCCATGGCATTTTGTTGCAAATTCTTCGATTCGAAAAGATATACTGCCAAAAGTGATTTTGAGTTACCGATTACAAACAAGCATTTGCATTAAAATCTTTGCCCTGGTAATTACCATGAAAGGTTTCTCAAAATTCTGACATTCGAAGTCGAATTTAAGTTGTAGATCCCGCCACTAATAAAAATTAACACACTCAACATAAGTGATGTGAGAAATTTAATTTGAATCAAAACAAAATTAAATGAAACTTTCTCTAAAGTTTTCTTTTTGTATTGGAGGGTGACCTTGGCCTCCATTTAGCAGTAATCTCTCTGTGTGTGTTGGTTAACGTTTTAAAATAATTAAATAAGTGTTAATAAGCTGTTGGTTTTTTTGAATATGAAATACCCCCCATAATAATACATACTTTTTTATTTTCTTTTATAAGTTGTTCTCCTTGTTTCCGAGTCATCGAATCGAATGCATGTTTATCGTAATCCACTTTATTGACCCAGAAACAAAAAGAGAAATTAAAACTAAAAAGCGAAAAGCGAAAAGCAGCAAATGTTAAGTTTTTTAACTTTTCCTTCATATTATATGTTGGCGTTGGTATTATTGTTGGTAATGGTTTGGTGGTGAACTTATTTAGTTTTTGGGGGTGGCCGTTATCGTGAATTCTAAAAAAAAGAAACATTTTTTATACGACACTTATATGCCGCTGACATCAATATTTGTTCGTTTTTTTCTCTCTCAATTTTTTATTAGAATTGCTTTTCTATTTAAACAATTCAAAGTTAGCGTCTTACATGCCATATTGTCGTTCTTTTTCCTTTGCTTCCTTCCTTTTCCTTCTTCTAAAATCGAATATCATAAAAAAATAGAAAAGTTATTGGGCATTGTCGTGTTGTACGTATTAATTTTCTGTTCGTATCACTAATTTATTATTCGTTTCTCGTAATAGTTTTATGTCACCA
This sequence comes from Sarcophaga peregrina, assembly GCA_014635995.1. Lineage (NCBI taxonomy): Eukaryota > Metazoa > Arthropoda > Insecta > Diptera > Sarcophagidae > Sarcophaga > Sarcophaga peregrina. The sequence continues at coordinate 23,343,673 of CM025792.1, read as the reverse complement.
TTACTATCAACATCTTTGTCGTCAGCATTTTTAAAGTAATTTTAGAATTTTTTTCATTTTGTTTGTCCTTTAAAATATTCATTATTCAGGGGCTCGTTATTGTGTAGCCCTGTAGTTTGCTGTTGTTGTAATTTGTTGCATTAATTTCAATTTAAATACTTTACGGGGATAAAACGCACATTAAAAAAGAAGTGTGCAATAATTTAAATGCAAATGTTTATAATTTAAATCAATTTCAAAGATTTTTCATTATAAAAAAACTGTAAGCGTATCTAAGAACTCACTCTACTGCATTAAATTATCGCATATATAAGTGTATACATAAGTGTGTGTACATACAATATTTCATTTAAAATGAAATTCCTAAAGGACTCTTATATTGTCATTTTATATTTTATACTGCAAAATATTGTGTATGCAAAATAAAAATTATAAAATCGAAATAAAAATATAAAAGAGGGCAAAAATACTACAGTATTCCCTCGATTTACGTTGTTTCGATTAACGTTGCAAAAAATTTTGTTCCCTTCAACTTCGATTTGCGTCGTATTCGATTTACGTCGCCTCTGTTGTTTATAAACAAAAGAGTAGGTAGTGTGCTGGCTTATTAGACGTAAAGCCAGGGTTCGAGTCCCAGGCCAGACATCAAAATAAAATACAAAAAAGTATTTCTTCGGAGATTACTTCTCAGCAGACTTCTGGCAAAAACTCTAAGAGTAAATAAAATGTCATGAAAAGTGCAACAGATAGTATGAGTTCTTTGAAATTCGATTTACGTCCTTTCCATTTGCGTCGCCTTTTTCCGGGACATTTTACGACGTAAATTGAGAGAATACTGTATTATGTGTATCGAAGACTTAAATACAAGTTAAAGATTTGAAAAATAGTATTGTCGTACTATTTTAAGTTTATTATGTATCTGGAATTGATTTATGAATTTTTAAGAACATATTTTTGAACTCATTTAATAGAGTTGTATACAGTAATACTTTGTAATGGACATATTGTTAGATATACATTTTATGCTATAAAATTAAATAAAATTAGCAAATAAATCCAAATATGTTCCACTAATCAATAAATTGTAGTCGCCGTGGTCTAATAGGTAGTATGTTGGTTTATTGGACGTAACGCCACGGGTCAAAACCCAGGTCACACATCTCCAACAAAACGAAATACGAAAAAATATTCCGGCGACTTCCTCTTTGTGGTAAAAACTCTGAGAGTAAATAAAATTGCTATGAAAAGTTTCTCCAAAATCTGTAGTTCGGAGTCGATTGACTATACCATAGTATTTACTATAACTATAGCTTCTGGCACTTATGTATAAAATTAACTCACACCACGCATAAGTGGTGTGAAAAGCTACGTCATAATAATATCTGAAATGTTGTAATGACCAGTATACAATACATAAAAATGTACCCAAACTTATGCTGTCTACTGTATAAAATAAAATCTTTTATAGAAAACCATCAGCAATCTAAAATCATATTTTCAAAAAATTCTGGTCAATTTTCCGATGTAATAGTTTTTGTCAAAAACTTTCTCCTTTTTAAAAACGTTTTAAATATTAGTTCGTTGATTGCAAACAAACTCTTTACTGTTTGCACTACTTTTGTGTGCCACAGTTTACTACTTGACGATTACAACAATTATTGCTTGTTCGCCATTTTTCTTTACTTACAATAAAGATCTTTTCAACGCCGATCTTTCTTCAGACCACAATTGTTCTCTTCAAATGCAACGCGTCCTCACACAAGGCTGACTGAATTCTTACTACTACTTGCCTGGGGTGTTTTGCTTTTTTATACCCCCTCGTAATCAGTCTGATGAAGGTTCATGAAGTTGAACGTTCGGGGTTTCGCCTCTCTATCACAACTTTATTGTTGTTTGTGTATTTTGTTCACATTGCTTGTTGTTCCATTATCTCTTACTTGTCTATCCCCTTTCCTTTCGTATTGATATTGATATCGAAGAGAACATAAATATTTAAATAAATAGGAAATTTATTAAAATATAAAATAAAAACAAATAAAATTAAAGATTTTTATTCTAAATCTATAACAACATATTGTATTATTAGTACGAAATTGGACAACAATAATTTTAATACTATCGTATTACTTAATTGATCATTAAAACCATTTAGTAAGGACTGATTCTAACACCACCCATTCACTGTAAGTTAATTTTATTCCTGATGGACAAGTTCTGCAGTTTAAAGTCGACTCTGAATGACAGATTTTTGAGAAACTTTTTATGGGAATTTTATTTACTTTCAGAAGAGCTTGCTGAGAGAAAGTCGCCAAGGAAACAGTAGTTCATAGTTCGTTTCGGGTTTTCAGGTTTGGTCTCACGTCTAATAAGTCCGCATACTACTATGGCTACTTTTATATACCATGTCTATATGTATCGAACATATATATTATTATTATATATAGAAATGTCATGAATTTTAACCAACAGTTTAAATAAAAAATAAAAAAAAAATTAAGGTCTTTATATTTATTTTATTAATATATTTTTAATGTTTTTCATAAGATTCGAGAAAAATAAAATTTCAGAAGACGCCATAGGTACCTCCAAGGAGAACGCTGAGTAAATTTAAAATTCAAATGCCGAATTTATGAAAATAGTCGCCGTAGTCTAGTAGGTAGTGTGTTGATTTATTAGACGTAAAGCCAGGGTTCGAGCTCCAGGCCAGACTGCAAAACAAAGAACGAAAAGAATTTCTTCAATTTCCTCTCAGCAGATTTCTTCGATTTCCTCTCAGCAGATTTCTGACAAAAACTCTGGCAGTAAATAAAATTGTCATGAGAAGTTTCTCAAAAATCTATCGTTCGGAGTTGACTTTAAACTGTTGGTCCTGCCACTTTTGAATAAAATTAACGCACGCAACATAAGTGGTGTGAGAAACTAGGTCAATAATCCTGACTGAAGGGTTGTAATGACCAATTATGTACGTATTGTATGAAAATGTTATTCCCTGTAGTTAGTAGAATATACCTTAAGGTCAAGCCCTCCGTTTGACCCATTAGACATTGAAGGTACAAGTTTTTGTTTAATTTTTTTTGGTGGCATCATGAGCAAGTTTTTCGATTAATTTTAATTTAAGGTTTGCGTAATTGTTAAACCATTCTTTCAAATGATCTTCTAATTAAGCTCTTGATTCATATTGAGACTTTGTGCAAGAGGTATTAAGCGTGTGGGGACTTCTCTTTTGCTGACCACTGTATAATCATGTATACATACATATGTATCGTGTATTTATGAAATTATGACGTCAAAAAGCCACATCTGTTCCAAATACTCTTTTTGTTATCACATTTAACCGCTTAATAATGAATGTATTTTTAAATTATTTTGTCGCACATTATTTTTTATGGCATGTTCTGTTCGAAAAGAATCTTAATCAGATTAATGTCATGATGGCGTTAATTAAATTAAGTTTATCCTCTATTCAATTTAAGTTTATAAAAAGCCAATAGTGATGTATGGAAACAGCTCTCACAATACAATTGTTATTGAATTATTGACTGTGAACGGGTGACAATTTTAATTACTTGTCGACATTACATGCTTCTGTTGTTAAAGGATAATAAATTATAATAAAATTAATGCGAAATTTTTTCTCAATTTAACTTTCATTAGAAAATCAAACAGTTAACATACATACATAGAAAATGTGTTCAAGTTCCTAATTTATTTACTTGGTTTAAGAAATCTATTAAAAATATTCAACATTATTAACGTATTTAAAAATATATTTTAAATTATTTACGGATGCTTGAAACCTTTTCAACCAATCTATTCATAACGATATCATGTTTAATTGACAATCATTTTAATAATATTCGTGCTTTTCTATAAATATGAATGTAATTTCAAATAAATATGCCTTTTGGCATTAATTTTAAAGTTAATTAGTTGTAATCGAAAAGCATTTTCGATTACTTTTATAATCACTTTCTAAACTGAACATACTTGTCCTTTTGTCTTTACGTAATAAGACTGCCTATGTAAATTAGGAGTTCAACCTATAATATTGTACGAAAGTAAAGAATAGTGAATCCTTTGCTTTACCACTACAACTATCAAAAATGTGTTTTGATTTTCATTAATTTTCTAAAATATTTATTTATAAAAATTTCATTTACTTTTCTGAATTATTGGTTTATAGAGCGCATTATTAATTAAATTTTACACACGATTACCATAATCTTCATCACACTGTTCACGTGAGCATATAAAAGGGCAAGACAACGAGTAGTAAGAATTTAGTCACTCTTGTGTGAAGAGAACAGTAGCGGTTTGAAAATATCCGCTATATAGATCTAACGAACAATTGTTGTTGTTTGCGAATATGGTTGTATACGTCGAGTTATAAACAGTGGCACACAAAAATTGTGCGGATATGTGTATATAATTTCTATTTTCACCAAATATTCATATTCTTCTCAGCAGATTTCGGGCAAAAACTCTGAGGTAAATAAAATTACCATCAAAATTTTCTCAAAAATCTGTCGTTCGGAGTCGACTTTAAACTGTAGGTCCCGCGACTTATGTATAAAATTAACACACACAACTTAAGTGTTGGCAGACATAGAAACTCTTTCTGTTGGTTTGTTAGACGTTGGCAAAGCAAATGAAAAATCTACTAATTTCAGAATGTTTTTATAAATAATAACGAATATTTTTCATTTCGAAAAATTTTAAAACTTCAACCCACTTTTTATCGGGATTTCCATATTTCTATTTGTTCAGCATTTGTATAATTTTTTATATAAATTGAATTTATTAAAAATTTCGGTATTATCATATATATTATTTCTAAAGCACTTTTTTGTCGGTTGCAAATATCTCTCATACCACCGCATCAAATTTAATGAACGATATTTCATTCAAAATTAGTGTTAGATATACTAATGGCAAAAAATAATTAGAAATTAAAAAATTAATATTTTTATTGATAAAATTTATATTTTATATAGAACTGCATGATAATGCTGTTGTCAATGTGCATGGATGGCATTACCTGCAGTTTAAAATCGACTTCGAACGACATATTTGTATTGAGAAACTTTTCGTTGCATTTTTATTTATTCTCAGAGTACTTGACAGAAATCTGCTAAGAGGAAGTCGCCATAGTAATATTTTTTCCTACATTGTTTTATTGGTGATGTCTGATCCGGGGTGTGAATCGTGGCTTCCCGTCTAATAAGCCAACACATTATATTTGTATATAACGCTTCAGCGACTTCAAAAAATAGCTAAAGAATTTGTAAAGTATTTTACAGGAGCATGTATTTTTTGGTAAAACTGCGTACAATTCTTGTCTGAAACGGAAGCAATGCAAGGACGTGTATACGTACATACTTAATTGCAAGTTCAATTTAAATATGCCATTAAATGAGCAATTAACATAACAAAAATTCATGTTTACGTTGACAATAAATATACTAGTCATCGAAATATTATCTACAATGTTTGTATACAACAATACTTAAAACATTGTGGCGGAAATTAAAGATGCTTATCCTGTTGCAGATCTTATAAAAAGACAAATAATCCAATGAAATACAAAAGATATACGAAAACAAAAAAAAATATTCTCATTCTGATTTTTATGACAATTTATTGCTGTCTATTCTACTGATTTTAAAAATTATTCGTTTTAAATGTGTATTAAAATTGGCTCAATTCCAAAAACAGAAAAAACTGAAATAAAATAAAATAAAATAATTTGACTTAATCTGCACATACATGTAGAGTAAAATGAAAGAACTCTGAATTGGTAAACACGCATTGTATTCGTTATTTTAACTCCTTTTACATTGTGTTTAACACAGACTATTAAATTTTAAATACATTCATTTGGCGTAGAAGGACATGTAAATTTTAAAATGTTTAATTATGAAGTGGGGTTGATATTTTTGTAGGCAAATTTACTTTGTTAAACTTTTAAGTTAATTTGTTAAAAAGGAGTAAAGCGGCGAGAGGCAAATTATTCATTGTTGTGTGCGATGACATACATAATTGATTATAACAACCCTTCGGTTAGAATTACGTCCTAGGTTCTTACACTAATTGTTGTGGCTATTAATTTTATCACGAGTGGCGGGACCTGCAGTTTAAGATCGACTCCCAATTAGAGATTTTTGAGAAGTATATCATCGCAATTTTATTTACTCTCAAAGTTTTTGCCAGAAATCTGCTGAGACGAAGTTGCCGAAGAAATAGATTTTAGAATAATATAGAATACTATTGAATAGTTTAGAATAGTATAGAATACTATAGAATAGTATAGAATACTATAGAATAGTATAGAAGACTATAGAATAGAATAGTATAGAATACTATAGAATAGTATAGAATAATATAGAACACTATAGAATAGTATAGAACACTAAAGAATAGTATAGAACTCTATAGGATAGTTTAATATACTATAGGATAGTTTAGAATACTATAGAATAGTATAGAATAGTATATAATAATATAGAATAGTTTAGAATACTATAGAATAGTATAGAATACTACAGGATAGCATAGAATAACTATAGAATAGCAAAGAATACTATAGAATAGCATAGAATACTATAGAATAGTATAGAAGACTATAGAATAGTATAGAATACTATAGAATAGTATAGAATAATATAGAACACTATAAAATAGTATAGAACACTAAAGAATAGTATAGAATACTATAGGATAGTTTAATATACTATAGGATAGTTTAGAATACTATAGAATAGTATATAATAATATAGAATAATTTAGAATACTATAGAATAGTATATAATACTATAGAACAGTTTAGAATATTATAGAATAGTATAGAATACTATAGAATAATTTAGAGTAGCATAGAATACTATAGAATAGCATAGAATAATATAGAATAGTATAGAATACTATAGAATAGCATAGAATACTATAGAATAGTTTAGAATACTATAGAATAGTATAAATTACTACAGAATAGTATAGAAATTTCGTTTTGTTGAATATATCTGACCTTGAGTTTGAACTGTGGCCACAGGTTTAATAAGTCAGCACACTACCTACTAGACTACAACGATTTGTTTAAAAATAAAATTCCTAAAAGTAATATCGTTTGAAAGTAAATTAATTAAGAAGAAAATTTCTTATGCTACAGAGGTAGACTCCATGATAAGTAAGTTTAGGTGAATGAATTTGATTCGCTATACTTCAGTAATTTCAGTTTAGTTTCTTTTGCGTGGCCTAATAACATGTTGTTACTGAACTTTTCTGAAACTTTTTATAGCCAATGAGCGGCCTTTCACCAATATACCCTCCATAGCAATTGAAACTCAAAAAGAAAAGAATTTTTTTTCAAAAACCCACGCACAGCCATCTATAACAATCGTATTTAATTTTTAGTTACTTACTACAAATTGTCTTCACTTTACTTTGAGAGAAAGATGGCTGCATTGTTGATAAACGGATAACGAATGAATCGGCAAAATTTTTTTTAGGAATCTTGACAAAGACAAGCTTTAAGCTTTAAATCTAAGCATTACATTTGTTGATTTATAAACATTTTTTGTTTTACTGAAAAAAAAAACACAAAATTTTATTTAAATATAAACAACCTTCGGCAGTCATTGTCCTGATATTAACAATTTACTTGCAGATCTACATACTGTAATGAAAAGGTTTTTCTATTTTAGTTTTTCTTTTTTCACTTTTATTTTGTTCACAAAACATTCTTAGACCCAAATGTAGTGAAACTATGGTATTTACGGACACAATGGAATCATGCATACACATACCAAAACACTGAAACACATCCGTATCCTGTACCTGTAAATATTTACATTTAAATGTGAATTTGTTTTTAAATTTAAAAAACAACAGCAACAACAGCAACAACAATAGCAAAAAAAGAAGAAAAATATGAAAATTTACGTAATTTAGTATCACCATGAAACACTTGTATAAAGCTTACGATTGTTTAGCAATTCGTATTTTTATTATTATTGTTATTGTAATTACTGTGTTTTTGCCTTTATTGTTGTTGTATTGTGATTTTAGTGTTGTTAGTGTTTAACATCAATCACTTGTTAAAACTGTCCGACACCCTGCTATAATTTTGCTCTTTATGCATGACGAGTACATACTATTTACAACAAAATAGATTTTATTTTTCCGTCTTTTTGTTGTTGTTGTAGTTGTTGCTGTCAATGTAACTTATTTCAAAAGGACATTGTCTAGTTGGATGGAGCTGCAGGAATTGTTCATTTTAAATGTTTAAACAAGAAAAGACAAAATTATAAAACAAATACATTCGCATATAATCTTGTAAAATTTACTTAGGCATTCGTATGTTTAAGTATGTATGGATGTATGTATGTGTAGTACATGTATTTGTTTATTTTCAAAAACTGCCGAACGACTGCTACTACTAGCTACCATACACGCGAGTACATCTAAAGTAGAGATGCCATTATCATTCGCGTATATGATGAGCACAATATGAAGCAATCATACGAGACAAGAGTGTTTCCATGCTAGCGAATTATGGTAAAAGGTAACTTCAACGGAATCAAGTGCATTGAATTTATTGTTGTTGCCTTTTTATATTAATAATAAATTGTTATTGGGATGGGAAAAGATGTTTTAAGGAAATATTTATTTAAGACGACTTTGTGTCATAATAAATTATGCTGATTATGTTTAAATATGTTTTACGCTTTCCTATAAATAATTATGTATAAAAAGTATTTAATTAAATCTAAAGTAGACAGTTTTGTTAGAGACCTTTTAAATAAAAGGGTGTGAGATAAATGTTCGAATGTTATTAAATTTAAAATTAAACAATTAAGGGCCATTATTACAGCTTGCCGTTAAATTTGGATTTAGTTAAAGTTACATTTATCTATAGGGAACTTTAAAGTCACTTTTAACTTCTTTTCGTTATTACAACAAATGACAGTGCCGGAGCAATGTCGATAACACTGCCTAATTAGACAAGTTTTTTTAACGCAGTAGCTAAGATTTTTTTGTTGTTGTATATGCTAATTTTGTTTGTTTGTTTGAAGTTGCCATATTGAAAATAACATACAATATGGCATTCTCAAACAATAAGTTAACTTTAAAAGTTAGCGGCTGGATGATCATCAATTTAGTTTAACGCTAGCTCCTATCCAGTGATGCCAACATAGCCCTTTTTGAAGTACCTTTAAAGCGAAAAAAAAAATGATATAATTGGAATATAAATGATTTTTACAACAAAATATTTTTATTATTAAGAGAAAATCGCGATTTTTCCCGCATTACCGGGATTCTTGATTCGATCCCGTTTGGCATCCCTAGTTTCAATCGTTTAAACTAGAGCTTACAAGTCATCAAGTAGTTTTACATCGTTTACTTTCAAGTACAGTGATGCCAGCTTAGCCCCTTTCAGGTAGATTTAGCCCTTTTTGAAGTACCTTTAACGTGAAAAAAAAATTTTAGCTCTAAACTAAAAAACGCGCAGTTTCAGCGCTTTTCAGTATTTTTCTTTAGCTCTTTTTCTTTAACTATGTATGGCAATATTATTTTATGTTTCTCTATCAATGTCGAATTGTAACCCAATGTGTCTGAACTTTTTTCCTCTATTTCTTGTTTTCTTCTTTGTCATTTACATAGAATTACCAAACGTACCGGGAAACACCAGCTTTGATTAGAGTTTAAATTTGTAAAAGAATTGTCAGGTTGTGCTATCATTATATACTGCAATTCATTTACCATTTACTTCCATAGAACACTTGACAGAGCCAATGCCATACAGAAAGTGAATATAATGAATGAAGAAGAGGATGACCAAGAAGTGAAAATCGTATTTAACAATGACCAACTGTGAAAGATTGTAATGTAAATTCTATTTGAAACTAATCTAAAAATTGTGCTGTTTTTATCTGAAAAGACTTTATTAATTTAAGCCCCCTTTTTCTGGTTTTTGAGAAAAAAGTAAATTATATTGTACTAAAAACGTAATTTTTTCAATTTAGCCCTTTTTAGCCCGTTTTTCATTTTTGTTCACGCGGTTTGTGTCCTAAGAGTTGGCATCACTGCTCCTATCTTATTGGGTACTCATAATAATGAAGTTTAGTTAACGAAAAGTTGTAATAATGGCCATAACTGAGTTTAGTCTAATTAATTAGCAAGAGACATAAATATTGTTGTAACATTGAGAACACGCTAATGCAAATAGAAAAATAGATTGAAGCATTCTTATCACATCGTTTTTAAAATATCATACGTTAAAACGTCATTTTGTACTAATAATTTTAAATTATTTCAGATTTTCATCAAATGGTTACATAACGGAAACCAGAACGCTATTATATCGTCATTTATGGTAAGTGCATTATGAGAAATTTTTATTTTCAAAAAGCAGAGCCCAATCGAAATAAAACGAGATTATTGGTGTGCAAAAACTGAGTTAATTTTTTATATTTAAAATTCCCACCTGTACGTACATACGTTCCTCCGTAAACAAAAATTAAGCCCCGAAAAAAGAATGCAAAAGTCAATGAAATAAATTACACGGTTTGACAGTGAAAATACACCCGAGTAACTGCATAGTCCATGTCTATATAGTTATAGTCTCGAACCCTCCAAACTTGTTTTATTTGACAAAAACTGTTTTTTTTTACTTTACGCTGAATTTCCAAAATTTAAATCTTGTTGGAAAGGGATTAAGGTTGGATGGACCTTAAAAACGGCTTAATATTCTTTGATAGTTTCCTTGCCATTCGCATCTTCCCTCTCTCTTTCCACCTTTCCTAAAAACCTGCACAATGCACTGCATGAGTAGGGGTTATCCCCTGAGTGCAGGTTTTATAAAAAAAAAATAAGTTGAGGAAAACTTGGAAAATTCGAAATTTTTTCATATTCAAGATTCATCAAAAATTCTGAAAATTTTTGAACTAAAAGTTCATTTGGTGAGATGACATATATAAAAAATATAATACGACTGTTACACTATTTATATAATAACTACGTAATTTGATCAAACAAAGTGTCAATCTCTTCACAAGATAATGTACTTTCAGAATGTCATCACTTAATTTATATTTTTGAATTAAAGTAGCAAACAAGATTTAAATTTTGGAAATCTGGTCAGAAATGTTTGAGTAATCCGGAAATTTCTGCGTGAAGTAAGAAAAAAAAAACTGTTTTTGTCAAATAAAAAAAGCTTGTAAGGTTCGAGAAATATAAAAAAGGACAACGTAGACTATGTAGTTACTAGGGCGTATTTTCATTGTTGCTCCGTGTTATTAGGAGAGCATTAAAAGCTTTTATTTTTATCAGGTGAGAAATCGTGGTGAAAATGTTTTCGCTTCCTCTAGAGTTTAAACCATTATTACAAGGGCTTTAAATCTTTTCGATCTTTATAATTTTTCATATAACGCAGGTAAATATATTACATATGGTGTGATAGTGACATTGTTTTTCGAAGTTTTTTCATTCATATGAATAGTAATGCGCATGTATGTTTGTTGATTAAATAAACTGAACTGTAGGCAAATAATAATAATTTAATGTGTCGATTATGCAACAATAAAACTTAAGTGGACATTTTTTTTATTACCTATTCGCGTTGAACTTACCTTACCCGTTTAATGAATTTAAATTAAAAAAACAAATTACGAATGTTAAGCATACAAGTAGTTGATAAATGTAACAGAGAAAGACGAATTAAGGGAAATGAATAATGAAATTTATTGCCAAACGGAAATACTTAAAATTAATGAAGTTTTAACACACTTGCATACCTTAAAACATTGTCTACCATTTCAAGAAAAAAAAAGGAAAAAATGTATTTTTGAAAAAAAAAACAACACAATGAACACAATGAAATACATTTAAAAACGACTGGACAAAATAAGCAGAAAGTAAAAACGTTTTAATGATATGAATAAATTAAATCCACCAAGAAAGGCCTTTCAGAAGGAAGCTCTTTCTCTTTCCTGGTGAATATAACAATTTAGTTAAACGAAATCAAAAAGCAAGACAATCAGCAAAAAACCTATTTTATTTGCTTTTATTTTTAGTCTTTAAAAAAAATGAAAAAATAAATGTCCGCTTAGAGTGCATACAACGACCACATACTATCCCCAGTTTGTTTTTCGTGCTCTGTTAAATGGTAGTCACTTGTGCCAGTATTAAGTATGTATCGTACTAAACATTGCTGCATACAGAGAAAAACTAAAAATATAAAAACAATTTAATCGATTTTTTACGTGATGTTTAATTTCACTTACACTCCAACACACTCACACACACACACACACACAATTCTCGTTCAGTGCATAAGTGGTGCACACAAGGATATATACCACATCGCTTATTTCAATTTGTTTTTTTTTGCGTTTTTTTTTCATTAAATTTTTTATTTGCTCGTGAGTGTGTAAATGCGACCGAGCTGCGTTAAGCTATGCTACATAGTAGCACAACACACACATACATACACTGTTAGGCCTTTGTGGGTACGAGATTTGAAAAGGACATTTTTCAATGTGATAGAAAACCAACAGTTTATGGTCAAGACATATTAATATGACGCATGTCGTACTATAAGGATTTTAACAACATAATATCACACGAATGGTGAATATGAACACACTACAGTATGTGGAATTAGAACTACAAGTATTGCTTCTATAAAAATGATAAATTAGGCGACTACACGCAAATTCAATTTCTTAAAATCTGAAATATTTATCCAAAGAGTGCAACGAATATGTACTGAAAGTTAATTCAAATGAAACGGCATTAGTACTATTTGCAAGGAGATTCAAATTTTTGACAGGAACATATCTGTATTATTAAATTATAAGAGCTTAAGTCGAATTTTCGTGTTTAGAGATATTATGGTTTTTGTCTAAACTATTAGGGTTTTCCTCATCTGAGAAGCTATTATCGAAGTCAAGTGATATAGAATTTTTTTTCAGGACCTTTTGAAGGGTCAAAATCAAGAAAGTCCCGATAAATCACGGGACAAGTTCTTAAAAATCCCGGGATTTTTGGAATCCCGAAAACCCCGGGATTTCAAGATTCGGGATTTCCCGATTGGCATCCCTAGTACATACGTTAACACTTATCGTGTAAATTGGCTTTTAATAAGGACCAAGAACAAAATTAATAAAGCATTGCTAAAAGTGTGTTGCTATTTAAATAAATAAAGAATTTTTTTAAGTGAAGCAATCTCTCTTATTTTAATTGTAATCTTTAAATCTACAAAACATTATTGTTTTGAGAAATTTTTAACGCGACTATCATAAAAGACGTTTTAATCTTAATTGTCCATCGCAGAATAATAGTGTAATAGAATTACATTGAGGTAGGATAGGAGGCATTATTCGTTAAGTTTATTCCTTTTGTCAAAAATAGTTGAAATTTCATTTTTTTAAGTTTCTAATGACCAGACCACATACGGTTAATGCTTTCTTTATCCACTAAAGTTGCAATTTGCAACCAATTTTTTATTGCTATTCTTGTTGTTGTTGTTGTTTGAATTATTTATGTACATGAACACGTGTGAGTGTTTATACTCGTATATACATTGTGGTCATTGCTGTTTGGTTTTCTTTCTCGATTACAATATTATTTTACAATGTCACCTCTGCGTTTTTCACTTTCTCCGGTTGGGTTTTTCATTCATTGTACTTCAGCAAGAACCAAGCATGCATGCATGCCTGCATGCCTCTATATTTAGATTTCAGAGTTCAGCCAATGTTTGTGTGTGCGCTTAGTAGCTAGCTTTGGCATTGTGTTGTTGTGGCTTCTGATGACTTGGCCGCTTTATTCTGCCCTCCCTATACATTAGGGAGTTTGTTTGTTGTGTAATTTAATTTGTAATTAATTTAAATTCATGTAAAATATTCGATACAAAACACTATAAACAACAAGCCAATGTGGCCAAGATTATCCACACGAGAGAATACATTACAACAAAGGTGTCTCTTATAGAGTGATTCTTGCATTAAGAGATTTAATTTTATTGTTTTAATAATTTTCTCAATGCAAGTATTAATGGAATTGGTATTTCTACGTACATATGTATACAAATATCGATGCCTCCATTCTAAAACCATTTTTAATATTCCTCTTATTAAACTCTACGTTCTCTAACATATACACTATCAAAATTTTGTTAAGATGTGCCGATCCGTTCCGAAGTTATAGGGAAAATTCTACTTAGAATCCTCATATAGTAGTATGTCGCGTGAAAACTTTGAGAGCTTATAACACAAAACACATTTTTTCGACTTAGGGCCATTATTATAACTTACCTTTAACAAAAGGGAGGATTTTAACGGAGAGATAAATTGTTTTTCATTATTACGAGTGCCCAATAAGATAGAAGTGACCGATAAGCTAAAGGGAAGATCATCCTACCTTTAATATTTAAAGGTCACTTTCTGTTTGAACTTACTATATCATATACTATTTTCGATGTGGCAATTTCAAATTTAAACAAAATTAGCATATACAACAACCAAAACGAAGTTTCCCTTTTGCACTACGTTAAAAAAAACTTGTTTAATTAAGCAGTTTTATCGACTTTGCTCCAGCACTGCCATATTTTTGAAAAAGTTAATTTTGTTTTATCGGTAAGTTGTAATAACCAAAATAAGTTAAAGGTACCTTTGCCGTTCACTTTTGCTAAAGGTACCTTTTACTATCGACAATTTTAAAGGTAAGTTGTAATAATGGCCCTTAGAATGTTATAGTACGTAGGCCTCTATATTAAATAACCGTTTGGATCTCAAAGTTAAACCTAATTTACATATCTTATACTATGTTCAGATATGCATTTTTATTGAGTCAATATTCGTTTAATTGAGTACAATATTTTAAGTATTCAGGCATAATAATACACGCAGTTCAGCTTGTACTATGTTTAGACAGACACTTTTATTGAGAAGTACAATATTTTAAGTGTTCAGACACATAATGTACCCAATATTTTTTATTCGACAGCGGTAAACAAAATAGCTGGTTGTTTCAAGAACATATTTTTTTGTAGTTGTTGACATTTGGGTTGTCAAATATCAATTGAAAGTGTTTGGAAAATTGAAATATGCTCACTGAATTGTCGTAAATAAACTGTGGCTCCCGCCACTAATGGATAAAAATTAACACACACAATATAAGTGGTGTGAGAAGCTAAGTCCAGATTACTATGAATGTATGTATGTGCTCATACCCATATATTTTTGATTGCTTGCCTTCATCAAAATATTTCAATCACTATTTGAAAACTTGATATTCTACGTTATTTTATTAAGAAATAGTGAGCAGTAAAAGTCTTAGTACGGCAATATACTTTAACAATTTCATGAATTTTTGCCAAAAGTTTGTATAAAAATTTATAGGTTTTATATTTATTTCATAATTTATTTCTGTTTTATTATAAAACAAACAATTTTTTAATGTTTTTCATAAAACAAAAGAAAAATAAGGAAAAGTGTTGGATACTCCCCCCTAAGGAGAACCCTGAGTAAATTTAAAATTCTAAGGCCTAATATATGAAAATGTTATCCCTTGTATTTAGTAGAATATACCTTAAGGTCAAGGACTCCATTTGTTTAGCGATTACGTAACCGTTCTTTCAAATGATCTTCTAAATACTCTCTTGAAGTCCTATCGGAACTTTGTGCAAGAGTATTAAGCATAAGGGACTTTTTTTTGTCAACATATATTGGAGTATTAAGACTTTTGCTGTTCACTGTATATTAGTAATCATGCAAAATTTGTGTTTAAACTGTATATTTAATTTGCAGTAAAATTAGGAACTCCTCTGTTGAAAAATCATCAATCAGGGGGTCGCCGTGGTCTAGTAGGTAGTGTGCTAGCTTTTTAGACGTAAAGTCAGGGTTCGAGGCTAAACATCAAAAAAAAAAAAAAAAAATACAAAAAGTATTTTTTCGGCGATTTCTTCTCTTTCTCTTCTTGTTTCACAAAAATCTGTCGTTCGGAGTCGACTTTAAACTGTAGATCCCGCCGCTTCTGCATAAAATTAACACATACAAGTGGTGTGAGAAACTTCGGGCTTCTTGGGAAGGATTGCTGTAGACTGTCTAATGGTGAAGCTATAGCACTAGCCATTTTATAGTCACCAACAGCAACTCGTTTCCTTACCGTTCGCATCTTCCCTCTCTCTTTCCACCTTTCCTAAAAAACCTGCACAACGCACTGCATGAGAAGGGGTCATCTTCTGAGTGCTGGTTTCATAAAAAAGGCATTAAAACTTGAAAAAAATTATTAATTCAAATTAAAATCTTTTGTTTTAAAAATTACTCTGGATAAATGTCTTGTTTATGACATTGGCTACCTCGTGAAACATAGGGAGGTCATTTTAATATCATTCTTAAACATTATGCCTTTATGTATGTACTTTTATTGATTTTTTTATTATTTATATGGTCTGCTCTTAATGACAATATGGTTGAAAACAATAGTTCTGTTGTTGTTTTAACAATATTATTATTGTTGTCATTATCGCTATTAATATCACTCTTATTCTTCTGCATTGTAATATCATATTATACATATTATGTACATTAACATTGTATCCAGTAAATGAATAAATAGTAGCGAAGAATTATGATTCAATTACTGTCTACTGATGATGCTTAATAAATTACTCTTAATTGGTCATGTAAACTTTAAAAATTAATCAACATAATCGCACTCATGGGATTTATTTAATATTCAAAATGTGTTTTCATACTTACGTTGTATATCGTAAATATATGTATCAGAGATCAGCAATGAGTATTCAAAACGATGAGTAGGTTCGAGTCATACTTATAATATCAGATACTTATAAGCATTCATACTTAATTTGATATCATACTCATACTACTCATACTTAATGTTTGAAGTACTCATCGTATTCATACTTAACAATAAGCATGATGTTATTAACTTCGACTCATCTCTGCTTAACATTTACACGAAGCACAAAATAAGTATGATTCGCGTAGGAACACTACTATGCTTACAAGAAGATTGTGTGTATGCTATGCTTGTTGTCTCGAATTACTTATAAGTACTATAAGTATTTTTCTAAATTTATCAATCAGAATGAGTAGACGTATGAATCAAACATACTTCGAATGTTGTGAGTTTGATGTCAACGTTGTACTCATACTCATTGCCACTTATACTTATAAATGAATGTTGTAGCGAGTACGAATGAATCAGAGTAGTTGAATTTCAATTTTGTTGATTCATTCATACTCAAAATTGCATGAGTGCATATGAGTAGCGGAAAAACGATTCATTGCTGATAATATTTAAAGATAAATAAATTCCTTGACAATATCGAAAGCATACTGGTTGGCCGTTATCTGAGATCCAATACGCCACACGTCTCTACTTGCCGATAACATATACTTTGTATTGCCGTCATTTACTGCCAGACCTATCTTAGTAGACTCCTGTTCAATAGCACTAAAGGCATCTCCCTGCTCGCCCTATAATACTAACATCGTCAGCGTAAGCAAGCAACTGGACGCATTTTTGAGGTAAATAGTGCCATTGCAATGCACTCCCGCCTTTTGCAGGACACTTTCCAAGGCAAAGTTGTAGAGGTCGCATGATAAGGATCGCCTTGTCTGAAACGATTCCTTATAGGGCTATCGAAGGCTGCCTTATAGTCGACAAAAAAATGGTGTGGGTCGACTTGTTTTTCATGGATCTTTTCTACGATTAAACCTTGAGTGAAATTGCCAGGTTCAAAGCCTCACTGATAAAAGTCCAATCAGTGTTTTGATGAGTGGCTTCAGTCATTCACACAATACGCCTGTAAGAACCTTATATGTGATAGGGAGAAGACTAATACCCTTGTAGTTGGCTCATATCGCAGAGTCTTCCTTTTTCGGGGCATGATAGAGCTCACTGAGGTTCCAATGCTTGGACATAGCCATGTTTTGTAAATAAACTAGTGCAAGTGCCTTACCAACTCATTACATCCGGTGTTAAACAATTCAACATGGCGACCATCAAGACCTGCAGCTTTACTGTTTTCAAGACGCATAATCGCGGCTTTGTCCTCTTCATACGTAGGGGCGGTATTGGTGTCGTCATCGAAGAAGGTCTATTCCATCCGTTTCTTTTTCTTTAAGAGTTCATAAATTGTTTATTCGCTATTGCAAAATATTTAAATGCGAAACGAAATACTACAATATATGTGTAGCATAATGGTTGTGTTGTGTAAATCTCGTAGATCGTTACATCATGGCATACAATTTGGCATAGCAACACGTTATACTCTTTCCTAAAAGAAAAAAATCCTAACCTACAGAATGATGTATTTCCTGTAATTTATTTCGAGTGAAAAAAAAGAATGTTTTGTCAACCCCATTTAAAGTTCGTCGATATTTATGGCATGAACGGCTTCCATATACAACATCTACTACACAATGTATGTTGCAAAGGAGCCTGATGATGGAAGCACACATTGCTTGGTGCAGAGTATTAATTCATTAATTTTATTCTGACATTCAGAAAGAGGCAACAAAAAGCGAAAAATCTATTTTGGCAGAATTCCTTATCCTTTTTTTTTTCTTTTTATTTGTAATTGAAGGTAATCAGTTTCGAAGATTGATGTGCAAGGATTGAAATATTTTTCTGAAATTTATTGAAAATAAAATTAAATTTGATTCAGAATTTTATTCTTGTAATGCATGTAGATACATATACAGTTTTCTTTTATGTGTATAGAGAAATATTTGAAGCTTTGCTACGTTCATGTATTAAATTCTCCGCTGCCAAATTCCCCTTAAAAAGGATGACAACAATGTTGCCTCAATTGTTCATGCAACATTGTTTAAATCATTACAGTAATCCTTCGATTTAAGTCGCCTCGTTTAACGTTATTTCGGTTTACGTTGTCAAATTTTTTTTTCCCTCTAACTTCAATTTGCGTCGTCATTCGATTTACGTCGTCTTTTCTTCGAACCAAGTGCGACGTTAATGGAGTGAAGACTGTATTTTTCTGTACGATTAAACAAATATTTATGCGCTTGTTTTTAAGTTGTAAATGATCTTTGGGATCACGATTCTATTGGAAGAGTCTTTTGTGACAGTTGTAAGTCAGTTTAAAATAAAAAATGCGATTTTTTCGAGACATTTTACTATCACATAAGTCTTTCACAAGTTTTTTTTTTTTTTTTTAATCGTATTCTATAAAATACTATGCAAACAAAAGGAATTTTCATCTTGGGTTCTCGAGAAATTGCGATTACCTACTTAATTGTCCATTACAGCCCTTCAGCCAGGGTTACAACTTAACTTTTCACACCACTTATGTTGTTCACTTATGCGTTCTTTTTATACATGACTGGCGGGACCTACAGTTTAAAGTCGTTCGATTTCGAACAACAGATTTTTGAGAAACTTCTCATGGCAATTTTATTTATTCTCAGAGTTTTTGCCCGAAATCTGCTGAGAGGAAGTCACCAATGAAATATTTTCATATTTTCATTTTGATATCTGACATGGCATTTGAATTTAAGCCTTACGTCTAATAAGTCAACACACTACCTACCAGATTATGGCGTCTTCAAATTGCTATTATAAATGACAAATACAATTTTTACGTACAGTGGACAACAAAAGTCTGAGTACGGCAATATATTTTCATAAAAAAAACGTTCTCAAAGGCTTAATACTCTTGCGCAAAGTCCCAAAATGACTTCAAGAGAGTATTTAGGAGGTCACTTGAAAGAACGGTTACGTTATCTCTAAAACTCAAACAAAAGTCAATCGAAAAATTAGCCTATGATGCCACCTTGAAACACTAAACAAAACTTGTAAATTCAATTCCAAATGGGTTAAATGGAGTGTGCTTCACCTAAGGGGATATTCTACCAAATACAAGGAATAACATTTTCATAGATTTACATTCTAAATTTACTCAGGGTTCTCCTTGGGGTTACCCATGGAGTCATCTGAAACTTTTTCTTTCGAGGGGATAGGGAAAAGGAAAGGAACTAGGAAAGGTAGAATGGGAAGCGGAGGAATTACACAGCCCAAAAAAAGGCAAAACGCGACTACACTGATAAAGTCCTAATACTTCTTAGCCATCTCAAGCCACTAATGAATCTGTGGAGATCCTTGATGTCAGCTCTCGACACAGAACTCAAACCCTCAAAGAAGTCGTTGCCAAGGGTCCTCAAGCTCAACTTACCAAGGGCTGGGCAGTTACTGAGGAGGTGTTTCTCCTCATCGGAACATACATGCTTACATACATAAATGGTCATTATCACCCTTCAGTCTGAATTATTGACCTAGTTTCTCACATCACTTATGTTGTGTGTGTTAATTTTATACATAAGTGGCGGGACCTACAGTTTAAAGTCGACTCCGAACGACAGATTTTTGAGAAACTTTTCATGGCAATTTTATTTTTACTCTCACAGTTTTTGCCAGAAATCTGCTGAGAGGAAATCGCCGAAGAAATACTTTTTGTATTTTGTTTTGATGTCTGGCCTGGGGATCGAACCCTGGCTTTACGTCTAATCAACCGGCATACTACCTATTTGACTACGGTGACCTCATCGCAACATACCTTGCAATAATCCGGCTCAGCGACTACCCTCGTCAGCGAGCTAATCTTGCAGTGGCTCGTGTTAAAACCGATAACTAACCCTAAACTTATACTTATAACCTTCTTATACTGTCTATAGCAGGCCATGGATATCTAGAAACACAACAATCCGATCCGTTCCTTCAACACTTCTGCTCTCCGCCTCTGACCCATCCATCGATAATGCTGTAGAGGTGGCAGATTTGGAAATCTACATTAACTACTAAATCGCCCTCAGCAAGCGAACCTAGCGAAGCCTAGTAAGAACTATAAAAGATTTATTTAAATGAAATTGTGTAAGTAATTACACAATTAAGTAAGTAAGTAAATAATTTCTTTAACATAAAATTACATCGAGTTTTGTAACATTATCGTTTGAAACTTACCTATCGTATTTAAAGGGATTAAAAACCTATAGAGTGTATCATATTATTATAATATTTTAATATCTTACAAATGCATTGGCATTATAAACTAATTTGAAAATTATAGAAAAAAATTTAATTTACATACGGAAAAAAGTGAACAATTGATTTGCATTGTTTTCTATCAAATGGAAAACGTTCATGTTCGATTGAATTCAGTAAATGCAAATGCAAATACAAAACAATAATATATAATAATAATACCTACAATAGCAACAACTATCCTTTAGATTGATTAAAAACACTTGCTTTAATGTGTTTATACAATAATGGCAACTGCCATTAGTAACTATTATCGTATTTTCAATTAAAACTTGGAAATGTGGGGAAAAAAAAACATCAACAATATAATGAAATGAACAAAAAGAAAAAGAACAAAAAGAAGAAGAAGCAATAGCAACCCCACTACTACAATACCATTAAAAATACAATGAAGCCTACGAAATGTCATTGAATCATTATAGTTGAGAGAATCCTTTTGTATTTCCTTTCGAATGTGTGAAGACATTTAAACATCATCGACATAAACTTATCACATACTCACCACACTAGACAACTTTTCCTATGTATGTATTTCATTATCTGACATACTTAAGCACAAATGATGAACCAGACTTAATTTCACGTATGTACGTTTGTACGTACGTACATAAGAGTTAAAATAAAATTCCAGAAATTATATGTAACAGACAACAGTCCATGAACAAGCTCTCTCATTAAGATCTAATTAAACATATACGCTATAACCACTGGCAGTGGCAATAACACTTTCTTTTATCGAAAAAAATTATAAAATAGGATAGCGCAAGCTTAACAAATCTTAACATTCTACAAATGGCTGCTGGGCTTGGTTAAGGCCAACTTAAGGTTGGTTGTCGGTTTTATCACGGGGCACTGCGAGCTTAGGTCGCTGACGGGGATCTGGAACAGATCCCAGCCGGACTATTGCAGGGTATGTTGCGATGAGGAGGAGTTGGAGACTGTCGAACATCTCCTCTGCAACTGCCCACCCCTTGGTAAGTTGAGGATATGGACCCTTGGCTGGGCCTTCTTTGAGAACTTGAGTTCTGTGTCGAGAGCCGACATCAAGGCTCTCCACAGATTCATTAGCAGCTTGGGCTGGTTGAGAGGTGCTAGGGCTTCATGAGTGTAGTCGCACTCTCAACCTCTTTTGTTTTGTGTCTGTTTCTTTACATGTAATTCCTCCGTTTCCCATTCTCCCTCCCCTTCCCTACATTCCTATATCCTCTATTTCCTTCCTCCCCTAAGGACAATGTACAATGGGTCAATTTCGACCTCCAGGTACTGTGCTTGTCTCGACCGACAAGTGGACGTCCGCTAACCTAATCTAATTGTACGAAAATTTTTAAAAAAAATTGATTGCTAATGGAATGTTTATGTAACAATGATGGTAAACCATAGTTGCCAGATTTGACTATTTATCGTCATTTTGACGTTATTTTGAACATTTTTAGAAATGAAATATCCTTTACTCTTTAGTACATTAAAACACACTTTAAGCTTTGTTTTTACTTCGTAGTTTTGAATTTTCTATATCTTATGTCTTTTTCATCCCTTAAAAGCCAAAAAATTACAATCTCTGGACGAAGGGAGTTTCA
Organism: Sarcophaga peregrina; assembly: GCA_014635995.1. Lineage (NCBI taxonomy): Eukaryota > Metazoa > Arthropoda > Insecta > Diptera > Sarcophagidae > Sarcophaga > Sarcophaga peregrina. The sequence continues at coordinate 23,321,009 of CM025792.1, read as the reverse complement.
CATGCGAATAGTCCGACTAATGAACAAGTTTTGTCTGTATGCAGTGCGCGATCCAATGTCCAATCGACCATACACATACGTGACCGCCGAGAAAGGTGAATGTTACGTAGGAATACACGATTCTCTGAAACAAGTTCCTTATTCCGCTCGAGTAAAATCCATTATAATAGCGAAAGAACAGTGAAACAATGAATCAATGGAATTCGATACCCTACCGTCATTAACGGGCAACTTAGCCCTCTCTTGAACGCTATCGAGAAGTCTCAAAACAACGTTGTGGCACCGGCCTATACATGGCAGTTGTATTCCATTCTCTTTCGGTTATAAGTGGTGTAAATAGTAAGAACATCAGATAAAGTAAAGTATTTCTTGCAATCTGATCATTGTCTTGCATTATGAAGATACCAAGACTTTTAAAATTTCTTTATAATCTTGGCAATTAATTGGGTCATAAATTCATTATACTTTTAAACAGCCCACGATTGAATCGATTGAAATATTAATGGCGATTTAGTTAATTTGGAAAACAAGTTGCGCAATATACCCTTGTTCGTTAGCGGAGATCTGTTTAGCGGAGATCTACAAACCACAACTGTTCTCTTCACACAAGACTGACTGAATTCTTACTTCTTTGTCTTACATTTTTGCATGCGTACGTAAACAGTCTGATGAATGTTCTTGAAGTCGAATGTTCGTGGCTTCGTCTTCTTGAGAACTCTCGTAGTTTCATTGTTGTTTGTGTATTTTATTCACATTATTTATTGGTGCGCTCAGTCTTACTTGTCTATCCCCTTTGCTTTCATATTCATGGTATTTATTTTTGTAGCTTTTGTTTATCATTTTAATGTTAAACGATATTACACCGTTTCCATTTTTGTAACAATATATTATATTTTTGATTCCTCAATCGAATATGATAAAGTAAAACGCCTAGTTTTCTTTTTTTGCTAAAATAGCAACTATGCACCTATTGTAATTATATGTACGCACTAGAGATGCCAAACGGGATCGATTTTTAAAAATCCCGATCCCGAAATCCCGGGATAATTCGGGATCCAAAAATCACGAGGAAAATTGCGATTTTCTCTTAATAATAAAAATATTTCGTTAACAAAATCATTTTTATTCCAATAATGTATGTATGTCAGAATTATATATCATTAAAAATAAAATATAAAAACAGCAAGACAAAAATAAAAATTATTCATAATTATGCTGCAAATGCATTCGTTATAAGAAACTTATTTGGATTCCAACAAAAAGATTAAAGCATCTAACACGTGACCTGATAGAGTTGAACCAATGTTGTTGTCAACATACTCTGCCATTTAAAAACACTTCTCACAATCAACATTTATTGGTAAAAGAGTTCCAAGATAACTGAATGCAGTTTGTAAATATTCACCTCGACTACCTCCTGATGTAAATAAATCTATTTCTTTGGACAATTGAGTATCTAAATCAGTTACCCTATTAATTCGTTTTATAGGGCTTTTGTACTCTTCGATATCATCAAATAATTTTTTATCAGTGGAAGTAGGGTTCTCCTCATCTGAGATGCTATTATCGAAGTCAAGTGATATAGATTTTTTTTCAGAACCTTTTGTAGGGGCAAAGTACATTTGAATTCACAATCCTGAAAATCTCAAAAAATTCCGGGACAAGTTTTTAAAAATCCCGGGATTCGTGATTTTATGAATCTCAAAAATACCAGGATTTCGGGATTTCCCAATTGGCATCCCTAGTACGCATTGCAAAAACGAAACGCTGTGTGTGCAATAAATAGTGTACACTGTAAAGTTTGATATTTGTAAATAAATAAAATAAAGAAATTACTTTATTTGAATCCCGCATTGAAATGGTAGAAGCCTTTAAAACATCCAATTTCAATCATTTCTTTACAGTTTACATCTTCCACAAATTTTAAACTTTTATCATGTCACAGTAACATCAAACACTGACAACAGATGCACGTTTATTATGCCACGACTTTTATCATTTTGTAAATGATGACGTCGTTGGAGAAAATGTAACATTTGCCGATTATTCATTCACTCAATCTTTCACCTTTTCTAACCACTTACGATAAAGCAATAATAATGATGGCCTTGCCCTTGTAAATATTTAAATTAAATTTAAAGTCCTTTACAAATGTATTAAAATTCGAAAACAAACAACTCAACAAACATACGAGTAGGTACCCTGTAGGAAATCAAACTAATTTTAAAGTAACTTGAAACTGGTTTTTTAATAAGCACAACTAGTTGATTAAGTGACTTTTTTCCTTGTCGCCGACTCATTATTTTAACATGGGCATGTCCTAGGCGGTAGTCAATTGGTCATCTCTGCATGACTTTTAAATTGACTACAAATTACTTATTTTTCAACCAATTTGTAGTTAAATGAAATATAGTTAATTTAAATATTAGTTTACACTAAATTAATTAAAAACCACTTTTTTTTAAATTCAATTTTAAACAGTTTTATTTATATTATATTATATACATATATTTATATATAGAAATAATTATTATAATACAAAAAAAAAAATAATTAAATTAAAACAAAATTCATGTACATTTTAGGACTTAAAATACAAGTTGTAATGTAAAATGTAAAATAAAAGTTGTTATGAAAAGAATACTTATATACATTTGAAACTTTGTACTGAAGGAAAATTCAAAAGTTAAATATTATTAAATAATATTATTAAGTTTTTTTTTCCACCACAAACGTGATGAAAATGCCGTTTTTTAATAACGCCTAAGACGTTGCGTAATTCTTTGTCTGGGTCAACACAGAGAGGCCGAAGTGCATCCATCAATGCATCAAAAACTTTTTTGTCATCCTTCAAGCTCTATTTGCCATGAGTGCCATCAATATTTATAGCAGGATTCAATCGCAGAGTTAAAATTGTCGTTAAAAGTTTTAGGCATTTCCCTTTCAGTGATAATTTCATGGCATTGTCTGCAAAAATGAACAAAATATTGAAAATGATAAAAGTAGAGAAGAATAAAAACTCACGTAAATTTTCTGATTTCCATCGATTATGTTATCATTGAGCGCTTTCAGCTCCTCAAGGATATTTATTGCAAAAGTAGTCTTAATTGCCACATTGCGTTTTTCCTGTCGAACAAGGCTTTCGGTCACTACTTTTTGAGTAGACAATGCTGCCATTATAATCTCATTTTGAGCTCTGTTGGAGCTCCTTAATTTCGCCTTGAAATATAAATATTTATCAGAAAATCGTGATATTTTGTTAGACAAAACATATTTTCATTTTACCCATTATTTCTGATAATTTGGCATTCATTTCAGAAAATTTGACATCAAATTGGGGAACATTGGTATCATCATTTTCTGTACCTTTATCTGTTAAAATACAACATAAATAATAAGGAAAATTTTTAGGATTGTACAAGATACTTACCAGCAGTGCTCAGATAAATGCGCTTCATAATTGCTAGTACAACTATAGATTTGGTATATATACATTTTTTCATTTAGATTTTTAGTGAACTATTTTATTTCACTATCACTTCAATATCACTTTTATAGATTTTATTATAACTTTGCAATATTTACTTGGGTTTTTCCCTTTTTTTAATAAAATTGAGCACCACCTAAAAACCATATTTGCTGTGACTGACATTTGATTTACCGACATGCTTCCTTTGTTTTATTATTGTTTTCTTATATTCTCTTATTTTGCTTTTTTCATTCTTACTTTTGTTTCTATTCAATATGTTTGGTTGATATCTGCATGACATTTCAACCAATTTGTAGTCAATTGCAAAATAGTTAATTTATAATTAGCGTTTTTATCAACCGACTACTTTATTTACTACAGGGTATTTACTTTAAATGTTCCAACAAAAAAAAATTATTAAAATCAAAAATGTGAAAGCATTTTGAGTTATCGCAACGAATCCAAAGACTTATGGTATTATATGCGTATATTTGTTGTTTAATTTGTAAGCAGATGTATGGAATCCTCCTCTACAGACTGCTGGCAAATGACTACTTACTTATGTAGGCATTCATCTTCTTCACACAATTCAAAATTTTTCGTTGACGTTGCTGGCAATTCACTCAAATAGCCGCATTATAATTTTAGCTCGTTGTCTATTTGGAAAAGAAGACAAAAATACATGCATACATACATACAGTATGTACGATGTATTAAGAAGATGAGATGGTTTTAAAGAAAAAAAAATTCCTTTTACACACATATACACACACACACAGAGAGAAATAGTTAAGTTCCTTTGGAGAATGATATTTAATGTTATTCTTCATGCTGACGCGAGCACAAGTCAGAGTTCGTTTGTTTAAGTCGTGTCGTTCAGTCAAATTCAATTACGAGCATGAAAAAAAAAACGCACACTTTTTTCTTTTCTTCCGGCATAAATATCCGCAACTGGAAACTTTCAGCCGGAATGTGCAGGCAGTTGTAAATCATTCTCCAAAAAAAGATTTCAATGCCAGCCGTATCATATTGTTTCTGAAAAAGTTAAAAATACTTTCAATGCTTTTGCACAGGCTTATAAGAATTTTAAATTTAATAAAAAAAGAATTATTATGGTAGATACATACAAATATGTATGTATGACATTATGATTTTTCATTGAAATTATGAAATGATAATTTTAATAAATCGATATGGTATACTACTAAATCAATTGGTTTCAATTAGGGATGCCAATCGGGACATCCCGAATCCCGAAATCCCGGGATTCACAAAAAACCGAATCCCGGGATTTTTAAAAACTTGTCCCGTAATTTTTCGGGATTTTCGGGATTGTGAATTCATATGTATTTTGACCCTACAAAAAGTCCTGAAAAAAAAAATTCTATATCACTTGACTTCGATAATACCATCTCAGATGAGGAAAACCCTCCTACCAGTAATAAAAAATTATTTGATGGCATCGAAGAATGGAAAAACAACCCTATAAAACGAATTAACTGATTTAGATACTCTGAAGTCGCCGTGGTCTAGTGGGTAGTGTGTTGGCTTATTAGACGAAAGGCCCGGATTCGAATCCCAGGTCAGACATCAAAAACGAAAAATATTTCTTCGGCGACTTCCTCTAAGCAGATTTCTGGCAAAGACTCTGAGAGTAAAAATTGCCATGAAAAGCTTCTCGAAAATCTGTCGTTCGGGGTCGACTTTAAACTGTAGGTCCCGCCACTCATGTATAAAATTAACGCACACAACATAAGTGGTGTGAGAAGCTAGGTCGTAATCCTGACTGAAGGGTTTTAATGACCAATTATGTATGTATGTATGTGATTTAGATACTCAACTGTCCAAAGTAATAGATTTATTTACATCAGGAGGTGGTGGAGGAGAATATTTACAAGCTGCATACAGCTATCTTGGAACTATTTTACTAACAAATGTTGATTGTAAGCAGGGTATATTAACAACAAAATATATTGAAGCCTATCAGATCCCATGTTAGATGCTTTAATCTTTTTGTTGGAATCCAAATAATTTTCTTAAAACTATAACTTTTATTTTTGTTCATTTACACTTTTTTGTTACATTTTGTATTGTTTTTTTTATATTTTATTTTTAATGACATAGAATATTAAGAGAAAATCGCGATTTTCCCATGATTTTTCGGGATTTTTGGATCCCGAATTATCCCGGGATTTCGGGATCGGGATTTACAAAATCCCGAATTCCGGGATTTTTAAAAATCGATCCCGTTTGGCATCCCTAGTTTCAATCGTTTAAACTATAGCTTGCAGGTCATCAAGTACCTTTACATCGTTTACTTTCAAGTGCAGTGATACCTACTTGGCCCCTTTCGAGCTAGATTTAACCCTTTTTGAAGTACCTTTAACGTGAAAATAATTTTTAGCCCTATACTAGAAAACGCGCAATTTCATCGCTTTTCAGTATTTTTGTTTAGCCCTTTCTGCCCGTTTTCCTCCGTTTTTAACTCTGTATGGCAATATTTTCTTATGTTTCTCTGGCAATGTCGAATTGTAAGCATATGTGGCAGAAGTTTTTTCTCCTATTTTTTGTTTTCCTCTTTGTTATTTAATTAGAATTACCAAAAGTACCGGGAAACACCAGCTTTGCTTAGAGTTTAAAATTGTAAAAGAAATGTCAGGTTGCGCTATGGTTATATACTGCAATTCATTCACAATTTGCTTCCATAGAACACTTGACAGAGCCAAGTCTCAATGCCATATAGAAAGTGATATATGAATGAAGAAGAGGATGGCCAAGACTTTGAAAGATTGTAATGTAAATTCTATTTGAAACTAATCTAGTACCTTAATTCTATTGAATGTAAAATTATCTCCAAAGCAATAATTCCTATTAATAAATTAACTTTTTTAATTTAAGTTCCCTTTTTGCGCTTTTTTGAAAAAAAAAAAAAATTAAATTGTATTGTATTAAAAACGTAAGTTTTTCAATTTAGCCCTTTTTTCATTTTTGTTCACGCGTTTGGTGTCCTAAGAGTTGGCATCACTGTTCAAGTGCCTACGATTAATTAAGGTGGTCGGAAAGACAATTCGACACTGTTTAATGTGATATACATACATACATACATAATTGGTCATTACAACCCTACAGTCAGGATTACAACCTAGCTTCTCACACCACTTATGTTGTCTGTGTTTATTTTATACATAAGTGGCTGGTCCTACAGTTTATAGTTGATTTCGAACGACAAATTTTTGAGAAACTTTTCATGGCAATTTTATTTACTCTTAGAGTTTTTTTTTACAGGACACTGCTAAGAGGAAGTCGCCGAAGAAATACTTTTTGTATTTTGTTTTCATGTCTGGCCTGGGGCTAGAACCCTGGCTTTACGTCCAACGCTCTACCTACTAGACTACGGCGACTATGGGAGGCATGTGTAAACCCAAAGGTAAATTTTTAGTAAAATTTTCAGTTGCAACCAAATATTTGCAAGTGCAATTTAATAATACGTGTATACAATGGAAAATATAAAAAATTACAGCATCAAATCCCTACCGACTGTGTGTTTAACTTGACAAATATTCTTCGAAAAATGTAGATAATTTCTAACTGAATCCAACTACAATATTTTTTGGGTGTATAACTGAAACCTTACAAAAAGCGACATGAATCTTCTTCTTTAGAAGCTGACAAACAACTGAATGCAATTTTACGCTCTTTTTAAAGAACATTGTTGAAGTTCATTTTCCTATGTGTTTAAAAACCCGAAGATGTTCTTCCCCTAGGGGACATTAGTGCCGTGTTGTAAGCAATAAAATTTAATATTACGCCTACACAAAATGATTCATAAACGGGGCATCTACGGTGTGGAATTGCAACAAAAAGTTTCCAATTTTAAAGCAAAAAGTGACTAGTGATGAATTTATCTATCTTTATGCCGCGGTAATTTTGAAAAATCTAGCCAAAAAGCAACAATTTGATTTTTTCACATTATTGAATACGAGATAACTCGTAGATTGCGTTCCCTTCTATGGAGCCATGGTAGTCGGCAGTAAACGTGTTAAGTTTAGATATATACAAACTGGTATCTGTCTCGATTCTATTTATCGGCAGCATCTCTTCATCAATTTCATATAGGTGATTTTATATTCCTAGTCATAGAGACATTCCGGAGAATTATGTAGCCGGTAAACTTACTAGAGTGGTTATAGCATAAGAGTATGCGTTCACTTTTAATTTAAGGCAAATCGAAGAAGATAAAAACATTCGTATCTATAAAAAAACGTTGATTAAATCCACAAATATTACGAAATTTTCTGGTTATAAGGATTCTTACGTGAAATCACCGAAGTCTAGTAGGTAGTGCGTTGAATTTTTAGACGTAAAGCCCGGATTCGTATTCCCGGTCCGGCATCAAAACGAAATATGAAAAAAAAAATATTTCTTCGGCGATTTCCGCTCAGCAGATTTCTGGCAAAAACTCTGAGAGTAAATAAAATTGTCATGAAAAGTTTCTCAAAAATTCGTCGTTCGGAGTCGACTTTAAACTGTAGGTCCCGCTCTTATTTATAAAATTAACACACGCGACATAAGTAGTGTGAGAATCTAGGTCAATAATCCTGACTGAAGGGTTGTAATGACCAATTATGTATGTATGTATGATTTCTGGCAAAAACTCTGAGAATAAATAAATCTGCCATGAAAACGTTTCCCAAAATTCTGTCGTTCGGAATCCACGTTAAACTGTAGGTCCCGCTATTAACATGAGTGGTGTAGGAAGGTCGGCCTTAATTCTGACTAAAGAATTGTAATGACCATTTATTTTTGTGTGTATGTATATAAGGATTCTTACGTGTTCCATGTAAGGAAATGATAAATAGTTTTATTTACAGACAAGAGTGAATATAACGTAGGATCAGATGGCAGACGTTGGATCAGATTGTGCGGTGTAGCGAATACACTGCAATGGCCATTGAAAAATATGGTTTTATGATAAGCTAAGAATAAGTGCAATTACTTATCATCAATTCTCTTATTTTGCTTATTTTGTCACCAAATATTTAAGTTGTATAATATCTACATTAGACCAATATACAGTCAAAGAAAAAAGTCTAATTACAGCGGTATGTGAAAAGTCCCGGTGATTTTTCCCAAATTGAAAAAGGTGTTGCAGCGTTATAAAATATATAAATATAAAAAAAAACATAATCTAGAAATTATTTGAAAAACAAAATAAAATTAGAGCGAAAAAACTCTACATACAACTATGTATGTAGAGTCTTTTTTTCTGTGACTGTACGAGTATGTGTGTTTTTCCTAAAAGTGATTTCAGTTTCTCATCTCTCTTTAAACTGCAAATAATCAGCTTAAGCTTTCACTCTTCTTAGGATTTTGATTTTCACAGAATTACTTTAATAGTTTCACGAAATCTTGTTTTAGTTCTTTTCATAGGAATTTACAAACAAAAAAACCAAAATTTTGTTTAAAGACTTATTGTATTTTCAAAAAGAAATGGTTCAATAGTTTTGAATGGTTTTTGTTTTTTTTTTTTGTAATATTATTTTTTGTGGGCATTTTAGACCCCTTGCGGTATTTAAGGTAGATTACATATGTTTCTCGGTAAAAAAAAATTAACAAGAGAGGAGGAGTAAATCTTGGAAAACACATTCGATGTATTTTGTAATAAAAGTCGTAAAAGCAATTGGCGATGGGATAATGTTATTTTCAAGAAATTCTGACAAGAAGTTCAAAATGGGTCATTTGACCCGACCATGGTAGGTTTAGAGTTTGGTTTGGCCATTCATCATGAATAGACTCACGCCTGAACAACGCTTAAAAATAGTGCAATTTTATTTCAAAAATAATGGTTCTGTGCGGGAAACGTATCGAGCACTACGTCCGTTTTTTCGTCGACAAAATCGTCCATCAGAGCAATTAATTCGATTAACCATGGAACGTTTTCGCACCACGTTTACTCTTATTCATAACTCGCATCCTCGATCAAGTAAGACCAGAACGTTACAGTCAATGGCGATTGGCATAGAGCCATGATTACTAACTTTTTCATTACTGAATTGAATACCCATGATGTCTAGGAGATAAGGTTTCAACAAGACGGCGCAACATGTCACGCAGCTCGTGCCACAATAGATTTATTGAAAGCCACGTTGGGTGGCCGTCTAATTTCACGTTTTGGACCTGTGGATTGGCCTCCAAGATCTTGTAATTTAACACCGCTAGACTACTTTCTGGGGGGGCTATGTAAAGTCATTGGTCTATGCAGTAAAGCCACAAACGCTTTCGCCATGTTATTACCGATCTACGGCTTTAAATGTCGGGAAAAGTCATCGAATATTGGACGTCCAGATTGGACTACATCCGCGCCAGGTGTGGCGGTCATATGCCTGAAATCATATTTAAAATATAATGTCACAAGATTATTTTTTGGATAAATAAAATTCATGCCAATCGAATAATCCATCGTTGTTTTATTGGAACTTTAAATTCTATACCTCTATAAAAAAACAACCTTTATAAAGAAAAAAAACTCAAAAAATCATTTTTTACAGATTCTTTACATTTAAACTGGAACCTAGTAAAATTAAAAGAAGAAAATATTGTTACAATATTATAAAACTTTGAAGAAATGAATATTATAAAAAAAAACAGAAAACTAAAACAAACTATAAGTTTAATAGAAAATTAAAGAAATATTCCATAAAATCTCAATAAAAAGACACATCATGTATGTAAGTTATTTACCTTCATAGAAAAACTTAATAAATTAAGTAAGTTTTTTAATACCGTACCATACCACTACGAAAAATATTCTAATAAAATAATTTTAAGCATAATATACATACATGCATATATACATACGAGTACAGTAAATACAATTGTTTACTACGTCAGTTAACTTAATTTTATCATTAGGTTGTAATAACGAAAGATGGTTGGTTAAAGATGACTTTAAAGTACAGTTTAGTTAAAGTTACCTTTAACTAAACCCTACTTTAACGTGAAGGTGTAATAATGGTTCTTAATCTGACATTCTTTCGCTTCTGTTCTTTTTTCTTTGCAGTTTTCAGTAAATTATAATTAAATTGCTTAATTTGTTTTGTAGTTAATCGGACGACAGACAATTATCTTTAAAGAATAAGCCAACACACGATCTACTAGACCACAATGACTTCAATACATGCATATATGTACTCTTGTTAACGTGGTTGTCAATAATGAAGACGTCGAAATGAGGGAATACTTTTTATGTAATTGCCAACCATCAGTAAGCTCCAGATCACAAAATTTTATTTTAGAGAAGATACAACATCAGACATAACTCATACAGATTTCCTATAGGAAGTAGGATAGGTACCCTTTAATAATAAGCAGATACCAAGCTGACTTAAGGTCATTATTACAACTTGCTATTAACTAAAGGGAGAATTTTAACGGCCAGATAAATTGTTTTTGGTTATTATAAGTGGACAATATGGTAGAAGTAAGCGTTAAGCTAAACGGAGAATCATCCTGCCGGTAACTTTTAAAGTTAAATTTCTATTTGAACGTGCCATATTATATATTATTTTCAATATACCAACTTCAAACGTAAACAATATGAGCGTATAAAATAAAAAAGACGGCACTGCCATATTTTTTTTAAGTTAATTTTTTTATCTGCAAATTGTAGTAACGAAAATAAGTTAAAGGTAACTTTACAGTTCCCTTTTAACTAAAGGTCCTTTAACTAAACTCAAGTTTAACGGCAGGTTATAATAACAGCCACAAAAATTAGGAAATTTTTTAGGAGATCCCACTTGAAAATTATTAACATCAGATGGCTTGATTCTGTTGGACACTTAAGAAAGGTATGAGCTGTACTATATCACAGAAGATATCGGGACTGCCACAACAAAAAACCAGGCCACCATTTACAAGGCACGCTAGCACTGAACATTGTCGTAAGTCACTGAATTTCTATTAAATGAAATCGAATGGGGATTTTTATGTTAATTCGTATGTTGAACCTTAAAACAATACTTAGGAAAAGTACTTGTAAACCTGTCAAGAAAAAGTTTTTCAACCCAAATACTTCTCTTCCAAATGCCACCTGCCGTGATCCAACTCTCTAATGTTAGATACAAAGAGCCAACAAAATCAATAAAATACTTCCTTAACTACACTTTCCATGGGCCATTTAATTATACTTTATTTAATTGATTTTTGTTAATCGCCTAGTATTATTGAATTAAAAGAAAATCCCCCCAAAAGAAAAAAAAAAAACAATACGAAAACTACCACTAAATAGTTAAAAACTATAAAGTTGTAGAATATTTTACATGCTAAGAGTATTTGCTGTAAGTAAATGAGTGGATGAGCGAGCGTATAACAAACTAAATGAGAGACTAGTGAGTAGTAAGAGTAAGAGAGCCGTTATATTTGTTGCTGCTATTTTATTTGATTTATGCAATGATGGTGACAAAAACATAATAAAATGGAGATGAAAATACTCTCCCTCTCTCTCTCGCATGTGTACGGGCACAAACAAAACATACATACATATACACACTCGCACACACAGGAATAAGAACAACTTAAACTCAGTATTCTATTCGGATAGGCAATGGAAATGAAATAAATTACACATACGCGGTGTAGTCGTTGAGAATTTAAGCATGTGTTTGCAAACTGAAGCAATAGAGTTATAGTAGTAAAATGTTTGCTCCATTTTCAATATTATTCTACGTGTATTAAGATAAAAAATGAAAATTTTAAATGTATTTACTTCCTCCCTCCATTTTATGTTTTAAAATATAATAAAATATATTGGCATACGAGCATATGCATGGTTGTATGTATACATATGTACATTCGGAAGTGCATGAATACGTATGTATGTATATCATTACAAGTTTATTGTATTTTAAAGTAATTATTTCTAATTGGTGTGTATTTTCTCTATTTCTTCTATTGCAAGTAGTACTTCTTCTTTCTCTTAGTTTCTGTATATTTGTATAATCCTATTTATTATTTTTCTGAATTGTATTTAAGCATATTTCTTTTTTCTTTTTAGCGGTGTGGGAGTGTGCATTTAATTTTTTTTATTGTTGTTGTTGTTGTTATTGTTTTATACTATATAACACTTTAAAATACAATATAAATGTATATCCATATACATTGTACGTACATACGTACAGATATAAATACATAAGAACGTCTATACAGTTTATGTATTTAATGAATTTGTATTAGTGTAAGTAAGATATGATATGTATATATGTACGTATGTATGTATATTTAAGCCAAGAGTTAAAGAGTGTATACTGCTGATAACGTTGTGAAGAAAAAAAAAAACAAACAAAAATTACCTTTTTTTTTCTAAAAAAAAAAAAATAAAATGTGGGTTACAGCAAACGTATAGAGTTTTTCCTGCTGTTCAACTCGTTTCTTTCAAATTTTAAAAAGTTGATTAGAAAATTGCCTGCATATTGTGAGTGTAAACGAATAGTACTAACAACAGCAACAAAATCTAGTTAAAAGTTTGAAAATTATTACACAATATAAGCAGATTTTTTCTTTTTATTTATACAGAATTTTTCGATTTCTTAAATAATCAACATTATATTTTTACTTTAACATTTAAATCTGCTTTTTTCCACTTTTTTTTAGAAACTGAAACACTCTTATACACACAAATTTTTTTCCTTTTTTTTCTAAATTTATTAATAAAAATTTTATATATCTTGTATCATTCTTTTTATGTATTATAATTTAATTTTCTGTTTAATAGTTCTCCACCATTTTTTGTTTTATTTTTCATATAAAAATTTAATATTTTTCCCTTAATTATGTGTATTTTTGTATCTTTTTCTTTTTCCTATTTTCAGTTGACCGTTTTAATTTCCTCAATATTTAACGAATCTTCGATTTTTGGCGTTGTTTGTAGTTACATTTTCAGTTTTATACTGTAACTTTCATTTCGCAATTTGTATGCAATTGTCGCAGGTTCATTACAATGATTTTGTTATTCACTCTATTTGATTTTCTCAATTTACTCTCGCCTACTCTCTTGCTATCTCTCGGATGCAAACTTTTTCCGCTTCCTTTTCATTATTGTATAACATTTGTTCTCATAGTAAACATGCGCACTTCCATTTTGGAATGCGTATAAAAGCTTTTTTTATTTCAAACCCATAAGCCGTTATAAGACCGGAAGCTGTGTTAAATATAGACCCATAAAAGCAGGCAACAATTTCAATGTTTTCTAAGAGAATTGATAGTTCTTCTTCCTTGGTTTTTAAAACAATAAAAATAATTGTATTTCAACTAAAATAAAACACGATTAATATTTGATTTCAATTTACCTTGCATTCTGGACGAATAAAATTAATGTGTCCATTGAAAACAAATATTTAACACGATAAGCAAAATTACAACTCTGTGAAAGCTTAAATGTGAATCAAAATTATGTTGATATCTCTTTTCTTTCAAAGTACAATTATCGTTATTGTGAATTCTAAAAAATACGAAAATACAAAAACAATAAAATTTAAACCTTTTTTGCTTTTTTTAAACACTTTTTCTTTTTTTTTTTTGCTTCCAAGACACAATTTCTACGTGCAGATGGCTATGACAATATTACTAAACATTAACAGAAAAATTAAATACTGCACATGATTAAAATCCCATCACTGCTTATTGTCTCGTTACAAATTCGTATTCAAAACAGTACTTATCATATATATTATTTCTAAAGCACTTTTTTTTGTTGGTTGCAAATATCTCTCATACCACCGCATCAAATTTAATGAACGATATCTCATTTGAAAGCTTATATCTAATACTAATGACGAAAAATAATTAGAAATTGAAAAATTAATATTTTCATTGATAAAAATTATATGTTATATGGAACTGCATAATAATACTGTTGACATTGTGATTATATGTTTTAAAAATGACAACTAACGATGCGAAATATTCGTACGGGTCATCTAGTTTATTTAAATTAGAAATCATTTATTTTTTTCATTAATTGTTTTGAAATCTTTTAAGTGTTTCATCTAATATTGATACTGATAATGTCACGGTGTTAGTGGTTAAACTCCCCCGAAATTTCATGAACTTTTGTTTGCATATTCGGGTAGGTCTGAGAATCGGACAACATCTATTTTTCATATCCCTAAATGTTAAGTGGGCGTGGCAAATCGTTAAAAATTAATATTTAAGTACATATTGATCATAGACGAATAAAATTTGGTGCGTAAATTCATAGAGTTGATATCGAAAATCCCACCAAAAAATGGGCGTGACAACACTGCCTCTTCAAGTGATATTTACAACTCTTAAACTACTGAACCGATTTTAACCATTTTTTTATTTGAAATCTTAGCAGGTTTAGAAATTGAATATTTAACGACATAGTGGTCGTAGGCGAATGCGATTTAATGAGTAAGTTCGTAGAGTCGATATTGGCAAACTTACCAAAAATGGGCGTGGCTAACCTCCCCTTTTAAGAAGCGAACCTTCCCTATTAGTCGGCTATTTAGATGGTTTATAACTACATACATATGTACATTTATAACATGTATGGCTGTTAGTTTTTGTTTGAAGCGATTACAACAACAACAACTTCGTCAGCGCTTTATGCAGCGTATTGCAATAAATATATAATGTGACCTGATTTGGGCAATAAAAAATCTATTTTGGGCCGGACGAAGTTCGCCGGGTCAGCTAATTTTTCTTTTTTATAATTTTATATTTTCTTAGCAGTGATTTGACCTTTATTATATTCTGTGTAATATATGTATATAAATATACGTATTACTAGTCAACCCAGGGAACTTCGTTCCGTCTAAAATTGAATTTTTTTATTGCCTAAAACAGGTCATATTAAATATTTATTATAATACTCTGTACCGCTCCCTCTGAATACTTCTTAAAGAGAAAAACCTAAACCATATGTGTTCTACAGTACGCAAGTCTATCTAGTTCAAAATCTAATCGAAGTCGATACGTTGGGTGAGGCATACAAAAAATAACAATAAGAGGTCCGATTCATTGGTGGCGCTGATGAAGTTGTAGTTGTTGTACTCGCTCCAAAAACAAAAACTAACAGATATGCATGTTATATATGTACATATATAGTTATAAACCATCGAATTAGCCGACTTATAGGAGGGCTTGCCACACCCATTTTTGGTGAGTTTGTCCATATTGACTCTACGAACTTACTTACCAAAATGCAGTCGCCTGCGATCCCTATGTACCCTGGTAAGCTTTCGAACAAAAAAGGATGGTTAAAATCGCTTCAATAGTTTATAGAGTTATAGGTATATCGACTCTATGAACTTACCCACCTAATATTATTCGTCTGTGATCAATATCTACCTAAATATTTAATTTTAACAATTTGCCACGCCCTTAACATTTAGGGATATGAAATATAGATGTTGTCCGATTCTCAGACCTACCCGATATGCACATAAAATTTCATGAAAATCGGTCTGTCCACTTCGGAGGAGTTTAAGCACTAACACCGTGGCACGAGAATTTTATATATTAGAATGTATATAGTCTATATAGTACAGCATTTAATTACGGTTAACTAGAAATTGTTGATAAGAACCGCCTTCAGTGGGGAATTCCATTTTTGATTTGAATTCTTATAATGCTTGAAAGAGTGAATTCTTCAAAATGTTGTTTAATAAATAAAACTCCAATATTAATAAGTTGTAGCTATGTATTTATGTTTGTAAGATCATTGCAATAAAACTATTTTATTATTCAATATTATTGATAGTCTCCTAATCATTGGATGTCAATCTTAGACACTGAGTTCGTTCTTGTCAGTATTTGTGGTAGATCTCTCTCTCTCTCTCTCTGTAGAAAGTTATGTATGTCCTCAGGGAATTTGAAAATAGGCAAATATAAATAAAATTTAAAGCACAAAAATACTGTTGCAAATGTTTGAAAATGTTATATTTACTAAGTATGCTTAGTTGTTCAATAAAATGTTTTATTCAACTGTATTTAACAAGGTTAGTTCATTTTGCTTCAGAAGCAACAGCTGATGATTAGCTAAATGTTAAAATGTTGGTTTCTGTAACACAATTGAGTGACTTTGTGTTGTAATCGTTTTTTAAATACGCTCACCTTATTAAATAAATCTTGCTTCAATTGAAGAAGTGAAAAGATTTCCTTGGCCTTACTAAATTTTATTATTTTACATTAGCCTGCAACAAAATAATCTCCCAAAATTAAATCTAATAGAATCTAGTATCACTTTAAATAGTCATCACAATTTAAAATATAATTTTAAAAATCAGTTTTTAATCGTAATACATACATACATACATTTTTTCTTTAACTAACTACAGTGCACGCGCGCTAATGTGAACTAATTAAAAGTGGAGATGTTCACTTTTGTGAATTGTCCACATTTCCGAATACCGACAATTTTAAAACAGAATTAAACCATCTTTTAAACAAAAATCTTTACTTATGAATTTGTTTATAATTTAATCTTCACAAAATTTCTCCACAGTATCTAAATCGGAAATAAAGAATAATAATGCAAGCAGATATACTAACGCATACATATATGTATATACGTGCACATAAAATGGGGATTCCCGCAACTAATAAACACAAAACTTTAACGTTTCAAATTAAAAAAAAAATCAGTTCAAATTATAGGGCGCTTTAGCTTTTTTTTTCATATTATAGAGTAGTCAATGAAGCAAAAAAAGTGTTCACATTAATCGGTGTTCATATAATGCTGTGTTCATATTAGCGTGCGTGCACTGTAAATAAATCAACACATTGAAATAAGTGTATAGGTCAATTATAATAAATTAATAAATATAAATGAATAACAAAGGTATGTACAGGGTGGCTTATATATAATGCAACAAAGTAAAGCGCTATATATTTTAATTTTATTGTTCAAAAGCAAAAAATGTTGGAAATTACATAAAATTTTAGAATTAGTTTAGATTTGTTCGAAATGGCCACCTTTGGTACGAATTATGGCCTTCAAACGGCCGACAAAGCCATCACAGGCTGCACGAAAGTGGCTCTTCCGTATTTTGGCCCATTTCCGTCTTGAGATGAGCAACAAGTTAGTATTTTTTAGTGAGAACCTTACTCTCCAAAATGCGCCAGGCCCAAAAGTCCAACGAATTGCGATCCGGAGATTTTGGTGGCCATTGTGCGGTAGAAATGAAGCGAGGAAGCTTCTTTTTAAGCCATTCTTGTTTGACGCGCGCTGTGTGCGGCGGTGCGGAGTTCTGTTGGAATGTTCATGGTCTGTTTGTCTGCCCAGGGCTTCAATACTGTCTTTAAGACGCTTTCCCGATAATATTCGGCATTTATTTTGACCCCACTGTCGATGAATACGAGCAGGGAGCGACCATCGGCCGTTACGGCGACCCACACCATTACCATCAGCGGTAGGGTAAATTTTCAGCTGACCTCTTTGGCAGGTAAACCCGATCATTTTGTTTGTTCACAAACTGCTCAATTTGGAATGGTTTCTCATCGGAGAAAACTAAATTCGGTAACTGGCCATTTTCGTGCAAGCGAAGTAACTCCTTGGCTCTTCCCAGTCTAACTTTTTTTCGTCCATCGGTGAGCTCTTGCACTTTTTGGAACTTCAATGGCTATAGTCCAAGCTCATTTCTCAATATGTGTTGCATTCGTTCTCGCGATATGTTTAGCTCACGAGCAATTTTTCTATCACAGCGGCTTGGATTTCGCTCAAATCTAGTCTTCACTTTTCGAATCATTTCTGGTGTTGTTATCGTTTTTTTTTCGTCCACTTTTTGGACGTGAGACAACACTGCCAGTATCATGGTAACGGGCAATAGCACGAGAAACAAAAGATTTATTCACAATTAAATGCTGGAAGGCTTTAACGATAGCCACCTGTGGTTTTCCAGCCAAATATAAAGCAATCACAGTATTACGCTTGAATTCCATCACGACTTACTTTTTTTCTGAATGCAATAGATCAAAATGCTTTTGTAAGCTTGTAATACAAATAAAATGAACTGTCACTGAAATAAATCTGTCAGCTGTCAGACGAACGGTTTACAAATGATAACAACTTGAAGATGATTGCAATACATATCAGCCACCCTGTATGTTATGTTCTCCAGATTATAATTATTTTTGTTTTCTGTTCACATTTTTTAATCTACATTCAGTTATATTTAAAGATCAGTTTCGAAATGATGTTCGTAAAATTATTGAGCATAATTTTAATATTAACATTTATAATGTCAGCTTGGGCAGGTGTTGGTATTCAAACGAGAGTTACCAAAGTAAAGCTAAATTGTAAGAAAGGCCAATGTGGATAAATGAAATGAAATTATTGTATTTAATATAACTTAATTTAACTTAATATGAATTTAATAATAAATTAATTACTAAAATTATTTCTATTGTGTTTGAATGGTTCGTCGGCAAGAACTAAAATATACAAAAACCTACACTGAAGAAAGTAAGTAAGTTTGAGTTCAGAAATACACTTCGTTTCTACATATATTGAGAGAAATTAAATGAAATGTAAAAAAATTTAATGAGAAGATAATGTGTAAACAATGGAAGGAAATCGTTGCATGATTATCTTCAACTTAAAAATAATTGTTTAAGAAGTGTTTGTTGTGTTACTATTTGCTAGGCCTTTCCATTTCCAATTGGATTTTGCAGAAGATATGGTCAATACAAGAAAGAAAGTTCATTGAAAGTGGTCACCATAGATTTTTGTAAGAGTTCCAATTTTATTTTAAAAATATTTGGAAAGCAAACAAGATTCGAACGTTATATTAAAATTGTTTTTGTTGTTTTAACATCTTAGTAAATGCGCAATTATTTTCACTGTCTTACTTAAAAATTATCATTTATTTCTTATTTTATTTCATATTTCTACGACGCAGAATAAAAAAAGAATAGCTTTAGTATGACCTTAGTACAACACAATCCCAAAGATAATAATAAATAATTCTTGTCTTCAAAATTTCCAAATTTTGGTTATCTATGTTCGTTGTGAATGGAATGCTCACACCTTTAAAAAGTCATCAAACTAAATGACAGAAATTTTAATTCGTAAATTGAATCATTCGAACTATTCTAAATAATACCACTAACTGCATAATAAATAATAGGAAATAGATTTTGAATTGCACGTCACTTATATTGAATTTCAATGAGGAATATTTTTCCCAATATGAAGGTCTTTCATTTCATCACACGTAAAGTGCTGTTCAACAAAAACAGATACACCTGCTCTCCGAACGGTTTACTACATCTAAATCTTTTACGCGAAGGAGTGTATGTAAAAAAATAACTGTACTTTGGTAACTGGCCTCTTATGAATATAATTCCGTTACATGTCAAAAATTTGCAGTGTAACTCTTGTTTAATCAAGTATACGTCTGGTTGTGATGTTAGATCATGGTGAATCTATTTTATTGAACAGTACTGTATCTACTACAACGCATTCTACTGAAAGAGAAAAATCCGCAAATATGTCTTTTACTACTTTGCATTTTTGTAAATTTACTCTTGTTGACACCAATGAGCGCAAACGTTTAATTGGACACTTGGTATGAGATTATTAAATATATATTTATGTATAAATATTAAATAATGGTTGATTTTTTAGCTATTATTATTTTGGCAACACTGGTTTAAACAGCTCACGCACGTTACGTGTTTTGTTTCACTCATCACTGTCAAACATCTTCGGTTTGGTCTATAATTTAACCATGAATCGTCTTACAAACATATTACGCTTGCAAATTATAGAATTTTATTATCAAAATGCGTGCTCTGTTAAGAAAGTTCATCGCGCGCTTCTTCCATTTTGTGGTCAGTTTAATCGACCAACTGAAGCGGCAATTCGGGCTATAGTGACTAAATTTCACACCAAACACGCTTACGTAGAGTGCGAACTGATGAAAATATCGCAGCTGTATTGCCCAGTGTTAATGATGACCATCAATTATGGATTCGTCACCGTTCGCAACAATTGGGCCTCTGTTACTCAACAACGTGGACAATTTTGCGAAAGGATTTAGATGTAAAGCCTTTCAAAATACATCCAGTGGAAGAATTGAAGCCGAACGACCTACCGAATGGGCTCTTGGAAAGTTGGCCGAAGATCCACTTCTTTATTGAAAAATTATGTTCAGCGACGAAGCTCATTTTTGGCTCAATGGATACGTAAATAAGCAGAATTGTCGATTTTGGAGTGCAGATCAGCCAGAAGCATTGCAAAAGCAACCAATGCATCCAGAAAAAGTCACAGTCTGGTGCGGTTTATTGGCTGGTGGCATCATTGGACCGTACTTCTTCTTTTGCTTTTATTACTACTTCCAAACGTCGAGGCATCGACTGCATGAGATTGAAGTAAAATTTTGGGGCTATGTTGTTCCTTTCTCGACTAATATCTTAATTTCAGTGCTTTACTGTGCTGTTACTTACGGACAAGTTTTTCTCAAACATACTCAATAATGTTGAGATCAGGGGCCTATGACCTTTATATTGCTTACATAGGTATTCTTTATCCCATTTACGTAATTTTTTTCTTAATTTTATACTCGAAATAGAGACAGAACCAAAAATTTGCGTTTTGTTAGAATGTAGTCCTGGGCCTGTTCGAATTATAGTATAGAAGCAATTAAGTAACTAGGAACGCTTCGCTCATTATATGATGATATAATATTGAATATTGTAGATATAAATGAATTCAGTTTAATAATAACATTCATTATTACAATATTATGACGGTGTACCATACCGTCATCATTTGTGAACAGAATCCATTAAAGCACAGATATACAGTGAGCGCCATAAGTGAGTCAACACCCACTATAATTTAAAATTTTTTATTTTAAAAAATATACTTGTAGCATGACAGTAATTTTGTTTTTCGTTTTTGTTTTAACATTTTATAAGTAATAAATAAACGTTTTTAGTTTTGGAAATTTATTTTACTATTCTCTTTTATTTCTTTCTCTATCCTAAGAATGAATTATTTCAGTGGTGTTTACTTACTTTTGGCGCTCAGTGTACATCTTAAAGCTCAGGTGTTTAACATGTGGTGCATGTGGTGCACATTATGTAAATTCTTTATCCCGTACGTGTTTATCTTTACGATCATAGTCTTATATGCGTATGGGTTAACATTATACAAATCTCTAAAAAATTCTGAAAAGCACTGTTTAGTAATTTAAAATTATTATTTGTAAATACAAATTGACTGACGGTGGAGTGGAATAGTGGTAAAAGAATCGATTTACATCAACAACGAACATCCTGAGAAGGAGGAACCACGACCTATATAAAATGAGTAAGATTAAGTCAGTAAAAGTTTCTTAACACTATACTGAAACAAACGCCAAAAAAACCTGTCATCATAACAGGACCTGCTACAGAAGATTAATCACCCATGTACATTCATATCGAGAACAGCAGGATTAATGGAACTGAAACAGAGCACAGAAACAATAAGAATATTGAATTCAGTAGAATTCAGCGTTTAAAGAAATATTATTTTATTTAATTTTTATTTTATTATTAATACGAACTCTACTAAGTTAAATTAAAGAGATTTTGTTTGTAAAAGCAAATTTTTCTAAACACAAAACTTCATTTAATTGCAAATATTTTACATTTACCAGTGACAAAAAGTTCTAGCACCGACTCATTTATATTTCAAAATATATGTACCTACACCATAAAAGTACTTCGTTTAAACTTGGAATAGCCATAATATTAAAAAAAAGGTCTGTACGCTTAATTGAAATTGTTTTACACTTATCTGAAGTTCGCTTAAGTAACGTTGTTTTACTTTTTTAAATTGGAGTATCGAAGAGGTATAAACAGATTGCTGCAATATTTCCCGGATATAAACAGATGGGATATAATATTCCGCTTTTAAGCATTACCCGATTATACACGCGAAAAATTGTACTTCATACGCTATATTAACTTAAAAAAATCATTTAAATGCACCCACTTTGTGATAATTTTCTTGCCGAAATTGGTCCCACTTACTAGCGTCGTCATTTGTGCTATTGATCGTTTCTCGATGTCTTTTTATGGGGATATACAATAGCAATTGAAAAAATATTAAAAACACTTCGAACACTGAAGCCTCTGTAGGACCAAGTACTTTCGGCTTCAATATTCATTGAAGCTGACGAACCCTTTGCGCTAAAATATTATCCGACCACTTTCGTTCACGTTGTAATTTGTGGTAAATATGACCACAACTAAGGGGAACAAATATTTTTTTTATATATTTAAAACGTTATTAACAACATTCTCAAGTTTACATGATTACCATACCATTTGAAAAATATATTTTTTATATAATAATGTATTCTTTTGTATAGATATTATTTTTATTTGCTTCTTATCGTCAGTAATGGTGCGATGTATCTGAAAAATTAAGCGCTCTTGAATATCATATAGCAACCCTTATACATACATACATATGTACATAATTGGTCATTATAACAGTTCAGTCTAGATCAGGAATTACCATGGAAAGGTTAGTACAATTGTACTTTTTTTAGCACTATTTGGAAGTCAAAAACACCATAGCACCTCAATGACTTATTTAGCACTATTGAAAAATGTTCTATACTTTATTTCACCACTCAAATATTCTGTCTCATCACTGTATAAGATTATTTTTCGTTTCATTTGCATATGGCAACTTGTTGCTAAAATGCCATATCAAGAGTTATAAGAGGAATATTATTCGTTCCACATTCATCTGTAAATGTAGAAAAGATATTTTCATACCAAAATTTAAATCGAAGGGACAAATGGACTGTTTCCTTTGACAGTCTCTAATTTAATCCAAACTAGGGATTTATTGAAGTCATTTAATTAGTGTTGCTACAATTTTGAAATAACAAATAGTTTGCTGGTACAAAATTTTTCACAAATAGTGATTTAAAATTTAAGTCTCATAAACTTTTTTATTCCTTTGTAGTTAAGTATTAAAGTAAGTTGAGAAGTTTACCTATTATAAAGAGCTTTTCATAATTATAGCACCACCAGCATTTCAATAATAACAAACAATGAATTGTCTTCAGGTCATATTTTCTGATGAAAAAAAGTGAAACTTAAATGGACCAGATGGCTATCGATACTACTGTCGTGACCTTAGAAATTCAAATTTTGGGGATATAGTTTATTGCTGGGGGGTTATTTCTTTAAGTGGTTGCCTCGAATTTCAGTTTTCATCTACGCGAATATATAGTAGAGAGTACTTTACTGTTCTTAGCTGTAGTTTGCTTCTTTTCTTAGGAGAAAATAATAAAAAAAACTATATTTTACAACGGGAAAAATTAGTTGAATTCATATCAGCAGACAGAGGATGTAATGGTTCCGTAAACAATCTACTGAGGTTTCATCGTGGCCAGCTTGCTCTCCTGATATGAATATTATTGAAAACGTTTTCCCAAACGAATTCCCCATTCTTGTCCGAAGATTACAATTTACCAGTGCTGAAAATTTGAAATTAAATATGATGGAAGAGTGGGTGAAAATAGACGGAGAAATATTAAATAATCTTTATAAGAATATCAAAGACCGAATATTTACTTTAATAAGGGGGGGGGGGGGGGTTTACTATTTTATTTATTTTCTCTCTCTTACTCACTAATACACAACCAAAAAAACTTTTGGTAACTCCTGTGTAGATTATGGACCTAGTTTATCACACCATTTACTTTGTGTATATTAATTTCTACACATTAGTGGAGAGACCTACATTTTAAAGTCGATTCAGAACGACACATTTTTTGAGGAACTTTTCATGGCGATTTTTCTCTCAGAGTGAGCGGAAGTCGCCGAAGAATTTTTTTTTCGTATGTCTGACTTGTGTGTTTAGACCTAAGGTCTTACGTCTAATAGTCTAACATATAACTTACTAGGCTAAGCCGACTTCAATAATATTAGACAACTCAATTCAACAACATAATTTCGAACGTTTCTCTATATTAAATTGTTTTTAATGAATTTCTTAATAGTCCTGGATATATTGTAATTAGTCCTTGAAATATTTTTCCAGTCTTGAAGGCGCTCTATCGTGTTGTAGCGATTACCTTATCGGTACATACCGCAGTTAATTTTATTACCTGAATCTTTTCACTAGACTAACAGTTTTATAAAATTTTTACGTGCGTTTTCAAAAACAATAAATTTACACTCATTACAAAAGAAATGGTGGGGTCCATCTTTCACTTACTACTTACTTTGCTTTCATTTTATTTGGAATCATAAATCTGCACATTAGGTTAGAATTTCTGCTCTATGTATTAGCCACTTATTAAGCTAAAGCTTGGATTATAGCCACATTAAAGAGTGACTATGTATATTGAATTTTTTAGATTTTTTAAACGTTTTTTTTTCTTTTTTGCTTCCAAAACCACAATTTCTATGTGCAGATGGTTTATTATTTCAATATGACTAAACATTAACAAAAAAAATTAAATACCGCAGATGATTAAAATCATCATCACTGCATATTGTCATGATGCAATATCGTATACAAAAAATTCTTATGTACAGTAAGACAGGGGGGAGATACGTTCCAGCGCTAAACGAAACAACGTTATACGAAACAACTTAACACGTACATACGTAAATAAATTGCGACTTCGGAAAATACAGTTTCTGGACAGACTAACCTATACGAGTATAGTATACTGTTTTTGATTGGTGCATAGCAAACAAGTATCAATAAAGTGTGCGATTTAGGGGAATCCCAATTCTACCGCATAATACTGAATCAGCGTTAAGCGGGGTCTTACCGTATTTAAATTAGAAATCATGTATTTCTTTCAATAATTGTTTTGAACACAAGCTGCGGTATTATCCACTACATTTATTGAAATTTTTTAAATTTATCATCTAATTTAGCTACTGATAATTTTTTTTACAGTCATTAGCCTTTATTATGTTATATGTAGATATATAAATATACGAGTATAGAGTATATGTATGTATATATTCAATATATTATAATATTAAATTACGTTGTTGATAAGAATCGGCTTCAGTGGGGAATTCCATTTTTGATTTTGAATTCTTATACTAATACTTAAAAGAATGAATTCTTTAAAATGATATTCAATAAATAAAACCCCAATATTAATAAGTTGCAGCAATGTACATATGTACATTAGAGCGACTCACCAAAAAAAGTGCTCGAAGTATCCTCTTTAAAATGAACCTTGGACTTTTTTAAGATAATAAATAATTACTTTTTATAATTACTTTTTAATTTGGTAAACAAATATACCGCCAAAAAGTCGTAGATGATTTCTATTTTTCTTTCTTTAGTTCTATTTTCATCCATACATGTTCTAGAAACTAGAAACCGCTATCATACTAGAATTACCACAAAATTGCACTTTAATATATTCCAGAGCACTGTGTAAAATGCATCTAATTTGTAAAAATTCAAATTATTTGCATACAAAGATGATGTACCAAGCAAAAGAAAAAATTTG
Source organism: Sarcophaga peregrina (assembly GCA_014635995.1). NCBI lineage: Eukaryota > Metazoa > Arthropoda > Insecta > Diptera > Sarcophagidae > Sarcophaga > Sarcophaga peregrina. Next base: position 23,295,020 of record CM025792.1, on the reverse strand, counting down.
ATACCCAATTGCCCTAGTTACAACGAAGGCTGCCACCCCATTGTATTTTTTCAGAAGGCGAACTGGTGCGAATTTCAAAAAAAAGCTGGACCCGTATTTAATTAAATAGACTAAAGATCAAAATATGTCAATTTGACATTTTTAATACAAACAACCCCAAACAAAAAATTTAAAAACCATTTTTTTTACAGAATATTCTTAAAAAATGGACATGGATGATCGTCCTTGGACAAATTGTATATACTGTTGGATGCGCATTAAAAAAAACCTTTCTTATGATATAGGTATTGTATATGTTGGTAAAGAAACTGATTCTCAAATTAACAAAACATTCAGAAATAGACTCTTTATCAAAACGGTCCAGCTCACGAGAGGTCGAAGCTGGAGCCGAAATATTTTAAATGTCATCATAAAAATACCAATGTTCATTTTAAGAGGGGTACACTTTGCACGAATTTCGCTTCCATACAATATGAGTCGCTCTAATGTGCATATGTAAGATCATAGCAATAAAACTATTTTATTATTCAATATTTTTGATAGTCCCCTAAACATTGGATTTCAATCTTAGAAACTGAGTTTTTGCTAGTACTTGTGGTAGATCTCTCTCTTTCTCTCTGTAGAACGTCCTCAGGGAATCTGAAAATAGTCAAAAATAAATTAAATTTAACCCTTTCGTTACTGCAGTTCATTCCGCCGAAGTAATCTACAAAATTCTAATAACCTATATATAAAGATTTATAGGATCTTCTCATCTTTTAATTTTATTTTAGATTAAAGATTTTGCTGGTATATTAAATATAAATTTAAATTAAGATAATTTTTAGACATTTATTTGGGGTCGCCGTGATCCAGTAGGTAGTGTGCTGGCTTATTAGACGAAAAGCTAGGTTCGTGTCCCAGGCCAGACATCGAAAATAAAAAAAAGTACAAAAAGTATTTTTTCGGCAATTTCTTCTCTTTCTCTTCTTGTTTCTCAAAAATATGTCGTTCGGAGTCGGCTTTAAACTGTAGGTCCCGCCACTTCTGCATAAAATTAACACACAAAACATAAGTGGTGTGAGAAATTGCGGGCTTCTTGGGGACGATTGCTGTTGACTGTCTAATGGTGAAGGTGTAGCACTGATCATTTTATAGTCACTAGCAGCAACTCGTTTCCTTACCGTTCGCATCTTCCCTCTCTCTTTCCACCTTTCCTAAAAAACATGCACAATGCACTGCATGAGTAGGGGTCATTCCCCTGAGTGCTGGTATTATAAAAAAAAAATCTACACATAACCCCATATTACAATCTTTACGTTCAAATTTAAATTCCCGTTTTTTGTCATTTGCATTGCAAACTACGCAGCTTCTACTTCAGTTTTACCTTACCGATTAGAAGTTACCATAGTCTAGTAGATAGTGTGTTGGCTTATTAGACGTAAAGACCAGGTTCGTATCCCTGGTCAAGCATTAAAACGAAATATGAAAAAAAAAATATTTCTTCGGCGATTTCCTCTCAGCAGATTTCTGGCAAAAACTCTGAGAGTAATATTTTCCATTAAAAGCTTTTCAAAAAATCTGTCGTTTGGAGTCGACTTTAACCTGAAGGTCTCGCCACTCATGGATAAAATTAACGCACACAACAAGAGTGGTGTGAGAAGCAATAACATTGTACAGTGGTTCAATTCGACCTCTTGGTACTGTACTTGTTACAGTTGACAAGTACATGTCCTCTGACCTAAACGAGCCTAACCCTACGGTTAACCTTAGTGGATGATTAATGCCAACTAGACATTAAGGATTTATATTGTGGCGATATTTCTGTAATATTTCTCGAAATGTTGCCTTGTATATTGATTTATTCCTATTATATTTGTAAAGACAATAATCTTTCCACACACAAATGTCTAGCATATGAAAGAAATATTTTCGATACCATTTTAAAGATTTGCGCATTGATTCCACGGTACTTATAACCATGTTAGTCTTATCAACTGCACCCATGGAATTATCGTAATGCAATACGCATTTAGGTTTTTGAACAACTTTATTACCTCCTTGTCTGATTACTATCTCAAATTCATTGGTATGCATTTTTGAAAGAATATAGACTTCTTTATTATCTGGCTCTGGTACACATGGGGCATTCAGTGACTGCCGGCTAAATCTTTCGCTGGTAATGGAAGGGTTAAAGAACAAAACATATTTTTTAAATTTTATATTTAATAAGTATGCTTAGATGTTCAATAAAATTTTTTATTCAACTCAAGGTATACAGATATTCCCCGACTTACGACCGAGATAGGTTTTCTGGTTATCGGTCATAAGTCGAATTTCATTAAAAACAAATTTAAGAACAAAATTACATACTTTACTAATACTACATACATAGTCGTCTTCCTTAAGTATTTTCTATGAAAAAAAAATTGGAAAAAAATGGTCGTTTGTCGTGCGGTCGCAAGTCGGGGACTACCTGTACTTAACAAGATGAGTTCAGTTTACTTCAGAAGCAACAGCAGATGCTTAGCTGTTGATTCAACTGGAAAACTGAAACGATTACCTAGCCTTTGTTAGATTTTATTATTTTCCATTAGCCTGCAATGAAACATTTTAAATAGCCATCACAATTTAAAATCTAATTTTAAAAATCAATGAATCAACACATTGAAAGATATGCATAGTAAATGTAAATATGTATATTTGGTTGTTATATTCTCAAGATTAAATTTTTTTTTTATTTTCTGATCATATCAAGTATTTTATAATCTTCATTCAGTTTTATTTAAAGATCAGTTCTGAAATGATGTTCATAAAATTATTGAGAATAATTTTAATATTAACATTTATAATGTCAAGCTGTGAAGGCGCTATTTTTAAAAGAATTACCAGAACAAGGAAAAATTGCAACCAAAACCACTGTGGATAAATTAGAAATTATTGTAACTTAATTAAGTTATAAATTAAAAGTTGTATTATTAAAATTATTAAAAAAGTTATAATAAGTTATAAATTACATATGAATTTAATAATAAATTAATTATTAAATGAATTTCTATTGTGTTTGAATGGTTTGTCGGCAAGAAGATAAAAAAAGATACAACAACTTACTCTGAAGTAAGTAAGTAAATACGTAAAGTAGTAATTAAATACGTTAGGTTCAGTTCAGATATACAATACGTTTATTCTATATTGAGAGAAAAATAATAGAGTAATAATAGACGTAAGTAATATTAGCAATTTTTAATGAAATTCGACTTACGACTTAATCGATTTACGACTGATAACCAGAAAACCTATCTCGGTCGAAAGTCGAGGAATACCTGTACACCTTGAATTGAATAAAACATTTTATTGAACATCTAAGCATACTTATTAAATATAAAATTTAAAAAATATGTTTTGATCTTTAACCCTTCCATTACCAGCGCCAGATTTAGTCGGCAGTCACTGAACGCCCCATGTGTACCACAGCCGGATAATAAAGAAGTCTATATTCTTTCAAAAATGCATACCACTGAATTTGAGATAGTAATCAAACAAGGCGGTTATAAAGTTGTTCAAAAACATAATGCGTATTGGATTACGATAATTCAACGGGTGGAATCAACGCGCAAATCTCTGAAATGGTATCGCAAATATTTCTTTCATATGCTAGACATTTGTGTGTGGATAGATTATTGCCTTTACAAACGTAATGAAAATGAATCAATATTCATGGCAACATTTCAAGAAATATTGCCATAATATAAATCCTTAATGTCTAGCTGGCAATTATCTTTCACTAAGGTCAACCGGTTTATAAATAGAGTAGGGTTAGGCTAGGTTAGGACAGAGGACCGTTTAACCGTTACCGTTTAACTTCGATTCCGAATGACATATTTTTGAGAAACGTTTTCATGGCAAATATTATTTACTCTCAAAGTTTTTGCCAGAAATCTGCTGAGGAAATCGCCGAAGAAATATTTTTTTTTTTCATATTTCGTTTTGATGCTTGACAAGGGATACGAACCTGATCTTTACGTCTAATATTACTGGTGAAACAACATTTTAATGAAAAGATAATGTATAAACAATGGAAGGAAATTATTGCATGATTATCTCCAACTTAAAAATAACTATTGTTACGTTTTTATCCTTATAAAAACCTTAAAAATATGAGTACGTAAATTGCAAATAACGTAAAAATAAATTTGTGTTTAGTTTTAAACCAGTTCTTTATTGTTCACACATTTCCGTGTGTCACCTTTCACGACTTGATTTAAAACAACAACAATTTGCTTTAATTGTTATTATTCTTTACACTCTTCCGCGTACACAATAATAATTCTGTAATAGATCTTTCTGAATCGCTGTTGTCTTCCATTTTATATCGCAGGGTAAGCTGGTTAAGCAGAGTCTGATGAATGCACTTAAAGGAGGATGCCTTTGCCTTCGCGAAATCTCTATAAACGTAAACAAATTGCTTGCAGTGTTGTTGTTGCCTGTTTACTTGTTTATCTGCTTTTTTATATACTGTTGCCTGTTTACTTCTCAATCCCTTTATTATACTGATGTTGCTGCGATATTTTTGTTTATTCGTCGATCATGTAAACAAGTACATTATTTTTATTTTTGGAGCTTTTGTTTATCATTTTAATAACACCATTTCCATTTTCCTAACACTATTTAAGAAGTGTTTGTTGTCTTCCTATTTTCTAGGCCTTTACATTTACAAATTTGATATTGCAAAAAATATTGTCAGCACAAGAAAGAAACTTCATTCAAAGTGATCACCATAGTTTCGTAAATCGAAGCATTCTATCGAACTATCCTCTATCTCCATGATAAATATAACCATAACTAAACTGTAGCATAGAATAAAAGATTTTGTTTCTGAGGCTGTTTGACTGTTATTATTAATTATTTGAGGGAAAATGTCCCTTCTTTTATAGTAAAATTTTGGGTGATTTGCCAATTCTAAGTCAACCCCTTACTTCTAATACAATATTGGTTTGGCTTAATACAAGAACACATGTTTGTGTGTACAATTAGTACTTAACTATATCTTTAAGGGTTTGTGTGTGTGTTTATCGTGGGACAAGTGGATGTCATACGACACGCGTCCGCTGTCCATAATAATTCCCACGATAAAGTGTACAGAGAGCCACGCACAATCACTAGCTATGCAATACAATAACAACACACATAGTGCATATTATATGCATGTCAATACTGCCGGCGATCACTCAACAAACTGTCAAATGATCGTCGCGTGTGAGCATTACTATTGTGGCGTCACACGCTCCAGCGACAGTCAGCAACATTTTTTCAAGTGCTCGCTGCTCATATGCAATTGGATATTCTTTTGTTTATGCACATGAAATGTTGCGTTGGTATTGACAACCATAAAATCATGCTACAAAACCACGAACATTCGGCTTCAAGAACATTCATCAGACTGTTTATGTTTATGACTGTGTGAAGACGCAGTCGTGGTTTGAAGATCTCGGATGCGCCTATATTTGGAGTTGTTTTGAACAATTATGGATAAACTACAGCTTCGCAAAGTGCTTCAGATCGTTGCTCTGATGGGAACAAATGTATCCAATATGTAAATAACTTATCAGCATTTTGCTTCACATATTGTTTTACAATGCTCAAATATTGGAACGCATCCATTTTACCGTCTAAATAATAATTATACCCTTCTCCTACACAGGGAAGATATTCACACACCAATACCACTACTCCAAATGCTTCAAGATAACCTGCATATTGTTATTCAAAATACGCCAAACGTACCACTATCTTTATAGTGCCTATGTATTCTTTACCCCCTTACCTTCTTTAATTTTTCTAAACAAAATTCCATTCACATTTAATACGTAATTTTTTCTTTATTTTATATTCGTACCTTTATGAAAATACATTTTAAAACTAAACCTACCGATACTTCATGTATTCGTATTCCTACCAAAGAGGGTCAATTGACCCCTTGAGGTATTTAAGGTAGATTACATATATTTCTCGGTAAAAAAATGAACAAGAGAGGAGTAAATCTTGGAAAACACATTCGATTTATTTTGTAATAAAAGTCGTAAAGGCAAATGGCGATGTGATAATATTATTTCTAGAAATTCTGACAAGAAGTTCAAAATGGATCATTTGTCCCGTCAATGGTAGGTTAAGTGTTAAATCTTTGAGGTTATAGTTCGAAAAAAAGTTTTCAGGAAATTGAAAATAGGTTATCAAATAGCAATCATATTAATTTAAAATTGTAATACTCGTGTATGTGATCTTAAAAACTAAAACAAAAATGCTATTTTAAATGGAATTAATTGCATTTATTTTTTAATATTCAAATTTTAAGTGCATGACTTTACTACAGCGATGTCATATTAGGCAAAAATTGTCAGGGTTTTTTTATACAACCAACACTCAGGATATTGGCCCTACAAGGACTTGTGTGAATTGCCCCAGTATTTCATTAGTCTCCTTATACTGCCACCTTTATAACGTTGAGGTTAATTATGAATATATGCAGGTATCAGAGATCAGCAATGAATCGTTTTTCCACTACTCATAAGTTACTCATGCAATTTTGAGCATGAGTGAATCAATAGAATTGATTTACAATGATGATTAGCAATGAGTACAAAGTTGACATCAAACTCAAAACATTCGAAATGTGTTTGATTCATACGCCTACTAACCCTGATTCATAAATTTAGAAAAATACTTATAATACTTATAAGTGGTTCGAGTGGCTCGAATCATTCATTTAAATTTACAGCCTTTGTTGTTATTGCATATACAGAAAGGAAAGACAAAGACAACAAGCAAAGCATGCACAGTCTTCTTGGGAGTATAGTATTGTTCGTACGCAAATCATACTTATTTTGTGCTTCGTGTTAATGTTAAGTAGAGACGAGTCGAAGTTAATAACATCTTGTATGATTAGTATGAGTATGATATTAAAAATTCGAATAAGTATCAGAAATTATAAGCATGACTCGAATCTATTCATCGTTTTGAATACTCGTTGCTGATCTCTGATAGGTATGCAATACTTGTTTTATTAATATTTGAATGGATTATTTTTTAAAATTAATATCTTAAAATCCTTAAAACCTTTGGAAAAAATATATTAAATAAACAAGCGGATTGTAATACTATTTCATTTATGTATGCCCCTAATGAACTCGTATCTGGTATTAAGAGTAAAATAAATCAATATATTTAATTCAAAGTTTAATAATTATTATTTCTTATCATTTTATACATTATAAATAGTATCAATACAGAATTCAGTATATTTTTACAACTCATTCTTAGCAGTGCTGTTTACAAAATTAATACTAAATAAAATGTATTATTTGAAATTCATTTCATTATTATTAATAATAATGAGTTTACTTGGATTATCGATTGGATTCCCTGTAAATGTACCACAACCGCCACCACAACAACCCCGAAATCGTGTTTCGAATACTCGTTTAAATTGTGGAAAATGGTCCTGTGGCAAATAAATAACAAAGTATTTTTAATTTTAAGTTTTGTTTTAATAAAAAATAAAAAAAAATATTGCACAATACATACGAGTGATTTCTCATTTTTGTTAGTTAGTTCAAGTATTAGCAACTTGCGGGTCGAGTATTCAGTAGATATTCAGACTTCATTGAAGGACGGCTGTCCTTCAAAAAGTTATTAGCAACCTCTTATGGTTTACTGTCTATACTATCTCATATTATATTAAATAGATATTTGTATATCGTTTTAAAGCACCATCTCTCCATTTTCCAACAAGATTTAAATTCAGTAAATGGTGTCAGCAATATTTGAGTAATCCAGAAATTTGTGCGTAAAGTAAAAGAAAAAAAAAACAGTTTTTGTCAAATAAAAAGAGTATTTAGGGTTCGCGAAATATAAAAAAACAAATATTTTTGAGATCTACTCAAATTCACAACCTATGCTATGTCATTAGCCGGCTGTATTTAATTTTTTTATTTTGTCGCATAATGTTTTTATTTCTTATCATTTTTTTTAATTAATTTGAACATCAATCCAAAATTCAGTCTATTTTTTGAACTCATTCGTAGCAGTGCTGTTTATAAAATTAATAAAAATAAAATTAAAAAAATAAAATGTTCCATTTTAAATTCGTTTCATTATTATTAATAATAATGACTTTACTTGGATTATCGATTGGTTTCACTGTAAATGAAATACCACCACCTAGAATTATACGACATGAAAATCGTATTTCGAACACTCGTTTAAATTGTAGAAAATGGTCCTGTGGCAAATAAAGACAAAGTGTTTTTAATTTTAAGCTTTATTTTAATAAAAAAAAAAAATAAAGAAATATAGCAAAATACTCACGACGGTTTTTTTTCATTTTTGATAGCTAATTTAAGAATTAGCATCTTGCAGGCCGGATAAACAGACATTCAAACTTTATTGAATATACATAGTAAGTCGTTAAGTTTTCTCGAATAGTCTTACAATAGTTCCGCCACTCTTTTAAATACTTATCAACAACCTCTTATGGTGTTCAATCTAAAAAATAACAGAAAAGATAAGCATTCCTTATTGTCAAGAACCACATAAATCTCATAAGTCCCCATAAAGCAGGGATAGATTAATACTTCCACAACCACAGAGTCTCTGATGATTATGCCATAGCAACAGACAAGTTTATTTAGTTATTTATTTGACGCTTTTTAAATTTTGAACTATTGTGGTCAAGTATTGTATTGGCAGGATTACGATCAGCTTCTCACACCATTTATGTTGTACTTGTTGATTTAATCCATGAGAGATGGGTCATGAGTCGACTCCGAACAACAGATTTTTGAGAAACTTTTCGTTTTGCTACAAAAGAATTTCAACAATATCTACTCGAAAATTCTTTACAATGTTTTGAGTTAACGAATTAACATCAGTGCCTCTCAGCCTCTGATAAAGAACAGACGTACATATTATTAAAACGAACAAATAAAAGCAACCGCTACAGAAATAAAAACAATTCTAAACAAATTTACTAAAGTTAAATAATAGAATCAGAACAAAACAGATCAAGTAAAAACATTTATTTATTCTTTTGTTGTATATTAATGAGTGTTTTAAAAAGAAAGAAGTGCTGGGGAAATGCCCCAAAAAGGAAACTGAATTTTAAAGAAAATCGTTTTAAAATACTACAAGATGTTAACGATGGTGATGAAGACACATATAGTGAGAATGACCATGATGAAATAAAGGAATATAAAGTTGTGATTCCTCCTATAGTAGTTGATGCTAGTCATGGATTCTTTCGAGTTTTTAAATTAATTGGGAAAGAGTTCGAATTTAAGAGAATGTCAGTTGGAACTAAGATAATTTCTTCGTCTATGGTGAACTATAATATTGCCAAAAATAAGTTATCTGCGGCAAATTTAAAATTTTACACCTATGAATGTAAGGGCACTAAAATATTTAAATTATTTTTATACGGACTTACCCAATTGGACCCCAAGGAAATTGAAGACGAACTCAAAATTAAATACAATGTATCTACTTAAAATAAAACTGTAATACAAACTGTACGTTCTTCTGTCGATGACGCACTATATGTTCTAGAGTTTGATCGCACTCTTACATCTAAAACACAGATAATAAAGATTAGACGCCTATGTAACATTGTAATATATTGGAGAAACCCTTTGAAAAGCAAGAAAGGACCTACACAATGTACCAAGTGTGTCATGTATGGTCTCGGTTCAAAAAATTGTTTTCGTAACAGTATCTGCATTGCTTGTAGTGGTGCTCATGATTTCTCCTTATGTTAAATTAATAAAACATCAGAATATGCTTCCTTCAAATGCTTTAACTGTATGAAGAAAAATTTGAAAAATATTCATCATAGGGCAGATTCCTAGCCGTAAAGAATACCTAATTATGCGTGACAAAGTCAAGAAAAAAAAATCAGCCTCAACAAAATAACTTTTACCGTCAACTTTTTGACCAAGTCCCAAATGTTCCGAATGAAAATAGCCATACTTTTGCCACTAAAGGTTATGCTGAAGCACTGCACCGATCTCATCACACAAAAGGTAATATCTTCAGCATCGATCAGTTGTTGGAAATTTTTTCTAGAGCGATTGTGGACCTTCAAAAATGTACTTCAAAAATGGATCAGCTTATTGTAATAATGCAAATGCTTAAATATGCCGTCTAATTATATAAATACCAGCCTTCATGTAATGCATTGGAATTGTGAAGGCATTACAAACTTTAGCCAGTCGGCTCAACTCCATTTATTTTTATTATAAAACAATATTGATATTTTACTACTTAATGAAACATTTTTGAAACCTAAGCATATTTTTAAGCTGTCTACAGAAAAGACAGAATTTCTCATGGTGGAGGCTGTAAAATTAACATCGGAATATAAGTTAGAAACTTCATTCAATACTAAATTTTTCGAAAACATTTGTATTTCTATGAACATTTATAATAGAAATGTACTATTCATATCAGCTACCGTCCAGGTTATTCTGACGATTTTAGAACAGATCTTGATCTATTAACTTGTTCCAACTGTAATTATTTCATTTTAGGCGATTTTAATTCCCACCACAGAAGTAGAAACTGCAATATAACGGATAGAGCAGGGAAAATATTATACAACACCCAGAATTCCTCAGAACTTACAATATCGAAATCCATCTACAATTGATCTTCTTCTATCAAATTCCACACTTTTTTTCAGAGATCTAGAAACCCATCCGAACAAACTAAACTCTGATCACTTTCAACTACATTTATTATTAGTGATTCTGTTAAGGAAAATGTACAATGTACAACTCTTTCCAGACTATTTTCCAGACTATTTTTAATGCCAATTGAGAAAGATTTAAAAGCGAGGTAAATTCAGAAGTTAATTCTTCTCTAGCCATTAACAACCACCTGTCCCTTTTTAATGTGGAGCAGACCATTCAGGAACTTACAGACTTGATCAATAATTCAATTTGGTCAACGATACCACATCGAACTAGGAACATTAAACTTTTTCAACTTTCTGACCAATGTAAAAGAATGATTTCATTAAGAAACATGTTTAGGAGAAAATTACAACGTTGTAACAATAATTCTAGGAGAATAATGTTTCGAGCTATGATAAGGGAACTGAATAAACTAATCGATATTCAAATAACAAACTCTAGAAATGAACAATGGGAAAATTTTTTATCTAACTTACCCGTGGGAAACAAACACTTTTGGAAAATTTCTAAACGTATCAGAAATAAATCTAGAGCGATAGACAAGTTAGTAATCGACAACCGTGAAGTAACGGAGAAACTTGATATAGAAAACGCAATTGCCGATCAGTTTGTTACTGCTCATAATACATCTACCAATTTCTCCAGCTCCATTGAGAACAAAGTAAATTTATTACCTAGCTCAATTGCTGACGATGTATTTTTAAATGAGGACATAACTACCTTAACTAGTTTTGAGGAAATTGTATTTATTATTAAGAATCTTAGAAACTCAAAAGCTCCGGTATTAGACAGAATTACCAACTTGGTATTCAAGAAACTTCCTAATACAGCTTATAACTTTCTAACAAAATTTTATAATTTTTGTATTCAACAATGCTACTTTCCTAAGAGTTTTAAAAAGGCCAAAGTAATTCCAATTGTCAAAAGTGGTAAGGACCCTAAACTAACATCTAGTTACTTGCCAATCAGTCTGTTAAGTTCATTAGACAAGATTCTGGAGAAAATTATACTGAATAGACTCAAAAACTTCGCAGATGGAAACAATCTTCTCCATAATTGTCAGTATGGATTTAGACCTCAACATTCTACCACACACCAATTGAAAAGAGTGGTAAATATGCTAAAATTAAATAAAAATATACGATATTCAACTGGTGTAATTCTTCTCGATATAGAAAATGCTTTTGACTCGATTTGGCAAAAGGGATTAATTTATAAGCTGCACAAAATGGGGCTTCCAACATATCTAATAAAAATAATTGAAAGCTTTTTTACTGACAGGTCATTTGTATTTGATGTTGCTGGAACCTTTTCGGCGGAAAGACTTATCCTTGCAGGAGTGCCACAAGGCTCCGTGCTATCTCCCCTTATTTTCAATCTCTACATAACAGACTACAAAATACCAACTGGAAATGACGTGGCATTTTATGCCGACGATAGTGCATTTATTTCTTGTGGAAAAGTGTCAAACGGGATTGTCAAGCGCTTGCAAAAAGTTCTTAGTCATGCCAACGATATTTTACCAAGTGGAAAATAATAATAAAATAATAAAAAAATAATAAATAAAACCTCAGGCGAAACTTTTCCGTTTAATAAATCACCGAAAAGAATTCCCACAATTAAAATGTTTATTAATAGGACGGAGATTCGGTTTTCAAAGTCTATTAAATACTTAGGCGTAACACTCGATAAAAAACTTAATACAAGGAACATGTAGGAAACATTTGTATCAAAGCGATTCGATGTGGCCGAGTTTTGTCAAAACTTAATACCAAAAACAAATGTATTTTATACAACCTATGTATTAAACCCATTCTTACATATGCCTGCGTTATCTGGAAGGACTGCGCAAACTCTCACAAGAAGAGACTCCAGATAATTCAAAATAAAAATTTGAAAATCATTTACAATTTACCAAGTTGGGAACTACATAGAATTTCAGGACAAAAAACAATCGAAACCCTAATGAACGACTTGACCCAAACATTCTATGATAAATGTAGTAGGTCTAATTTTTCTCATCTGAAAAGTTTGCAGGTAGTTGACTGAGTGACTCTATACCCAGGTATAGATTTATTTTAGTTAATGCAATTAAACTTTTCAAAATTTCCATCTGTGATTATAGATATAGGTCTTTTACTATCTTTTTCCTATAATAAGTTATTCTAAATGCACTTATTAATTTCTAAAATGCACATATTTGTTGTAATATATAAAATGATAATAACTCAAAAATGTAATATAAATAAGAAACTCATTGATAGTAAATAAATAAATAAGTAATAAATAATAATGAATTAACATAGATAATGATATTTATTTATACTTTACATATTTTTTTTTTCTTTTTTTTTTTTTGCTGTTATCAAAACAATTATTAATTATTATAATTAATTATTAATATTAATTATAGCACAAAAAGATAATAATCTTATAAATGAAAGTGCTATAGGAGAACATCAAAGAGGAGTAAGTAATAATAAATCATTGATTAAATTAATATAAAAGAATGAAAATATATTTAAAAATAAATTTGGAGAAATACAAAGGGCAGTTTATACTAGCGTAAAGAACAATATAAAGAAAAAATATATACATATAATGCGATACGATGAAACATAAATAATAAATTATAAAAATTAAAATTATTCATCACTAATAGAAATAGAGAGTAAAAAAGTGTAATACAATCAATATTTGTTAAATACTATCTAAAAAGAATGTGAAGCTCCTTTTTGAACTTAGTTGCATTGTTTATGTTCTGAATATAGTTAGATAATGTATTTCAAAGACTGTGGTGTGTACAAAGAACTGCCGTTGTGACAAAAGAGTCTTATATTTGTTGTCCGTTTGTGGACTGTATGAGGGGTGAATCAACACGGAAAAATGAGTCTTCAGTTCCTCTAATAGGGATTAATAGGCTACTAAAAAGACGGCAAAATTAACAGGATTCCGATGCCCAAAAAAATAACCAAACAAAATCACTTTCCTTTTTTATATACAATTTTTTTGTTGTTTACAATATTTCATTTATTATTGGGTTTTTCTTTTACACAGTGATTTTAAAATTCAAAACACTATTTTATTACTATTTTTAATTTATTAATTTTACACATAGTATGGCCGAAAGCCACCAATTCTAAATTTAATTAATTTAGTTAAAATTTAATGATCCTTATGGATCCAACCAACGAAAAACGATAGAACAGAAAAATTATACAGACTAAAGGCCTGAAATTACATTAAACTACATTACGATGTTAAGGAACAGAAAGCTTAAATACAATATAAACGCCCTCTGTTGATAACTTCAAATCATTTAAACAATCCTGTTTATGTCACCAGGAATGGAAAGTGTAGATCGTCAGACATAAACATCTATATTGGAAAATTTTCCTACCGCGGTTAGATCTAGCAAATCTAATCCTGCTAAATAAGTACATTGGCTGTTTTAAAATAATAATCCCATGGAGGAGAATTAGGCATTCAATATTTAATAGACTATCAAAATTAACTCCAAATATCTGGTAGGAAAATTGTGATATGTGGTCTAGCTAAGTTCAGTTTCCACCTATCATCAGTGTCACAGTTCGCGAAAATTTCAGATCCATATAAAAGAACAGGAATCAAAAACCTTTTAGCCAGCTGCAAGCATATGGTAAAAGGAGTCGAGTCTGTAACAGGCCATAAATCTCTAAGCATACCGTAAACTTTACCTACGAAGATATTAATGTGGTTAGACCACATTAGCCGACCATTATAGATGATATCCAGATTAGATACCAGAATATCCGCCACATCAAATGCTCTCTTAGATATGGAGAGCAATAAACATTTAGAATAAGAGAGGTTTATACAAAGTCCATTAGCATTAGCCCAGTTGTCAATTTTCCGCAAATCATCGTTGATCGTGCCTATACATAAGCTGATATTCTCAATACAAGTGCTCTGATATAGTTGGAAGTCATCAGCGTACATATATACCTTACAATTATCCAAAACATCAGATAGGTCGTTAATGTATATACAGAACAAAAGCGACCCTAATATTGATCCCTGAGGAATACCTCTTCCAACGTTTAGCGAATTCGAAATGTTACCGTTCAGGTGAACTCGTTGTGGTCTTTTCATGAAATAGGAACGTATAAGACCACAAGCTGAATTGGAAAAGTGAAAGAGGGTCTTTAGTTTCCTCAATAGTATTTTGTGATCAACCATATCAAAAGCCTTAGTGTGATCCAATAGGACTAAGAACGCTATGTAATTTTCTCCCAATTTCAACCTAAGGTCCTCAACTACATTGACTAAAGCAGTAGTGCAGCTCTTATCTTTCATAAATCCCAACTGCTTTTTAGATAAGAAATTATTACTTACGAGATAATTGTTTATTTGTCTAGCCATAAGGTTCTCCATTACTTTGGACAGGAATGGAAAAAAAGCAATTGGCCTGAATTCATTGTTGGACTTAGGAATGGGAATGATTTTCGACTGTTTTAAATCAAATATAATTTGTAATTGTGTTGTAATAAATTTATAGATGCTTACAAAGAATCATCACAAAATTTAACACCAAAATAAAAATTACGTTTTCAAACGATCAAACTATTTTAGAAAACTACAAAACTTATGCATTTAACATATTAATTCTTTAAGAAAATATTGAATTTATAACTCTAACCCATGAATCATAAAATTCAAGCAAAACAAACGGATGCCATCCATTAGTATTTATTGAAACTAAATATTGTTACGAAAATGGAAATGATGTTATTAAAATGATATACAAAAGCTCCAAGAACAAAAAAATAACAAAAGATCCATTGAACAATTGTTATTGTGTACGCGGAAGAGTGTAAAGAATAATAATAATTGAAGCAAACTGTTGTTTTTTAAATCAAGTCGTGAAAGGTGGCACACGGAATTGTGAGAACAATAAAGAATTGACTTAAAATTAAACACAAATTTATTTTTATTTTATTTGCAATTTACTAACTCATATTTTAAAAGGGTAAAAACGTAACAATAATATAAAGAAGGCAAAAACTGTCATTAGTATAAGTACACGTTAAAAATAAACATAACATAGGAATGTACAATGTACTAAAGTGCAGGTTAATATAATTAAAAAAATTTCAAAATACAAATACTGAAAAATATATTTATTTATTGTCGTTTTCAACTGTAACATAAATTTATAATTACTCTGGGGAAATACAATAATTTAAATATTTTTATAACTGATTAATCAAATAATTAGTAACATCACAGTATCGTCTCATGAAATCATAATTACAAAGAAATTCAAATTCCAAAAATTCGAGATAATGCAGAATTTTCAAATCCTACAACTCAAAATATTGTACAATTACAATTTAAGTTCAATAATTTGTTTGCTTGTTAAAATGATTTAATTATAACTTAGGAATCTTTTGATTTCATATGACGATATATAGTCTGATTAAGTATATTTAGTTATACATACATACATATGCAGACAGCTGTTGTCGTATAGATCAGTTGCTGGGAATTATAATGTAATCTTGCAGTTTACATTTAGTTTATTACAGACTATTGATATAAAAATATCAAAGAAAATGAGAGCAATTAAAAAGATCATCGTATTACTGTTTTTAATATTGGAAATTACAAGTTCTAACTCTTTGCGGACAGGTTGGAAGCATCAAATAACAAAAACTAAACAAAATTGTAAAAAATATTGTGGTTAAATTGTTCTAAAAACATGTCATTAACTATTGTATTTTGAACTACATTAAAAATACAATAAAAAAGAATTTTCAGAAAAAAAAGCTATTTTAATTCTACAGCCTATTTATTGTTTCTTAATTACAAGTCGAATTACTACTCTGTTCTTAAGAAGAATATTCAGTGTGCCACTTTTCACGACTTGATTTACAACAACAACAATTTGCTTTAATTGTTATTATTCTTTACACTGTTCCGCGTAAACAATAACAATTGTTCAATAAATCTTTCTGAATCGCTGTTGCCGGCTCTGCCTTGCCTTTTAAATCGCAGAGTAAGCAGTCTGATAAATGCACTTAAAGGAGGTCTTTGCCTTCGCGAAATCTCTATGATGTTGTTGCGATATTTTTCTTTATTCGTTGATCATGTAAACAAGTCCATTATTTTTGTTTTTGGAGCTTTTGTTTATCATTTTAATAACACCATTTCCATTTTCGTAACACTATTTATGAACTGTTTGTTGTCTTCCTATTTTCCAGGCCGCCTTTACATTTACAATTTGATTTTGTAAAAAATATGGTCAGCACAAGAAAAAATCTTCATTCAAAGTGATCATGAGAAACCATATTAATTTATAATTGTAATAAAAAATGCTATTTTAAATGGAATTAATTGCGTTTATTAATTGCATTTATTTTTTAATATTAAAATTTATATACCTTATACTGCCATCTTTATAACGTTGAGGTTAATTGTGAATATATGTAGGTATCAGAGATCAACAATGAATCGTTTTTCCGTTACTCATAAGTACTCTTGCAATTTTTAGTATGAGTGAATCAACAGAATTGAAACTCAACTACTCTGATTCATTCGTACTCGCTACAACATTAATTTACAAGTATAAGTAGCAATGAGTATGAGTACAACGTGGACATCAAACATTCGAAATATGTTTGATTCATACGCCTAAATTCTGATTAATAAATTTAGAAAAATACCTATAATACTTATAAGTGATTCGAATCATTCATTAAAATTTACAGTCTTTGTTGTTGTTGCATATACAAACAAAGAAGAAAGAAAAGACAAAGACAACAAGTAAAGCATGCACGCAATCTTCTTGTGAGTATGTAGTGTTGGTACGCGAATCATACTTATTTTGTGCTTCGTGTAAATGTTAAGTAGAGAGGAGTCGAAGCCAATAACATCATGCGTATGTTAAGTATGAATACGACAAGTACTTACAACATTGAGTATAAGTAGTATGAGTATGATATTAAAATAAGTAAAAATTCGTATAAGTATCAGAAATTATAAGTATGACTCGAATCTATTCATCGTTTTGAATACTCGTTGCTGATATGCAATACTTGCTTTATTATTATTTTAATGGATTATTTTTTAAAATTAATATCTAAAAATCCTTAAAACCTTTGGCAAAAGTATATTAAATGAACAAGCGGATTGTAATGCTATTTCATTTAGGTATGCCCTTATGAACTCGTATCTGGTATTAAGAGTAAAATAAATCAATATATTTACTCCAATGTTTAATAATTATTATTTCTTATCATTTTATAAATTATAAAAAGTATCAATCCAGAATTCAGTCTATTTTTTCAACTCATTCTTAGCAGTGCTGTTTATAAAATTAATAAAAATAAATAAAATGTATTATTTGAAATTCATTTCATTATTATTAATAATAATGAGTTTACTTGGATTATCGATTGGATTCCCTGTAAATGGAACACCACCACCACCACCGCCATTACCACCACAACCACCATCTATCGCCATACTATTTCAAACTCATATTTCGAATGCTCGTTTAAATTGTGGAAAATGGTTCTGTGGCAAATAAAACCAAAATGTTTTGAATTTTTAGTTTTATTTTAATAAAAATAAAATGAAATATTGCACAATACATACGATTGTTTTTTCATTTTTGTTAGTTAATTTAAGTATTAGCAACTTGCATGCCTGATACTCAGTAGATATTCAGACTTCATTTTATGGACCGAAGACAAAAAAAGTTCCGACAGTCCTTCAAATACTTATTAGCGGCCTCTTATGGTTTTCTGTCTAAACTATAACAGAATAGATAAGAATTCCTGATTGTTAAGAACCACATATTTCTCATAAGTACCCATAAAGCAGGGATAGATTAAACTTCCACAACCAGAGAGTCTCTGACGACTGTGCCATAGCAACAGACAAGATTATTTATTTTATACGCTTTGTAAATTTTGAGCTACTGTAGTTAAGTATTGTATTGACAGGATTACGACCAGCTTCTCACACCACTCATGGTGTATTGTGTTGATTTAACCCATGAGTGACGGGTACTACCGTTTAAAGACGACTCTGAACGGCAGATTTTTGAGACATATTTCATTTTATTTACCCTCCGATTTTTTGTCAGATATCTGCTGAGAGGAAGTCGCCGAAGAAATGTCTTTTTTTATTTCGTTTTCTTGGCCTCACTCTTTCTCATTAAGGGGATTTCAAGAAGCAAATAAACTTAATATTGATCCACACTAGAGTAATCGAAATCAGCTCGCATCTTTCATATTCACAATCTGTACGAATCATCTATTTTCAAATTAAGTACAGTTAATATTTTTTAATAATTTTTAATCCTGAGGTATACGTAACTATGTATAGATTTGTTTAACTTTGAGTATTGAGAATTCGTAAAGACAAAAACATTCTCCCTTAAGTGCATTCATCAGACTACTTACTCTGCGATATAAAAGGCAGGACAGAGCAGGCAACGGCGATTCAGATTCAGTCAGTTTTGTGTGAAGACACGTTGCGTGCAAAGAGTATAATTGTGGTGTGAAGATCTCTATTATAAAGCTCCATTAAACAATTGTTATTGTGTACGCTGAAGAATGTAAAGAATAATAAAAATTAAAGCAAATTGTTGTTGTTTAAATCAAATGGTGAAAGGTGGTACACGGAATTGTGCGAACATTAAAGAACAATAAAGAATTGACTTAAAATTACATAAAACTTTATTTTACTTTATTTGCAATTTGTTAACTCATATTTTAAACGTTTTTAAAAGGGTAAAAAAGTAACAATATTATAAAGAAGACAAAAAACTGCCATTACTTGAGATCAATATTAGTACACGTTAAAAATAAGCACAACATACGAATGTACAATGTACATAAGTGCAGGATAATATAATTAAAAAACTTCAAAATACGAATACGGAGAAATATATTTATTTATCGTCGTTTTCCACTGTAACATGAGTTCTTTATTATAAATTTATAATTTCTCCGGGGAAATACAGTAGTTTAAATATTTTTATAACTGATTAATCAAGTAATTAGTATCATCATAGTATCGTCTCATAAAATCATAATTACAAAGAAATTCAAATTCTCAAAATACGAGATAATGCAGAATTTTCAAATCCTACAAATAAAAATATTGTACAAGTATAATGTGAAAATGTATTTCAAAAGTTTATTTTTAATTTTAAAGTTCAATAATTTGTTTACTTGTTAAAATGATTTAATTATAACTTAGGAATCTTTTGATTTCATATGACGATATATAGTATGATTAATTATATTTAGTTATGCATACATATGCAGGCAGCTGTTGTCATCAGTTGTTGGGAATTATAATGCAATCTTGTTGTTTACATTTAGTTTATTACAGACCATTAATACAAAAATACCCAAGAAAATGAGAGCAATTAAAAAGATCATCGTATTACTGTTTTTAATATTGG
The DNA here is from genome assembly GCA_014635995.1 of Sarcophaga peregrina. Taxonomy (NCBI): domain Eukaryota; kingdom Metazoa; phylum Arthropoda; class Insecta; order Diptera; family Sarcophagidae; genus Sarcophaga; species Sarcophaga peregrina. Next base: position 23,274,836 of record CM025792.1, on the reverse strand, counting down.
AAATTATAAGTTCTAACTCTTTAAGGACAGGTTGGAAGCATCAAATGTCAAAAACTAAACCAAATTGTAAAAAAAATTGTGGTTAAATTGTTCTAAAAACATGTCATTAACTATTTTATTTTGAAGTACGTTAATCATATACAAAAAAAATTTAAAAAAAAACTATTTTAATTCTACAGCCTATTTGTTGATTCTTAATTACAAGTCGAATTACTATTCTGTTCTTAAGAAGGATATTAAAAAAATAATTTCATTTCATGTTTTTAACGTTCAGATGGGTATGACCACAGAAGGTTGAAAACATGTTATGAATTACAAGATTTATATGGAATACAAGCGGTTCTTAAAGTATTTTGGTTTTGTGTAATTTTAGTTGTAATTTTTGGCTCGTCGAGATATTCCAATATTCCGCCGTAAGGTTTTGTTTTTGCGTCCCTTATAACTGTTGGCCATTACATTATATACGTTTAAAGAAAGAATTATATTCCAGTCTCAGGAATATGTGTATTTCAAAAAGTTTAAACTTCATTCATATATAATTGGCCTTTACAATCCTTCAGTCAGGATTGCGGCCTAGCTTCTCACATCACTTATGTTGCGTGCGTTAATTTTATACATAAGTAGCGGGACCTACAGTTTAACCTCGACTCTGACCTACAGATATTTGAGAAACTTTTGACTTTAAATTTAAATTTTTAATAATTAGTCTTAAATTTAAAATTTAAAAATCTATCAATGAGAATACATGTCTGAACGTTCAGACAGATTTTGATAAATTTATTTTTTTACTGTGAAATTCAATTGTTCTGGTTAGAAATTGAATATTTTCTCATTCTCATTCTTGGCAGCCAATTGACATTACCATTTCGGCTAATTAAACGATCATCAAACGTTTGACACAATAAATCGATATAACAATAATATCGATTAAACAAAACATCGTTCGCATCACACCCAAAGATGCCTCCGCTCCACAAATCGCAGTAAACAATTGCTCGTAATGGGTGCATTAGCTTCTATAAAAGCAACCCACACTTGGTCTGAGTTCCAAATGAGGCAATTTTACTTATTAACGAAAAGATGTTTTTTTTTGCACAATCGTCATCACCGTTGTCGTTGGCGTAAATCGATTCATTAAGTTCAGCGCAGATAATACTCGTATACTGAATTTTGTGACAGAATAGAATGGCATAACTGTTGCCAGATTCGAAACAACCCATAATTTAAATTTAAGCCGATATATGACTACACCCTATATTTATTAAAATACTGTTTTGCTCACACTTAAACTCTAAAATCTGGGGTTTGAATGGACGCCTCATGTCTAATAATCCAACTTACTACCTACGAGACTACGGTGATTTCGATAGAAAGATTCGTATTTATTCAAAATTAGTACAAAGTAAATTAAATCTTTTTAAAAATTAATTGACAAACTTGTTAAAAACTTATACTTGAAATTGGACTGTAAACTCTAACTACATACAGTGCATGGCAAAAGTCTTAATACGGGTATATATTTAAACAATTTCATGAATTTTTGCCAAAAGTTTTTATAAACAATTTATAGTTTTTATATTTATTTTATTAATTTATTTCTGTTCTATTATAAAACAAATAATTTTTTAATGTTTTCCATAAAAAAAGAGAAAAATAAGGAAAAGTTTCCAAAGACTCCATCGGTTCCATCAAGGAGAATCTTGAGAAAACTTAAAATTCAAAGTCCTAATATATGAAAATGTTATCCCTTGTATTTAGTAGAATATACCATAAGGCCTAGCACTCCATTTAAGCCATTTGGAATTGAATGTACAAGTTTTTGTTTAGTGTTTTCAAGCGGCACCATGAGCAAGTTTTTCAGTGAACTTTTGTTCGAGGTTTAGCGATTACGTAACCATTCTTTCAAATGACCTCCTAAATACTCGATTACAGGCATACCGAGACTAAATTTGTTACAATTGATGCTGGGGGGGCGAAGTTTTAGGCATTCAAGTTTACTTTTATTAAAATTTTATAAGTGAGCGTGGCAAATATAATAATACTTATGCTCTTGAATTATGCCCTTTTATTTTATACCGAATTTGTAAACATTTGTGCTCTACTTACAAGCAAAATAAATTACATTTTACACAAGCAACACAAAAAATTTTTCTGAAAATTTCATATCAAAAATTTTGTGTCCTACCAGGCGAACAAAATAGTGTTGCAAGGGGGTGTTTGGTAAAGTATTTTCTTTAACTTCTTAAAAATTTATAACGCAAGCACAAATTTTTATAAAATTGGTATCAAATGAAAGCTGTTCACTGTAAATGTTATAATCTTTGCCACGCCCACTTTATGATATTTAAGTAAATTAAATGTGATGAACACTTATAACTTTGCCTATTTTGCATTAATTTGAATAAATTTGGTAGCAAACTAATGCTAAGAACCTAAACTAACAATGTCTAATAAGATCAGGTAGTGCCTCAGTCACTGAATCATTTTTAAAGAGATTAATAGCTTTAATAAATCTACCATCGATTCCCAACAATTACATATATTTAAAATTCTTTTTGCAAATATTTTAAATTATATTCTAAAAAGTGGATTGTATTGCTATTTCATTTATGCCCCTAATGAACTCGTATATAGTATGAAAGGTAGCGTAAATCAAAATATTTATGTTTAATAATTATTATTTCTTATCATTTTATATATTATAGACATTATCAATCCACAATTCAGTCTATTTTTTCAACTCATTCTTAGCAGTGCTATTTATAAAATTAATAAAAAAATAAAATGAATAATTTTAAATTCGTTTCATTATTATTAATAATATTGAGTTTACTTGGATTATCGATTGGATTCCCTGTGAATATACCACCACCACCACCTAGCCAAATACGAATTCAAAATCGTATTTCGAATAGTCGTTTAAATTGTGGAAAATGGTCCTGTGGCAAATAAATACAAAGTGTTTTTAACTTTAAGTTTTATTTTAATAAAAATAAAAGCAAATATTGCACAATACATACGAGTGATTTCTCATTTTTGTTAGTTAATTTAAGCAAAAGCAATTTGCATGCCTGATACTCAGCAAATATTCAGACTTCATTGAATAGACATAGTAAGTTGTTAAATTTTCCTGAATGGTCTCATAATAGTTCCGGCAGTCTTTTAAATACTTATCAGCAGGGAAAGGAATTTCATGCACTAAAAAATTAAAAATATGCGCATATAATATGCACTATAAGAGAGAAAATATGCACTAAAAATGTTAAAAATATGCAATAAAAAATTTTTTGTTTGAAATATATTTATTAAACAAATAAAAAAAATAAAATTCCGGTCACAGTTTCATATTTATAAGGAACATAGAAGATTTTAAATATATTTTTTAAAAGAAAATTAGATAATTCATTTACATATGTAATGGGTACATATAAGGATATTGTTAAGTTATAAATATAATAAACTAGTAGACCCGGGCAAAAGTTGTTTTGCCTTCGAATTTTATTTTCGCTCTAAGTCTTGTTTCCATGCAAAGTCATAGCTGATTGATATTTAGAAGAAGAAATAACAATTATTATTCAAATGGAATTACATATTTTTAATAGCTTGGCTCTTTTGTTTTAAACTGCTTTTCGAGGAAAATCAAAATCAGTATGGTGTCGGGCTAATTAAAGCCACTGCACGCTGATTAACGACCCAACGCCTTCAACGAAACACAGCATAGTGCAGTATTTCTTGTGTTACGGTGCAAAAACACTAAAAACTAAATATTGCGCAATCTGTCGGACGAACTTCAAACTACACAGAAACACTCCTCACGCCCCATAGAACATGCATGTGTATTAAGTTTGATCAAAATCGGTTCAGTAATTTTTACACTTAATTTTTATATATACTAGTGTAGTGATATTTATACAGTAGTTTTCCGATTTAACGACCATTCAATTCTACGAACATCGCATTTAACGAACAAGCAAATTTTTCCTATTGAGTACCTTAGGTCAGGTTAGGTTAGAGGACGTGTACTTGTCAATTCTGACAAGTACAGTACTCGGTGGTCGAATTGTCCCATTGTACTACGTCCTAGCTTTTCACACCACTTATGTTGTGTGCGTTAATTTTATACATGAGTGGCGGGACCTACAGTTTAAAGTCGACTCCGAACGACACATTTTTTGAGAAGCATTCCATGGAAATTTTTTACTCTCAGAGTTTTTGCCAGAAATCTGCTGAGAGGAAGTCACCGAAAAATTATTTTAAAATTTTTGTTTTGATGTCTGACCTGGGATTCGAACTCGGGTCTTTCGTCTAATAAGCCAACACACTACCTACTAGACCACGGCGACCTCTTGAGTACCTTAAATAGCAAACAATTTGTTTACTCAGCTTAACGAACAAATAAAAATACTATTTGAATGAAGTTAAAATGAGATTTTTGTAAACTTGATGTATTGAAATCAAAATATTTCCAAAAATCCCGAAAAATCACGGGAAAAATCGCGATTTTTTCTTAATAATAAAAATATTTCGTTAACAAAATCATTTGTATGCCAATTATGTATGTATATCAGAATTATGTATATGTCATTAAAAATAAAATATAAAAACAGCAAGACAAAAAGTAACAGAAAGTTGAAAACGGGTTATGAGTTTTAGGTCGAATACATGCTCATTTTAAAGTCTTTTGATTTTGTATAATTTCAGTTGTAATTTATGGCTCGCCGAGATATTCCGGTGTGTTCGAGTTACCATAATTCAAGATTCATCTGTAAGATCTTGTTCTGGCGTTCCTTACAATTGTAGGCCATTACATTATATACTCGTATATATTTTAAGAGAGAATTATATAGCATAACCTTGCAATCCACTCTTGATTAATTGCACTATGCGACAAAATAAAAAAATTAACTACAACCAGCTAATGACAAAGTATAGGTTGTGAGTTTTATTGAAGAGAACTCAAAAATATTTTTATTTTCATATTTCTTGAACCCTCCAAACTTGTTTTATTTGATAAAAACTGTTTTTTGTTTTTGGACTTTACGCACATATTTATTGATTATACAAACATTTCTCAATCGATGTCCAAAATTTAAATCTTATTAGTAAGGAAAGGGAAGAGGCTTTGTAACGATATACATATATGTACTGTGAAATCTCTACTGACAGACATCTCCCGTAGCCGGTCACCTCTTTTAGATAGACAATTTTCTTAGTCTCTTTATTTTACAAAAATCTTTAAAACAGATTACTTTCTTCTAGACGGACACTCCACTGGCCGGACGTGGACAGTTTTTTCCAATAAAATACCTCCAATAGACGGACAAAATTCAAAAATGTTAATCGATAAAAAAAATATACATCAACACATTTATTTACATACAAATATAAAATTGTGTGATTCCCCGTTTTAGTATCATTGGCGGACTGTTGTGTAGTTTTTTTTTTATATTTTTTGAATGTGTTCATTTGGGGCAAGTGATCCAGAAGAGGTCAAAAGTGTTTAAAACACGAATATGGAAAGATTTCTTTATTTATCTTCATTTTTCATTGTAATATGATTTCTTTTTTTAGAAATCTGCAATTACTCCGGAAAAATACTAAAATGTATACATTTTTATAACTGATTATTCAAATCTGTAATTACTCTCATCATAGTATCGTCTCATGAAATCTTAATTACAAATTTTCAAATTCTCAACATATGAGTTCCTGCATAATTTTCAAATCCTACAACTCAAAATATTGTACAAATATGACCTGAAATTGTATTTTTAACTTCAATAAGTCGTTTACTTGTATTTTAAAATGATTTAATTATAACTTAGGAATCTTTTGATTTCATATGACGATATATAGTCTGATTAATTATTTTTAGTTATACATGATTACCGTATACAGCTGTTATTGTATTGATCAGTCGGTTGGAATTGTATTGTAATCTTGCTGTTTACATTTAGTTTATCAGAGACCATTGATATAAAAATATCAAAGAAAATGAAAGCAATTAAAAAAATCATCGTGTTAATGTTAGTAATATTAGTATTGGAAATTCCCATCTCTAACTCTTCAAGGACATCCAACGTGAAGCATCAAATAACAAAAACTAAACCGAATTGTAAAAAATATTGTGGTTAAATTATTATAAAATCATTTCATTAACAATTTTATTTTGAACTACATTAATCATATACAATAAAAAAGAATTTGCAGAATAAAAAAATTTAAAAAAAAGAAACTATTTAATTGATATTTATTGATTCTTAATTACAAGTCGAATTACTATTCTGTTCTTAAGAAGAATATTAAAAAAATAATTTCATTTCATATTTTTAACGTTCAGATGAGTATGACCACAGAAGGTTGAAAACATGTTATGAATTACAAGCTTTAGGTGGAGTACAAGCGCCTCTTAAAGTATTTTGATTTTGTGTAATTTTTGGCTCGTTGAGATATTCAGGTATGTTCAAGTCTCCCTAATCCAATATTCCGCCGTAAGGTTTTGTTTTTGCGTTCTTTATAACTGTAGGCCATTACATTATATACGTTTAAAGAGAGAATTATATTCCAGTCTCAGGAATATGTGTATTTCAAAAAGTTTAAACTTCATTCATACATAATTGGCCTTTACAACCCTTCAGTTAGGATTGCGCCCTAGCTTCTTACATAACTTATGTTGCGTGCGTCAATTTTATACGTGAGTAGCGGGACCTACAGTTTAACGTCGACTCTTAACTACAGATGTTTGAGAAACTTTTGACTTTAAACTTCATTTTTGATAATTAGTCTTAAATATGAAATTTAAAAATCTGTCAATGAGAATACATGTCTGAACGTTCAGACAAATTTTGCGAAATTTATTTTTTTATTGTGAAGTACAATTGTTCCGGTCAGAAATGGAATATTTTCTCATTCAAATAGCTATCGCGACTGGCCTGACAGTACCTCATTCAATCTTACCAATTTTCGTGCACTCTTTCGAGTGTTTGGGTTTGTATCTGGGCAATGGCATCATGAATGTTGGCCTCTAAATACTTATTTAGGTGGAATACGAGCATTTCTTCAAGTATTTTGATTTTGTATAATTTTAGTTTGAATTTTTGACTCGTCGACGTCTTGAGATATGTTGCTGTAACCAAACATAAGATCTTATAAGTGTAGGCCATTATATTACAGAGATTTTTTGGGAAAATTATATAGAATGAGCTTGCAGTCTAGTCCCAGGAATGGATTTCTATTACTAAGCGAAAGTGTGTACTTCAAAAAGTTCAAACCTTCATTTCAGCTCTTCTCGACCCAGCTTCTCTCATCATTTATGATAGTGTGTTAATTTTATACATTAGTGGGGGGACCTACAGTTGAAAGTAGATCCCGAATGATTGGTTTTTGAAAAACTTTTTTGCGTTTTTTTTTTGCCAATTTTTAAAACCCAAATGGCAAAAGGGTTACCCGTTTTACTTAAGCACTATTGCTTGGAGCCTTTTATATGAGATTGTTTCTATTCTGTTCAATTTTCTATTTATTATTTAATCAATCTTCTATAAGATTACTTAAGAATACAAATCTTAATAATAAAAATAATGTAATCGTAAATTTAAGTGCAGCTATGATAAGAAAACATGGGTGTAAGTAAGATGGTTTTGATTGATTTTTATTATTAGACGTGAGGCCACGGTTCAAACTAGGGATGCCAAAAGGGATCGATTTTTAAAAATCCTGAAATTCGCGATTTTGGAAATCCCGCTCCCGAAACCCCGGGATATTTTGGGATCCAAAAATCCCAAAAAATCACGGGAAAATTTTCTTAATAATAAAAATATTTCGTTAACAAAATCATTTATTTGCCAATTATGAATGTATATCAGAATTATATATCATTAAAAATAAAATATGAAAACAGAAAATTAACAAAAATAAAAATTGTTCATACATATGAAAATGCATTAGTTTTAAGAAAATTATTTCGATTCCAAGAAAAAGATTAAAGCATTTAACATGTGATCTGATAGGCTTGAGCAAATTTTGCCGTCAACATACTCTGCCGTTTAAAACCACTTCTCGCAATCAACATTTGTTGGTAAAATAGTTCCAAGATAGCTGTATACAGCTTGTAAATATTCGCCTCTACCACCTCCTGATGTAAATAAATCTATTTCTTTGGATAGTTAAGTATCTATATCAGTTACCCCTTTAATTCGTTTTATGGAGTTTTTGCATTCTTCGATTGCATTAAATAACTTTTTATCAATGGAAATGGGGTTTTTCCCATCTGAGAAGCTATTATCGAAGTCAAGTGGTATAGAATTTTTTTATATGACCTTTTGTAGGGTCAAAAACCCGAAAAATCCCGGGACAAGTTTTTAAAAATCCCGGGATTCGGGATTTTGTGAATCCCGAAAATCCCGAGATTTTGAGATTCGGCATTTCCGGATTGGCATCTCTAGTTCAAACCCCAGGTCAGACATCCGAGCAGATTTCTGCCAAAAACACTGAGAGTAAACAAAATATCAATGTTTCTCAAAAATCTGTCGTTCGAAGTCGACTTTAAACTGTAGATCCCACCACTAATGTATAAAATGCAAGTAAGTGGTGGGAGAAGCCAGGTCGTAGTCTGACTGAATATTTGTAACGACCAATTGTGTTATGTATGTAGACTAATGCCATACATACATACATAATTGGCCATTACAACCCTTCAGTCAGGATTACGACCTAGCTTCCCACACCACTTATGTTGTGTGCGTTAATTTTATACATGAGTGGCGGGACCTACAGTTTTAGAGTCGACTCCGAACGACAGATTTTTGAGAAGCTTTTCATGGCAATTTTTACTCTCAGAGTCTTTGCCAGAAATCTGCTGAGAGGAAGTCGCCGTAGAAATATTTTTCGTTATGATGTCTGACCTGGGATTCGAACCCGGGCCTTTTGTCTAATAAGCCAACACACTATCCACTAGACCACGGCGACATAGACTAATGCCATATTGAGGTCAATATACACAATATACGAATATACATACATATGTAAGTGCAGGTTAATGTAATTAAAAAATTTCAAAATAATTTAAAATACGAATATGAAAAGATTTCTTTATTTATCGTCGTTTTTCACCGTAGCATGATTTCTTTTTTATAAATTTATAATTACTCCGGAGAAATACCAACAATAATTTTTATATTTTTATAACTGATTATTCAAATTTGTAATTAGTATCATCATAGTATCGTCTCATGAAATCATAATTATAAAGAAATTCAAATTCTCAAAATACGAGGTAATGCAGAATTTTCAAATCCTACAACTCAAAATATTATACAAGTATGACCTGAAAATGTATTTGAAAACTTTGTTTTTAAGTTCAATAATTTGTTTGGTTGTATGTTAAAATGATTTAATTATAACTTAGGAATCTTTTGATTTCATATGACGATATATAGTCTGATTAATTATATACGTACGCAGCTGTTGTCGTATAGACCAGTTGGTTGCAATTGTAGTGTAATCTCGTGATTTACATTTAGTTTATCACAGACCATTGACATAAAACTATTGAACAAAATGAGAGCAATTATAAAGATCATCGTGTTACTGTTTCTAATATTGGAAATTACAATCTCTAACTATTTAAGGATGCCCAACAATACGAAACGAATAACAAATACTAAACCAAATTGTAAAAAATATTGTGGTTAAGTTATCATAAAAACGTTACATTAACTATTTAATTTTGAAATATTTAATCAATAATGTACAATAAAAAAAAGAATTTTCGGAAAATAAATTTAATTGAACAACTTATTTATTGATTCTTAATTACAAGTCGAATTCTGTTCTTAAAGAGTATATAAAAAAATAATTTTATTTTATAGTTTTTACGTTCAGATGAGTATGACCACAGAAACTTGAAAACGGGTTTTGAGTTTTAGGTCGAATACGTCTCATCTTAAGGTTTTTTGATTTTGTATAATTTCAGTTGTAATTTATGGCTCGCCGAGATATTCCGGTGTGTTCGAGTTACCATAATTCAAGATTCATCTGTAAGATCTTTGTTTTGGCGTTCCTTATAACTGTAGGCCATTACATTATATACTCGTATATATTTCAAGAGATAATTATAAACCATGACCTTGCAATCCACTCTTGATTAATTACACTGCGACAAAATAAAAAAAATTAACTATACCCAGCTAATGACAAAGTTTTATGGAAGAGAACTCAAAAATATTTTTATTTTCATATTTCTTGAACCCTCCAAACTTGTTTCATTTAATAAAAACTGGTTTTTTGGACTTTACGCACATATTTATTGATTACACAAACATTTTTCAATCGATGTCCAAAATTTAAATCTTATTAGTAAGGAAAGGGATGGGGCTTTGTAACGATATACATATATGTACTGTGAAATCTCTATTAACAGACATCTCCTATAGGCGGTCACTTCTTCTAAACAGGCAATTTTCTTAGTCCCTTTATTTTACAAAAATTTTTAAAACAGATTACTTTCTTCTAGACGGACACTCCACTGGCCAGACGTGGACACATTTTTTCAATAAAATACCTCCAGTACACGGACAAAATTCAAAAATGTTAAATATTTCTATTTAACGACAAGGGCTTGCTGCACGATTTTGTTTGCCTAGAAATTTCTTTTTAGCACGACCTTTCCAAGGACACCCATCTCATTGTAATAGGTCCCATGGATCGGGAGTTATAAGCCTTTAAAAATTTTGGTTTACCGAAATTTGATTGCTGCTTGATTCTGTTGGCCTGGTATTTGGAAAACTTTTGACGAGAATTTTACATAGAAAAAATGTTTCTATGTGTGGGTGAATAAAAAATAGTCTTTTACACTTTTAAAGTTAAATTTTCGGGTCCTACTTGGACTTACGCTTAGACTAGGACATGGACCTTAAAGTACGACTTCTGATCTTTACGATGCCACCCATTTCACTATAATAGGTCCCATGGATCCGGAGTTATTAGAGGTTAAACATTTCCATTTACCGATTACAGCCTATTTTACACTTTCAAGATTAAATTTTCGGGTCCTACCTTACACTTACACTTGGACTTGGAAATGGACCTTAAGGTACGACTTCTGATCTTTCAAATGGCACCCATTTCATTTCAATAGGACAGACGGATCCAGAGTTATTAGAGGTTAAACATTTCTATTTAACAACAAGGGCTTGCTGCACGATTTTGTTTGCCTGGTAGTTTCATTTTAGCACGATATGAAAGTATGGCCTCAGACCTTTCCAAAGACACCCATTTCATTTTAATAGGTCCCATGGATCGGGAGTTATAAGCCTTTAAAAATTTTAGTTTACCGAAATTTGCTTGCTGCTTGATTCTGTTGGCCTGGTATTTCAAAAAATTTTTACGAGAATTTTACATAGAAAAAATGTTTCTATGTGTGGGTGAATAAAAAATAGTCTTTTACACTTTTAAAGTTAAATTTTCGGGTCCTACTTGGACTTACGCTTAGACTAGGACATGGACCTTAAAGTACGACTTCAGATCTGTTCGTTGCCACCCATTTCACTATATTAGGTCCCATGGATCCGGAGTTATTAGAGGTTAAACATTTCCATTTACCGATTACAAACTATTTTACACTTTCAAGATTAAATTTTCGGATCCTATCTTACACTTACACTTGGACTTGGACATGGACCTTAAGGTACGACTTCTGATCTTTCAAATGGCACCCATTTCATTTCAATAGGACAGACGGATCCAGAGTTATTAGAGGTTAAACATTTCTATTTAACAACAAGGGCTTGCTGCACGATTTTGTTTGCCTGGTAATTTCATTTTAGCACGATATGAAAGTATGGCCTCAGACCTTTCCAAAGACACCCATTTCATTTTAATAGGTCCCATGGATCGGGAGTTATAAGCCTTTAAAAATTTTAGTTTACCGAAATTTGCTTGCTGTTTGATTCTGTTGGCCTGGTATTTCAAAAAATTTTTACGAGAATTTTACATAGAAAAAATGTTTCTATGTGTGGGTGAATAAAAAATAGTCTTTTACACTTTTAAAGTTAAATTTTCGGGTCCTACTTGGACTTACGCTTAGACTAGGACATGGACCTTAAAGTACGACTTCCTGATCTGTTACGATGCCACCCATTTCACTATATAGGTCCCATGGATCCGGAGTTATTAGAGGTTAAACATTTCCATTTACCGATTACAGCCTATTTTACACTTTCAAGATTAAATTTTCGGGTCCTACCTTACACTTACACTTGGACTTGGAAATGGACCTTAAGGTACGACTTCTGATCTTTCAAATGGCACCCATTTCATTTCAATGGGACAGACGGATCCAGAGTTATTAGAGGTTAAACATTTCTATTTAACAACAAGGGCTTGCTGCACGATTTTGTTTGCCTGGTAATTTCATTTTAGCACGATATGAAAGTATGGCCTCAGACCTTTCCAAAGACACCCATTTCATTTTAATAGGTCCCATGGATCGGGAGTTATAAGCCTTTAAAAATTTTAGTTTACCGAAATTTGCTTGCTGCTTGATTCTGTTGGCCTGGTATTTCAAAAAATTTTTACGAGAATTTTACATAGAAAAAATGTTTCTATGTGTGGGTGAATAAAAAATAGTCTTTTACACTTTTAAAGTTAAATTTTCGGGTCCTACTTGGACTTACGCTTAGACTAGGACATGGACCTTAAAGTACGACTTCGATCTGTTACGATGCCACCCATTTCACTATATTAGGTCCCATGGATCCGGAGTTATTAGAGGTTAAACATTTCCATTTACCGATTACAAACTATTTTACACTTTCAAGATTAAATTTTCGGATCCTACCTTACACTTACACTTGGACTTGGAAATGGACCTTAAGGTACGACTTCTGATCTTTCAAATGGCACCCATTTCATTTCAATAGGACAGACGGATCCAGAGTTATTAGAGGTTAAACATTTCTATTTAACAACAAGGGCTTGCTGCACGATTTTGTTTGCCTGGTAGTTTCATTTTAGCACGATATGAAAGTATGGCCTCAGACCTTTCCAAAGACACCCATTTCATTTTAATAGGTCCCATGGATCGGGAGTTATAAGCCTTTAAAAATTTTAGTTTACCGAAATTTGCTTGCTGTTTGATTCTGTTGGCCTGGTATTTCAAAAAATTTTTACGAGAATTTTACATAGAAAAAATGTTTCTATGTGTGGGTGAATAAAAAATAGTCTTTTACACTTTTAAAGTTAAATTTTCGGGTCCTACTTGGACTTACGCTTAGACTAGGACATGGACCTTAAATTACGACTTCCGATCTGTTCGTTGCCACCCATTTCACTATATTAGGTCCCATGGATCCGGAGTTATTAGAGGTTAAACATTTCCATTTACCGATTACAAACTATTTTACACTTTCAAGATTAAATTTTCGGGTCCTACCTTACACTTACACTTGGACTTGGAAATGGACCTTAAGGTACGACTTCTGATCTTTCAAATGGCACCCATTTCATTTCAATGGGACAGACGGATCCAGAGTTATTAGAGGTTAAACATTTCTATTTAACAACAAGGGCTTGCTGCACGATTTTGTTTGCCTGGTAGTTTCATTTTAGCACGATATGAAAGTATGGCCTCAGACCTTTCCAAAGACACCCATTTCATTTTAATAGGTCCCATGGATCGGGAGTTATAAGCCTTTAAAAATTTTAGTTTACCGAAATTTGCTTGCTGCTTGATTCTGTTGGCCTGGTATTTCAAAAAATTTTTACGAGAATTTTACATAGAAAAAATGTTTCTATGTGTGGGTGAATAAAAAATAGTCTTTTACAATTTTAAAGTTAAATTTTCGGGTCCTACTTGGACTTACGCTTGGACAAGGACATGGACCTTAAATTACGACTTCCGATCTTTACGATGCCACCCATTTCACTATATTAGGTCCCATGGATCCGGAGTTATTAGAGGTTAAACATTTCCATTTACCGATTACAAACTATTTTACACTTTCAAGATTAAATTTTCGGATCCTATCTTACACTTACACTTGGACTTGGACATGGACCTTAAGGTACGACTTCTGATCTTTCAAATGGCACCCATTTCATTTCAATGGGACAGACGGATCCAGAGTTATTAGAGGTTAAACATTTCTATTTAACAACAAGGGCTTGCTGCACGATTTTGTTTGCCTGGTAATTTCATTTTAGCACGATATGAAAGTATGGCCTCAGACCTTTCCAAAGACACCCATTTCATTTTAATAGGTCCCATGGATCGGGAGTTATAAGCCTTTAAAAATTTTAGTTTACCGAAATTTGCTTGCTGTTTGATTCTGTTGGCCTGGTATTTCAAAAAATTTTTACGAGAATTTTACATAGAAAAAATGTTTCTATGTGTGGGTGAATAAAAAATAGTCTTTTACAATTTTAAAGTTAAATTTTCGGGTCCTACTTGGACTTACGCTTGGACAAGGACATGGACCTTAAATTACGACTTCCGATCTGTTCGTTGCCACCCATTTCACTATATTAGGTCCCATGGATCCGGAGTTATTAGAGGTTAAACATTTCCATTTACCGATTACAAACTATTTTACACTTTCAAGATTAAATTTTCGGATCCTATCTTACACTTACACTTGGACTTGGACATGGACCTTAAGGTACGACTTCTGATCTTTCAAATGGCACCCATTTCATTTCAATAGGACAGACGGATCCAGAGTTATTAGAGGTTAAACATTTCTATTTAACAACAAGGGCTTGCTGCACGATTTTGTTTGCCTGGTAATTTCATTTTAGCACGATATGAAAGTATGGCCTCAGACCTTTCCAAAGACACCCATTTCATTTTAATAGGTCCAATGGATCGGGAGTTATAAGCCTTTAAAAATTTTAGTTTACCGAAATTTGCTTGCTGCTTGATTCTGTTGGCCTGGTATTTCAAAAAATTTTTACGAGAATTTTACATAGAAAAAATGTTTCTATGTGTGGGTGAATAAAAAATAGTCTTTTACAATTTTAAAGTTAAATTTTCGGGTCCTACTTGGACTTACGCTTGGACAAGGACATGGACCTTAAAGTACGACTTCTGATCTTTCAAATGACACCTATTTCATTTTAATAGGTCCCATGGATCGGGAGTTATAAGCCTTTAAAAATTTTAGTTTACCGAAATTTGCTTGCTGCTTGATTCTGTTGGCCTGGTATATCAAAAAATTTTGACGAGAATTTTTCATAGAAAAAATGTTTCTATGTGTGGGTGAATAAAAAATAGTCTTTTACACTTTTAAAGTTAAATTTTCGGGTCCTACTTGGACTTACGCTTAGACTAGGACATGGACCTTAAAGTACGACTTCTGATCTTTACGATGCCACCCATTTCACTATAATAGGTCCCATGGATCCGGAGTTATTAGAGGTTAAACATTTCCATTTACCGATTACAAACTATTTTACACTTTCAAGATTAAATTTTCGGATCCTACCTTACACTTACACTTGGACTTGGAAATGGACCTTAAGGTACGACTTCTGATCTTTCAAATGGCACCCATTTCATTTCAATGGGACAGACGGATCCAGAGTTATTAGAGGTTAAACATTTCTATTTAACAACAAGGGCTTGCTGCACGATTTTGTTTGCCTGGTAGTTTCATTTTAGCACGATATGAAAGTATGGCCTCAGACCTTTCCAAAGACACCCATTTCATTTTAATAGGTCCCATGGATCGGGAGTTATA
This sequence comes from Sarcophaga peregrina, assembly GCA_014635995.1. NCBI lineage: Eukaryota > Metazoa > Arthropoda > Insecta > Diptera > Sarcophagidae > Sarcophaga > Sarcophaga peregrina. Next base: position 23,259,102 of record CM025792.1, on the reverse strand, counting down.
AGCCTTTAAAAATTTTAGTTTACCGAAATTTGCTTGCTGCTTGATTCTGTTGGCCTGGTATTTCAAAAAATTTTTACGAGAATTTTACATAGAAAAAATGTTTCTATGTGTGGGTGAATAAAAAATAGTCTTTTACAATTTTAAAGTTAAATTTTCGGGTCCTACTTGGACTTACGCTTAGACTAGGATATGGACCTTAAAGTACGACTTCCGATCTTTACGATGCCACCCATTTCACTATAATAGGTCCCATGGATCCGGAGTTATTAGAGGTTAAACATTTCCATTTACCGATTACAAACTATTTTACACTTTCAAGATTAAATTTTCGGATCCTATCTTACACTTACACTTGGACTTGGACATGGACCTTAAGGTACGACTTCTGATCTTTCAAATGGCACCCATTTCATTTCAATAGGACAGACGGATCCAGAGTTATTAGAGGTTAAACATTTCTATTTAACGACAAGGGCTTGCTGCACGATTTTGTTTGCCTGGTAGTTTCATTTTAGCACGATATGAAAGTATGGCCTCAGACCTTTCCAAAGACACCTATTTCATTTTAATAGGTCCCATGGATCGGGAGTTATAAGCCTTTAAAAATTTTAGTTTACCGAAATTTGCTTGCTGCTTGATTCTGTTGGCCTGGTATTTCAAAAAATTTTTACGAGAATTTTACATAGAAAAAATGTTTCTATGTGTGGGTGAATATAAAATAGTCTTTTACACTTTTAAAGTTAAATTTTCGGGTCCTACTTGGACTTACGCTTAGACTAGGACATGGACCTTAAAGTACGACTTCCGATCTGTTCGTTGCCACCCATTTCACTATATTAGGTCCCATGGATCCGGAGTTATTAGAGGTTAAACATTTCCATTTACCGATTACAAACTATTTTACACTTTCAAGATTAAATTTTCGGATCCTATCCTTACACTTACACTTGGACTTGGAAATGGACCTTAAGGTACGACTGCACGATTTTGTTTGCCTGGTAATTTCATTTTAGCACGATATGAAAGTATGGCCTCAGACCTTTCCAAAGACACCTATTTCATTTTAATAGGTCCCATGGATCGGGAGTTATAAGCCTTTAAAAATTTTAGTTTACCGAAATTTGCTTGCTGCTTGATTCTGTTGGCCTGGTATTTCAAAAAATTTTTACGAGAATTTTACATAGAAAAAATGTTTCTATGTGTGGGTGAATAAAAATAGTCTTTTACACTTTTAAAGTTAAATTTTCGGGTCCTACTTGGACTTACGCTTAGACTAGGACATGGACCTTAAAGTACGACTTCTGATATTTACGATGCCACCCATTTCACTATAATAGGTCCCATGGATCCGGAGTTATTAGAGGTTAAACATTTCCATTTACCGATTACAGCCTATTTTACACTTTCAAGATTAAATTTTCGGGTCCTACCTTACACTTACACTTGGACTTGGAAATGGACCTTAAGGTACGACTTCTGATCTTTCAAATGGCATCCATTTCATTTCAATGGGACAGACGGATCCAGAGTTATTAGAGGTTAAACATTTCTATTTAACAACAAGGGCTTGCTGCACGATTTTGTTTGCCTGGTAATTTCATTTTAGCACGATATGAAAGTATGGCCTCAGACCTTTCCAAAGACACCCATTTCATTTTAATAGGTCCCATGGATCGGGAGTTATAAGCCTTTAAAAATTTTAGTTTACCGAAATTTGCTTGCTGCTTGATTCTGTTGGCCTGGTATTTCAAAAAATTTTTACGAGAATTTTACATAGAAAAAATGTTTCTATGTGTGGGTGAATAAAAAATAGTCTTTTACAATTTTAAAGTTAAATTTTCGGGTCCTACTTGGACTTACGCTTGGACAAGGACATGGACCTTAAATTACGACTTCCGATCTGTTCGTTGCCACCCATTTCACTATATTAGGTCCCATGGATCCGGAGTTATTAGAGGTTAAACATTTCCATTTACCGATTACAAACTATTTTACACTTTCAAGATTAAATTTTCGGATCCTACCTTACACTTACACTTGGACTTGGAAATGGACCTTAAGGTACGACTTCTGATCTTTCAAATGGCATCCATTTCATTTCAATGGGACAGACGGATCCAGAGTTATTAGAGGTTAAACATTTCTATTTAACAACAAGGGCTTGCTGCACGATTTTGTTTGCCTGGTAATTTCACGATATGAAAGTATGGCCTCAGACCTTTCCAAAGACACCCATTTCATTTTAATAGGTCCCATGGATCGGGAGTTATAAGCCTTTAAAAATTTTAGTTTACCGAAATTTGCTTGCTGCTTGATTCTGTTGGCCTGGTATTTCAAAAAATTTTTACGAGAATTTTACATAGAAAAAATGTTTCTATGTGTGGGTGAATAAAAATAGTCTTTTACACTTTTAAAGTTAAATTTTCGGGTCCTACTTGGACTTACGCTTAGACTAGGACATGGACCTTAAAGTACGACTTCAGATCTGTTCGTTGCCACCCATTTCACTATATAGGTCCCATGGATCCGGAGTTATTAGAGGTTAAACATTTCCATTTACCGATTACAAACTATTTTACACTTTCAAGATTAAATTTTCGGATCCTACCTTACACTTACACTTGGACTTGGAAATGGACCTTAAGGTACGACTTCTGATCTTTCAAATGGCACCCATTTCATTTCAATAGGACAGACGGATCCAGAGTTATTAGAGGTTAAACATTTCTATTTAACAACAAGGGCTTGCTGCACGATTTTGTTTGCCTGGTAATTTCATTTTAGCACGATATGAAAGTATGGCCTCAGACCTTTCCAAAGACACCTATTTCATTTTAATAGGTCCCATGGATCGGGAGTTATAAGCCTTTAAAAATTTTAGTTTACCGAAATTTGCTTGCTGCTTGATTCTGTTGGCCTGGTATATCAAAAAATTTTGACGAGAATTTTACATAGAAAAAATGTTTCTATGTGTGGGTGAATATAAAATAGTCTTTTACACTTTTAAAGTTAAATTTTCGGGTCCTACTTGGACTTACGCTTAGACTAGGACATGGACCTTAAAGTACGACTTCTGATCTTTACGATGCCACCCATTTCACTATAATAGGTCCCATGGATCCGGAGTTATTAGAGGTTAAACATTTCCATTTACCGATTACAGCCTATTTTACACTTTCAAGATTAAATTTTCGGGATCCTACCTTACACTTACACTTGGACTTGGAAATGGACCTTAAGGTACGA